>CM037876.1:263217031-263737031 GCA_021292165.1 Shinisaurus crocodilurus | reverse complement strand
GATCTCCTGATGTTTTGGACTTGAAGTCCCAGAACCCCATGCCAGCATGACCAATGCTCAAGAATGCTGGGAGCTGAAGTCCAAAACATCTGGAGATCTACTTTCTTCCCACCCCTGCTGTAGACAAGACTGAGGTAGATAGACCAGTGGTCTATCTAGTTCAGTAAGGCAACTTCATATGGCCATCTCTTGAACTGAACGCAGCTGATCACTTCAGTTAAGTCGGGAGCATGACCATGTGCATGGAGATACTCCCCTGATCCAGCTATTGTGTCTGACTGCACATAGCCCAGGCCAGAAAATTGGCAACAGATCAGCTATTGGGGAGTGCCATTAGATTTAGACTATCTGTCCTCAACTAACTTTCTCTGAACAGCAGATGAGCATTGTCACTGAAAATTTGATCTATCGTATGTGCCTACTCTCAGCTGCTGAACATACTTATAGCTGGTTTGGAGTCAATGTGACTAATGGCACAGTCCTATGCATTGCACCCTCGATTACTGTAAGGCCCCAAATTCGGAGGCTAATGATCATACTACCAGGGCAGAGGAGCAGCAGAGGTGATCTTCGCCTTCCTGTCCTCACGCCCAGCAGTTTTCACTAGATGGGCTTTTTTGTCTGTCTAGCTGGGTGTTTCGGAGGGGGAGAAAAGGAGGCTGGAGAGGTTTCAAAAGAGCTTGTATCCTGGCCTCTCCAGTCTCCTCCCCTCCGTGCCCAGCAGACCCCCTTTCCCCCCTCTCCGAGGTCACTTTCCTAAGTTCAGAGGCCAGCCAGCATGGTTCTTTCCATGCCTGCTGCAACGGGGTGGGGGTGGCGTGGACGGTTGTTCGATTTCCTGCTCCAAGGTTGGATCACTGTCTCCAACCTCAGATCGGGGAATCCAAACTATCCTATGGAACCTCAGTCGCTCTCTAGGGGCCGTAGGATTGCTCCCCAAGGCGGCAATTTTATGCATACTTACCTGGGAGTAAGTCTCATTTATCTCAATGGGACTTACTTTCAAGTAAACATGCTCAGGATTGCATTAGTTGTAAAACTTTTTTTAAAAGGTATTTCCAGATGATTCCTCCCCCTTAGCTATTACTCAAATTCCTAATTTTTCATAGGTATTTCATGTTGTATGCATAATTGCCCTAATGTGCTTCTTTTTTAGAAATGCTGTAATCCTTTGTTATTCTTTATTATCCTTTACTATATACCACAACATGCCATCTGGGCAACTGCAACTGGATTATTTTTTCAGGGCTTTGTTCCATTGCTGTACTTCATAATCATGTAAGTTAATCCTGTTTAGTCTGGGAAACTTCTCCTTATAAGATACAGATCATGAACAGCCAAAAATGTCAGTGACAAGTGTACCTTTTTTTAATCATCAAGTGTAAAACATTTCGGATTTATCTAATTAAAGAAGACAAAAGCAGACCCTTACTAATGCACAAATGTTAAAATATTGAACTGTAGCTGCATTTAAAGCTGAAGCATGAATGAAAAGCAAGTGAACCGACTCTCAATTAATTTGTTGCTGCTTTTCCAAAAATAAAAATAAGAAATGAAACTATGCAATTTTGCAATTTGCAGGTTTGGGCCAAATGTATATATTTGCCATTAGGGGGTGGGAGCCACATCTATGAGGTCTGGACCCATAATGCCTTTAAACAGGAACCACATAAATCAGGTGGAGTAATGCTTCTGTGACATACAGCAATATCAGTCAAATGCTGGTCCATGTGGTTCCTTTATATCAGGGCTGGGGAACCTGTGGCCCTCCAGATGTTGTTGGACTTCAGTTCCCATGAGCCCTAGGTAGCCTGGCCAATGGTGAAGGATGATGGGAGCAGAAGTTCATCAACATCTGGAGGGCCACAGGTTTCCTACCCCAACTGTATATAGCAACATCACCTTTCTTGATGCCCACCAAGGTGACCTACCCCTCCCACTGCTTTTTTAAAATTAACACCTTTTCTTACTGGCAGCTGGGATTGCTGAGGAATAGGTTTCTGTTGGTGCTGTTGGTTCAAAGGAGGTGTGTTGGGGCTCAGAGCCCACCTCTGTCTTGTGCTCAGTCTTTTGGACAGGTGACTTGTTTTTTGCCATGCCTCCCATGGCAGCTATGTTGTGGTGGTGCCCAGGACACTTTCTCAAATGGCCAAAGGTGCCCATGGCACCCAAAAGTTGCCTACGCTTGCTATATAGACATTACAATGCAGTGTGAGATTGGGTCACATGGGGGCTCCCACGCCATGTCCTGTTTAGAAATGATGGCATGGTACCAGCTCATGTGGAAGTGGCCCAATGGCAATTTATGAATTAGCCCAAAGTTCCCCTTAGAGTTAGACATGCTCTTGCCATTAGTCAAGATTTATTCCTGAGTAGGGACATAGGAAGCCATTGGTCACCCATTGGTCAAGCTAGCTCAGTATTTTCCACCAAATGGTAGCAACTTTCCAGCATTTCAGACAGAAGTCTTTCCCAGCTATACTAGGACATGCCAGGGACTGAACCTGGGACCTTTCGCGTGCAGAGCATCTGCTCTATCACTGAGCTATATGTGCTTTAAGCTAGAGTAGCCCATTTCTGATGGTCAACCTGTTGGCAGAGCCCTGTGAGCCCCCCCCCCATCTGCTACTGAGGGCCCCCAACCCACTGGAACAGATTTTGGGGGAAACACAGGAGGTGGTAGGAAGGAAGGAAAATCAGTTCTGCCAATGGTATCTTTCTGCTGCTGGACAGACATCAATGGATGTCACCTGAAATTTACAATAGCACTTCCACTGCTAATAATCTCAGGGCTGAAGATTAACAACTTTCTCAGTCAACATTGGACAACCATATAAAGACCCTAGTCTTTTCAGGAAGGCACTCTTGGTCCTCATTTAACACCAACCAGAATGGAGTCCTCCATATACTGTTGTTTAGTCTAAGTAGGGTCATCAATGCATCCTAGATATTTTGATGTGTGCATACCATAAATTAAGAATTACGGAGGTTCTCTCTCTCTCTCTCTCTCTCTCTCTCTCTCTCTCTCTCTCTCACACACACACACACACACACACACACAGAAATTGATATCAGATGTCTCCAGAAGCCTTAAACCTATTGAGTTAATTAATTAATTAATCTAATTATATCGCTGGCTCATAACAGAAGTTCTCTGTGTGACTCTCAAACAAATACAACAGTTAAATGCAGTATAAAACAATAAAAACAGTTAAAACTAAAAACACAATTAAAAACAAAGAATTTTAAACCGAGAGGCCCAGGCTAAAACATCAGTTATTTAAAAGGGTGGGTGAATATAAAAGTCATTTCCAGGAACCATAAAGACTATAAAGATGGCACCAGGCAAGCCTCTCTGGAGAGGCTGTTCCATAATGAGGGTGCCAGCACTGAAAAGACCCTCTTCCTGTACCATATACGATGGTAGGTACATATGGAAGAAGGTGGTTTTTCAGGTAACCTGGCCCCAAGTCATCTAGGGCTTTAGGGTTTTAAAAGAGGGCAGAATCCAATGGAGTGCTTCTGCCCCTGCCAATTCTCTTCCGCCCCACTGACATTGCACAGGTGGCCCCAACCCCCCAACCACTTGCGCGATGATGTTTAGTGCTTTCAGGGAACCGCGGGATGAGAGGAAACACTCCTTTCTGAAAGGAGGCAAGTTGGCGGAACTCACATAAGGGAGCTCTGCCAACCTGCCTCCTTCCAGAAACGAGTCTTTCCACTTGTTCCGAGGCTTCCCCTAGGAAGTGCTAAATGTTCCTTGCATAAGCAGTAGGTCTCTCTTGCGCAACACAGTTGGCAGGACCCACCACTTGCTCCATGGGATCAGCAGGGCAGAAAAGAATTGATGGGGGCATAAGTTCCCCATTGGATATTGGCCAAAGTCTATATATCTGGATAAACCACCCAACCACTAAAAGGAGGTTCTTTAACATTATTTTAATTAATTCCCTCCCTTTCTCACCCCAAAAATCATAAACAATTTGGAATGTACTGACAGCTCATATTTACTTTTTTAAAATTATCTTAAAAAACCACTGTTTTTTCCTTAAAAAAAAAATCAACACCATACTTCATTGAAATATGTTTCAATTAAAAATATATATACCAAATATATTACCGAATATTTCACACACTCATTTCAAACATAACCACTAATTTTCACTTACATATTCTCTTTTCAGAGTTACCAGTGATTTGAAAATATAACACACAATATATCACAAATTTGTATCACCTTCCTTAACATCTTTTAAACTCAATTTATATATTTAAACATTTGTCAGTGTCAAAATCACAGTATAAATGTAGAACTGAGTCTAGCAGGCCTTTTACACATACCCTTTTTAGAGTTAACATAAAATATAAATAGGAACCCGAAATTATTAAGTCACTTTCCCTCTTCCCAAGAAGTCCACCAGAGGTTTCCAGTCTTCCATAAATGAAGACTTAAAAAAAATCTCCAATTAAACAAGTCAATTTCGCCATCTCTGCTAAGTCCAAAATTTTCAACAGCCAGTCTTCTATAGTTGGTATTGCTGCTTCTTTCCATTTTTGAGCATAGATTATTCTTGCTGCTGTCATCATATATTGTAATAATGTTCCATAGTCTTTCTTAAGTTGTAAATCCATTATTTTCAAACCTGATTCTTTAAGAAGAGTACTACCCTATCCGTTGTCATAGGCGATCACTCGTGACCGAGTAAGATTGTCTTCCAGGATAAAAATTTACAAAAAGGAAATTTTAAAAGGAAGAAATTCTAAAGAAAAATTGTGTAGACTCTAGCAATGGGTCCGTAAGTGACTGTGGAGGCCAATTCTAGATCCACACAGTTTACCACAGTGAGGACACTGTTTACCAGATGGAAGATGGTCCTGTAAAAGATTCGTTTGACGTGCTTTTCGCTTAGCATGTTTCTCCCTTTCACCTTGCACTTGGGCTTCTTCAAAGTCCATAGAACCTTTGTGAAAGGCCAACCTCCAGTTAGATTGTTAATGGGCCAGAGCTTCCCAGTTTTCGATGTTTATATTGCATTTTTTTAGATTAGCCTTAAGAACTTCTTTAAACCTCTTGTATTGACCACCGATATTCCGCTTTCCATCCTTGAGTTGGGAATAAAGTACAGTCATGCCTTGGATTGAGAGCATAATTCGTTCCGGAAACGTGCTTGTAATTCAAAACACTCTTATATCAAAACGAAATCCCCCCAAAAGAATTTGTACAGAGATTTTTAATTTAAGCCATACTACAGTACTTGTATTGCAAGACGTCACTTGTATATCAAGTCAAAAAAATTAAAATAAATATTTAAAAATTTGCTTGTCTTGCAAAACGCTCTCAAACCAAGTTACTTGCAATCCAAGGTATTACTGTAACTGCTTTGGGAGACGGCAGTCAGGCATTTGAACAACATGACCGGTCCACTGAAGTTGGCGTTGAAGGATCATTTTTTCAATGCTAGTAGTCTTTGCTTCTTCCAGTACACTGACATTTGTTCGCTTATCTTCCCAAGTAATTCGCAGGATTTTCCGGAGGCAACGTTGATGAAATCTTTCAAGGAGGTGGAAGTGACGTTTATAGATAGTCCATGTTTCGCAGGCATACAATATGGCAATACAATGGCTTCATAAACCAGTGTTTTGGTCTTCTTACAAATATCCCGATCCTCGAACACTCTATGTTTCACTCGAGAAAACGCGGCACTTGCGGAGCTCAAACGATGCTGGATTTCACTGTCGATGTTAGCTGTAACAGAAAGATAGCTGCCAAGATAGAGAAAATGACCAATATTTTCCAGTATTGTCCCGCCAAGCAGGATAGATGGCATCACTGAAGGGTTAGCTTGCACTTGCTGATGAAGCACTTTGGTTTTTTTGATGTTAAGTGACAGACCAAGTTTTTCATATGTGTGGAGGAAGGGGGGGCTGGCTGGCCCGCCACCACCCCACCCTTACCTACCCCAAAGGAACCAAGACCCCCTGAGATCTCAAGATACAGTATGCTTCTGCAAAAGCATTTAGGATAGTTTGGAGATCATCCTCTGAATGTGCGGAGACCACATTATCATCAGCATACTGAAGTTCCACAACGGAGGTTGTAATTACCTTACTTTTTGCTTTCAGCCTGCTGAGATTAAAAAGCTTTCCATCTGTTCGATATATAATTCCCACACCAGTGGGAAGTTTCCCCTCGACAAGATGTAAAATCATGGCGATGAAAATAGCAAATAATGTTGGGGCGATAACACATCCCTGTTTAACACCTGATCCCACTTTAAATGGAGCACCATGAGAGCCGTTGTTGTGCAAAACCGTAGCCATCATGTTGTCATGGAGAAGTCGCAAGATATTCACAAATTTATTGGGGTATCCAATTTTCATAAGGATAGTCCAGAGAGCTGTTCGGTCTACAGTATCAAAGGCCTTAGCCAGATCAATAAATGCCATATAAAGGGGTTGATTTTGCTCCCGGCATTTTTCTTGGAGCTGACGTGCAGTAAAAATCATATCTACTGTCCATCTAGAGGGGCAGAAACCATATTGAGTTTCAGGGAGGATCTCTTCTGAAATAGATAGAAGACAGTTTGTGAGAATCCTAGCAAATATTTTACCTGCGTAGCTAACAGAGAAATGCCCCGATAGTTTCCACAGTCTGTTCTATTACCCTTCTTAAAGAGGGTGATAATTATGGCATCCCTGAAGTCTTCTGGGATCTCTTCTCTTATCCAGATTTTTTCGATGAGTTCATGAAGATGTTGTACAAGTTCGGGGGCCCCCTTCTTTAAAGATTTCAGCAGGAATCCCATCTGGTCCACTAGCTTTGATGTTCTTCATTTGATTAATGGCTTTTTTTACTTCATCCAAAGTGGGGAGTATTGCAAGTTCCTCTCTAATTTGTTTTTGCGGGATTTGCAAAAGAATCTCATTATCCGCCTTAGATTTACGATTTAAAAGGTCATAATAATGCTTTTTCCAATGCAGTGCAATAGACTCTTTGTCTTTTAAGAGTTTGGTGCCATCTTTTGATTGTAAAGGGTTTGTACCATAGGTTTTTGGTCCATAAATGGCCCTTGTGGCCTTAAAAAAGCCCCGTGCATCATGAGATTCTGCAAGTTGTTGAATTTCTTCAGCTTTCTTTTTCCACCAAGCGTTCTTAAGTTCTCTTGTTCTTCTTTGGACCTCAGCCTTTGCACTAGCGTAGATTTTTTTCTTGGCAGTGCAGTTAATATCATTTTGCCATATTTGGAAGGCTTTCTTTTTTTGGTCAATTATATATTTAATCTCATTATCATTTTCATCAAACCAATCCTGATGTTTCTTAGTTTCATATCCAATAGTTTGTTCACAAGCTGCAGTAATGGAGGTTTTCAGCTTAGACCAATGGTCCTCAATGTTATCAGGAGGTTCCGTAGGTAGCAGGGATGTTGAAGAGTCCTTGGTCTCGAGTCACGAGTCGAGTCACGAGTCTTTGGACCCGAGTCTCGAGTCCGAGTCCTTGGTCCAAAATGGTGACTCATGAGTCACGGGTCACTCCCAAAGCTGACTCCACGAGTCCCTATTAAAATCGATGGGTTTTTCCCCCCAACAAAATAAGGCTATCTCAGATGTGTGGCTTAAATAAATTCTAGGCACAAGTGTGCCTTTTTATTTCAAAACTCTGCAACTGATTTTGACAAGAACAGACCAGGCAGACAAACCCAAAATAACCAGACAGGCAGAGGAGGCAGGGAACCCCAAAGCAGGCAGGCAGAGGCATTTGTCTTGGAGAATTCAAACTGTGGAACTGGTTAAGAAGAGACCAGGCAGGCAGAGGAGGCAGGGAACCCCAGCAGGCAGGCAGAGGCAGCCAAACCCAAAATGTCTGAAAGGTTGCATTTTAGGAAAATGATTTAAAAAATAAACTTGCTATATTTCCTAAAACCTATCCATGTTGCATTTGAGGAACACAATTTTGGAACACGAGTCCTTGGTCTCGAGTCCCGAGTCGAGTCTCGAATCCCATTAAAAATATTGGGACTCGAGTCTGACTCGAGTCAGAGGGGGAACTCAGTCCGACTCATGAGTCGAGTCCTGGAGTCCGAGTCCCCAT
Source organism: Shinisaurus crocodilurus (assembly GCA_021292165.1). Classification (NCBI taxonomy): domain Eukaryota; kingdom Metazoa; phylum Chordata; class Lepidosauria; order Squamata; family Shinisauridae; genus Shinisaurus; species Shinisaurus crocodilurus. Next base: position 263,728,942 of record CM037876.1, on the reverse strand, counting down.
CCCTGGTAGGTAGATGTTCCTTAAGAAGTGATTGAAGACGAGTTTGCTTAATAGGATCTTGAAGGACTTGGATGTTCACTTTACACCTTGGTTTCCTTCCCTGAAGCCTACGTTGGGGAGCAATGTTGATAACCATAGTGGACCGGATTAGTTGGTGGTCTGTCCAGCAGTCGTCGGCACTCACCATGGCCCTAGTAAGAAGTACATTGCGGCGATCTCTAACACGGACAATTACATAATCCAGAAGATGCCAGTGCTTTGACTGTGGGTGCTGCCATGATGTTTTAAACTTTATTCTTTTGTCGAAAGAGCGTGTTTGTAATAGTGAGATTATGCTCTGCACATATAGGAAGAAGTAAGAGTCCGTTCGGGTTGCTATTACCAACTCCGTCTTTTCCAATAGTTTCTGGCCATAGATTAAATTCACGCCCGACTCTTGCGTTAAAATCGCCCAGGAGGATAATTTTATCCTCCTTAGGTATCTCTGACAGGAGAGTGTCCAACTGGGTATAAAAACTTTCCTTGATGTCTTCATCAGCATCTAATGTTGGCGCATAAGCGCTCAAAATAGTTACCTGCTGGTTATTGGCGAGCTTTAATCAAAGAGTTATCAGGCGTTCGTTAATGCCAGTAGGAACTTCTGACAAAGAGTTCACTAGCTCATTTTTGATGGCAAAGCCTACTCCATGTATTCGTCGGTCCTGCTCAGGTAGTCCTTTCCAGAAGAAGGTATAACCTCCTTTTTCTTCCTTCAACTGTCCCTCTCCTGCCCTTCGAGTTTCTTGAAGTGCTGCTATGTCAATTTTAAACCGTCTCAGCTCCCTTGCAATAATAGCAGTCCTACGCTCAGGGCGTTCACTATCTATGTTATCCAGCAGTGTCCGTATATTCCATGTTCCAAAATTCAAACGTCTTTTTCGACCGCTAAAATGGTGACCTCACTGGACGCGGTAATCCAATCAGGGGAGAAAGAGGTAGGCTATGTTTAGGGCACCTTTTCTAGCCCCCTCCCCATACAGGGTGAGCAGAGTGGATCCTAAATAGGGCTGCTCAGTCGTGGATACAGCTGCCGAGCTGCTCGACTACCTCGTTCCTTGAGCAGGGCGACTGAGTCTGCATCCACCGCCCAAGTGCTGGTCCATGACTAGGGGCTTCCAGATTCACAGTCCTGCCCCCGTCGCCATTCGCCAGTCGCCATGGGACTTTGTTTGTTTGTTTGGATTGGGTTGGGTTGGGTTGGGTTGGGTTGGTTGGGTTGGGTTGGAAGATGCCTGTGCATGAAGCTGTTTTATGTGGAGAGATCGGTGCACGATGGATCACCACACAAACTTGACAGAGTACGGCAAAGATCCAATGGCATGGTTACCATGACGATTGGAAAACCATTATCTGCTGCAGCCTTCATCCGCCTTCACAGCCATTGTAATTTAGGTTTAAATTTAGGTTTAGGTTTAAATTTAGGTTTAAATTATCTTCCGCCTATTCTGCCGTTGAGGACTTTATGTTTTGGATTGTTCTTTGTCTGGTTCCTCTCCCCGGACCTTACCACCATGGGTGACCCTACTGGGAGTATATAGCTCCCGACGGCATTGCTCACAGGGTTCATCGGAACACGCAAGCCCACTCACCACTTCAAGGTGACGATCTGGCGAGAGGGTCTTTCCGAATGTATGTAGCAGTTGTGTGAATTTTTGAAATGTATGCATTTTCTCCCATTGATTAAAGTGTGTTTGTGTGAATTTTTCAAATGTACACATTTTTCATGTGCATTCTTCAAACGTATGCATTTTTCAAACACATATCCTGTGAATCGCATTGCTGCTAAGAAAAGTATGGATGATGACCGCAGATTGCATTTGGTTCCAGGAGGAGTGAATTAGGTAAATTCAAAAACAAACTGAAACAAATTTCTCATACTTCCCGATTTCAGACAGGGGACTTTCCCAGTCCTACCTGGAGATGCCAGGGATTGAAAGTGGGAATTTCTGCATGCAAAGTATGAGCTTCACCACTGAGCTATGATCCTTCCCTATAAAGCTGATTTGGCTTTTAGTTTTAGATGATACAAACACACATACAATCTTAAAATGAAGTCTCGAACACACTTTGCTTAAAGGCAACATCATTTCTGAGAGGTCATACCCATCTTATGTATGGAACTCTGTTGCCAGTTGTGGAACTCTGGTGTTGAATTCAACACCAGAGTTCCACAACTGGCAACAGAGTTCCATACATCTGCACACTTCCTAAAATGATATCCATACAGTTTAATTGTGAGTCTCAAAATACCTTTCAGTGGCTGCCAGAAATGATACCATTCGGTGTGGTAAATGCTTCTAAACCAGGGCTCTCCAACCTTGGGTCCCCAGATGTTGCTGGACTACAGCTCCCAGAATCCCTTGCCATTAGCCATGCTGGCTGGGTATGCTGGGAGCTGTAGGCCAGCAACATCTGGGGACCCAAGGTTGGAGAACCATGTTCTAAACAGTACCAATTGGTTGGGTAGCATCCTTGTAACGTGTATTCTGGCCCTAAGGTGTCTACATTCTAGGTGAGAGCCTATGTGGTCCACTTCTAGTTGCACTACTGCTTCCTTGTAGCATGCTCAAATGTATTTGGGCAACATCACTATTAAGCTTCCCTGTGGCTCAACAATCTAAAGACTGCCTGTAAAGTGGAAAGCAGGCCCTAGAATCAACAGGTGTTTAGTTAACATTTATTTTACAAGCCAAAGGCCATGACAAAGGGGTATAACATTTGAAAGTACAGATAACTGAAAAAGGGATAAATATATACAATACAATGTGACCCTAGGCCCCAGGTTCCCCCTACATCTTAACAAAGTTTGCTCTGATTTTCTTTGCTGATAATGGAAACATCAATACTATATAGATGGTGGCCGCAGCTAGGTCTGATAACAGAGTGCTTCTACATCTGTGGTAAACTCCTGCGATCCCAGAGTACCAGCTATAAATTTAGCTCTAAACAAGGGATATGTCAAGGGGTAATGCACCAAATCCTTAAGCTGATGTGGGCATTTTAGACACGCCTGCTGCTTCCAGGGCATCTTGCTATGGCGTCCTTCCACCACAGCTATGGGCATTACATAGAATCCTACTCAGTAGATGCCCACATTTGTGCCAGGAGAATCAGATTATCAAGATACGTAGCTTCATTGTGGGCCCATCTAGCCTGAGGGATCCAGTTTGCATTGCAATATTTAAAGTAAGCAGGTCACTTCAATTGTTCATTTGGAAGAATCCATAACAAATGATGTCTTACAAGTTTAGCTCCTACTATTACATCATGGAAAGTGGATGTAAATTGGTTCCATGCCACCAACTGGTTGTTGTTGTTGTTTTGTGGAAGTTGGTTTCCTTGCCATTTTGCCTTTACAGAGGACCTGCCAGATTGGTCGAGAGTTCATTTGAATGGGTGATTCTGATGGATCAAGGGTTGATTCTGAGGGAATATATTTTCCACATGTCACCAAATGAAGTTTGCCAGAAGAACATCCGTTCTTTGTCCCAGGTATTAGTATTCTGCCCCCTGCCACGTCCCCCTAGAACTTTGCCCCTCCTTGTTTCTGGCAACTCCACTTGTTTGGCTTCATCCCACCTTCATCCATGTTGGCAAAACAGGCTCACATATTTAGCTGCTTCTGTCTCTTTTCTCATGTTGAAGTTATTATTATGCTTTTCGCTTGTGGGAATGATCTCTTATTATTTCTGAAGTGTATGTTTCTGCCAAGTTTTCCATGTGCTTCGAGGGCAAGAGTGTTGCTCTGGGGTTCTTTGTTGAAGCTGCAGGAAAGAAAAGGAATGGTATAAAAGCTCAATGGCCTCTGTGGATAGGAAACTCATTATGAGCTCCAGCTCACTGTTTTATTCCAAGCTATGTTTCCCTGTGGGATTTCAGTGTCTTGCAGGATGAAACCAGCAGGACTCATTACTTCTAAAACAATGTTTAGCGTCCTTTTGGTGGAGGAATGCTTCTGCCAGTCAGGTAAAGAACCTAGGCCTTTATCCTCCCTGGGACAATAACCAAGCAGTTTAGAATCTCCTTGGAAAAAAAAAAGTTATGCCTTTGAATATAACTAACTGCAGGTGTTGCTCTGCAAAGACTCTTGGTACCCTTCTAGGCCAACTCACAAAGGAAGAATAGGAAATTCACTTTGGAATTCAAAGTCCAAGAGAAATTGAAATAAAAGGGACACAATTTTGAGACTTCCTACATTTTTCCCACGAACCATGGACCATGACTAATACCCTGAGGGTGAAAAAAACATCCTTTTTTCTCCTTTAGGGCATGTATAGAATTCAGTGTGTTAGATAAATAAGCCTCTTGACCTCACCTTGTTTTAAGGCTACAATTCATTGACTGGCAATAATAGCTACTCAGACAGAAGGCATATGAGCTCACTCTCCATTTCATTAATTAGAAATGCTTCGTAATTGTCGCAATAGCCATAGCAATCACTGTATTCCTTTCTATTTATATTTTTGGATTTTATATCTAAGCCATGTAGTCCAAAAGGACCTCAGGGCAGCTCACAACAAAGTAAAAATAACATACAATAATAAACAATCTGAAACGATATCCAAAAATGCCAATTAAAACCAATGCTCTGTAATTTAAAGTCAGAATCTAAAAATCATTTTAAAACAACAATGATCACACCATGGTTTAAAAAATGGCAACAGGTAAAATACTCTCAGATTTGCTAAAAACAAAAACCAGTATCAACTTGTCTTTAAAGTTCATTTATTAATTTCCAGAAGGCTTGCTGGCCAGGTAAGCCTCTTTGGAGAAGAAATTCCAGAGAACAGGTGCCATTACTGAGAAGGCCCTACTCTTTGGCCTCACCAAACTGACTTCAGACTAGGAAGTCAGATATAGCTGGTACACTTTCCTAAGCTGCTGAAAGGGACATATCCATGCTGCTAACTGAGCCTCCAGAAACAAGACCAAATCAAGACTGTGTATCTGGCCCTCCAAAGAGAGTGGGGTCCCATCTTGGCAGAACAGGAGAACTACAAAGAGAAATTAATCTATTATGTCTAAATGGAAATTAATTAGCCTGATCCTGAATAGATAAATTGCACAGTCCCCCTCTGAAATAGATATGTTGCCATTTTGTGGAAATAGCTTCTGATCATCATTAAAATCGTGCAAAGGATTTTTGTACTTTGAACCAAAGAGATTGGCAGCACAATCCTATGGCCACTAGGAAGAGTCTAGATGGCCATAGGATTTTTCAGGATCCCTGCTCCAAGCTTGGAAACTTGTGCCCTCCCCACCCCCATGCCAGAAAGAACTGTGCTGGCTGAGGCTCCAAAGAGCGACCTTGGAGAGGGGCTTTTGGGAGCAGGGAGGGGAGGAGACAGGCTCTGCAAGCATTCAAAATATCCTGGCGGTGCGGTGCCTCGCACTCCTTCCCGTCCATTCCGAGGCCGAACACTTAGATGGCCGAAATCAGCCGTCTAAGTGTTTTGCATGGTGGGAGGAGCGCGGAGGCAACCTTTGCCTCTCTGCTCCTCCCGCCCTCCATAGGATGCCCGCAATCCTCCCGAGTTTGGAGTGTTACGGGAAGCCTCATTGGATTGCACCCTCAATGTTTTAAATGAGTACAATCTCCTTATCAAGCAGAATTGCTTTCACCAACGTGGTGAATAGCTTGTCCAAATGACTGAAAATTTGAGCTGTTTTATTAAAACACTCAAGTTCAGGAGAGCCGTGGCATTGTGTTCAATGAGGCTTTAATGCACACAGGGAGATTATGGAATTATGGAATAAGCTCCCCACTAAGGCCTGCCTGGCGCCAACCTTTTCGGTGCCAGGTTAAGACTTCCCTTTATGCCAAGGCATTCCATATTTAATCTGTTCAAAATAGCACATGTGGTGTGTGTGTGTGTGATTGTCACCTGCAGACTTAGTTTTTATTAACTTTTAGTATTGTTATTTTAAACTGCGTTTTAAAATTTGGTTTTAAATCTTTTAATTACATTGTTGCTTTATTGTTGGTTTTTATGTAGATTTTATTGTATGGATTGTAGTGAACCGCCCAGAGAGCTTCGGCTGTGGGGCGGTATAGAAATGAAATGAAATAATAATAATAATAATAATAATAATAATAATAATAATAATTATTATTATTATTATTATTATTATTATTATTATTATTATTATTCACACAAGCTGCTTCGAAACTCTAGAGAGCTGCTGTCAGTCAGAATGGACAATGCTAAGCTTGATGGACAAATAGTCTGATGTGGTATAGGGAGCCTCCTATGTAATTATGAGCTTTGGCACATCACTAGTGAACAATGGAGCCTTTATGTGTACACCAGACTAGAATGCAAGGCTGCAATATGGTGCACCATTATGTGTTCATAAAGCACATTTGCTTTTGTGGGGCTAAAATCTATGAAATTGTGTAGAACAGGCATGGGGAACTTGTGGCCCTCCAGGTGTTGATGAACTACCACTCTTCACAGGGCTAGTCTAAGACATTTTGGTGCCTGAGGCGAAGAACAAGATGGTGCCCCCTCCTAGTTCATGTACAAAAGCCAGCTGGACTGGCAGATTACTCTGTCCAGCACTCATGATGAAGCAGCAGCATTCACTGCACCCGAAGGCAGCAGGCTAATTTAGGGGAAACAGAGCAGGCTGCATGGCACCTAGGTCTCTCCCTCAACACCTTGCTACCACCTCCCAGCATCTGCCACCTGAGGTGACAGCTTCATTTTGCACATTGATATGGCTGGCCCTGATCCTTCACCTTTAGCCTGCCTGGCTAGGGTTCATGGGAACAACATCTGGAGGTTTCTCACCTCCAGTGGTATATTCACCTTCATGGAAATGTGCTTCCATCATGCAAGCCAGGGCACCCAGTTTTCACCAACCTCCTGCTCGCCACATACTGGCGTCCTCTGTGTCATATTCTATTCTGTCCCAGAAGGTCCCCCAATCCTGAGTAGAAGAATTTAGGGGACTAGGGGGCTTAAGTTTGTGGGGACTGGGAAAAATCTAGTGACCCAACTTGCAGAAGCAGGAACCTAATCCAGACCATGGCTAGTGCTTTATTAATTGTTTAAAGATAAACAGTGTGGACTGTCTAAAGCAGTGGTGGCCAGCCATTCTGATAAGTGCCCCATGACAAGAGTAAGAAAGAGTGTCACCGTAGTGTGTCCCTCAGTAAATATGTAGCGACATATTCCTTGGGTGAGTTTTTCCTCTAGGCTGTGAAACTTGGCAGGCAAAATACTTAGGTAACAGGCAAGATTACAATAACTCCTAATATTTTACTCCTGTCCTTGAGCATAGAGGAGCACACTGTGGCTTGTGCCACCATAGCGACAGAGGCACACTTGCTATGGCAAATGAGGCATTCCACCTTGGTATGATGCCTGTCTGATGCAATTCTATTACAACCAAACATTAGGCACATAGGGCCACATCATTGTAGGTCGCTCTGCAGGGCCTTTAGCATGCTAGGTGACATGGATTCAATATGGCCAAGCTTGCCTGGATACCTGGTCATGAGCAGGAGAGTTGTAAGTGTCCATGATGCCTGCAGTCTTTGTGGTGTGAATGGGGTCCTCCTGATGATCACCTCCATCTAGGGAGTAATGCAAGACCTGTGGATGTGTGGTCAGGTGTAATTCTTACAATAGGATCTTCAGCCTGTGGGCCCTGCCTCCTCATGATAACTTCATTGCGAATTGCCAGAAACTATCACAGCCTTCTCCAACCTGGTGCTCTCCAGATGTTTTGAACTTCAACTCCCATAAGTCCCAGCCACCATGGCCAATGCCAGGAATGCTGGAAGTTGTAGCCTAAAACATCTGGAGGGCACTGGGCTAGGGAAGTCTTGCTTTCAGCCACCTGGTAGTGCCTAGTCCAGACCCATTAAAATTGGAAATGGACTCCAGAGGCCATAGAGCAGGGATGGGAAATGTGTTGTCCTCCAGATGTTGTTGGACTGCAACTCCCATCATCCCTCACTATTGCCTATGTTGGCTAGGGCTGATGGGAGTTGCAGTCCACCAACATCTGGGAAGCCACATGTTCCCCACCCCTTGCATAGAGTCTGATCTGAAAAGAGGACTCTCTTGCTGGACTCCCAGAATCCAGCCCACCCCCAAACTGGATTTAAACCAGAGTAAATTCACATCTCCAGGACTTCTCTTCATTCAGTTCTGTTACAGTTTGGAGGAAGTGGTTGCCACCAGTGTAGCAGGTGTAGGACCATTTGAAACTTGTTGCACTGGCATAACTTAACTTAGATGCTCAAGAAGTGGGACCTTGTTGTGCTGTGGCATGCTCCCTTTCCCTGCCACACCACTGTCTGCCCGCTTTCTCCGACCCTCCACTCATCTGCCTTCCTGCTTCTGCCATCATCCTCCACCTCCTCCTATGTCTTGCTTCCTCCTTATTCCTCTCCTTCTTGAAAGTACATGCACACACAGTTCATTATGCAGACCCCCATTTGGGGTGCCTTTCCTCCCCCACCTTTTTTACTTCTGCAAACCTTGGGTGCCTCCCTCTTGCTTCTCAGGGGGACTGTGCTGTCCCCAAAAATCCATTGGCCCAGCCAGCCCAAGGTCAGCATTAGAGGGAATGATAGACGCTCAACGCGACATGCTGCTCTGACACAGCAGTTATTGTAACCTGTCTGGGTGGAAAGCCTATTGGCTGTTCCAGCAATACATAAGATCCAGTTGTACGCCCAATAGGATGCATTTCTAAATTAAGCCATTTCACTCAGCTGACAAGGTCACATACCGTTCATTTGGAAATTATTCATAAAGCAGCAAGAAAGATCAGCTCCTTTGGGACAGAACACTAAAATCATTAGATGTCTGTCATCTTTGCTGGTGGAGAATTAGAATCAATTAGCTTTATCAATAAAAGTGTAAATATGTGACAACAAACATCTGTGTTGCTAGTGCTAAGATTGCAAGCTATTAAATAGTCTCCTCTGTTATTTAAAATTAATTTAGGCTTGCTATTTTGTGATAAGCAAAAAAGTTATTTTAATGTTATCATAGGAGGAAAGTGAATCCATTTCAGATTGTCCTCCTTGGGGGTGAGGTGGGGGTGGGGGCAGGAAAGTGGCTCCGCCTCTCTATCCTTGCTTACAAGATTCCATTAAAATTGGCATTTTAAAGGGTTCAAGGATGGCTAATTAGAATTTTGAAGGTCCCCCCCTTTAAACAGCCAATCTCCCTGCCATAACACTCTTGAGTCAAACTACATGTTACTCTAATTGTGTCATGTGTAGCTGAAGGTTAGCTGCTTCTTCACCCTAGTGTAAAAGTGCATACCCTGATTCAGATCAGGAACACCACACACTAGGAGAGGAGGATTAACCCTCCCTCACCACTGTTTGCTTCCCAAAATCCACCGCTCCCATCGGAGTGGGGGTGAACAAAAGAAAAACACTGGCACCAATGAAGACTCCCCCTCCCCCTTTTGTGGATGCTTCAAAGTATTTTCTTTTCATTTCTTTACTTTCTTTTTTTTTTTGCATGTGGAGTGGGGGAGGAAGAATGCATATTGGAAAGAAGGTGAAAGAAATATCTCTGCGACAGGTGGATTGCTCTTTTAAATTGTGTTCATTTGTTACTACTCATATCCCCCCCCCAAAAAATGTCTTTAGATGTCACCCCAGGAGCAGATCTACTAAGAAGGTGCTATTTTTTGCAGGTTTTCTTTTTCCAGAGATGAAATGAACTTTGAATATTTTTGCTCCTTGCTGACACATTTATTTACCATTCCTGTTTCTGACATGTTGTCTCATTGTTGTTTAATACCAGTTCAGTACTAACCCATAATATAAGTGCAAACATCTGTTGTTTATTCTGAAATGACTAACATTCTCATATAAAACTTCCATATATAAGAATAATAAAAGAACTGTCTTAGGCAAGCACAAGTGTTCCGCCTTTAAAAGTTTGCAGATCTATTGATACTTTGAAGAATTAAAGGGACATGAACCACATAAATATGCTCTGAAGGCCAACTGAGTGTCCATTTGCCTAATTTTCTACAGTCAGGGTTTATTATATTTTTCAGCTGAGATCATGAGGCAACTTTAACAGTGAGACATTATTTAGATATTTTATGGCAGAAATTCACAGATTTGTATTTAGAATATGCACAAATGAAAGCTAAAAAATGGGCATCTGTTTTGAAATTATATGAAGTTTTGAAATTCTCATACATGAGGCCTTGTGGGGAGACCAACACTCATATGTGGCCATTGTTGGTAAGAGAGGGTGTGGGAAACCTCGTGCCCAAACCAGCAGCCATAATTTGGTAGCAGCAGAAGTTTGGGGTGGTTGGAACAGTGGTGCGCAGCTGTTTGAATGATTCATGGCACCCAGTACAGGCAGTGGTGTAGCTAGGGAGGGACCTCAGGACTTCACGCCCAGGGCCCCACGAATGACCATCCAGAGAGCAGTGCCTGATGGAGGCAGTATCAAACAGGCCAGTGTCAGCATTGGGGCTGATGCTGCTCATAGAATCATAGAATAGAATCATAGAAAAGTAGAGTTGGAAGGGGCCTACCAGGCCATCGAGTCCAACCCCCTGCTCAATGCAGAAATCCAGGTCAAAGCATCCCTGACAGATGGCTGCCCAGCTGCACCTTGAATGCCTCCAGAGTGCGAGAGCCCAGCACCTCCCTAGGTAGTTGGTTCCATTGTCTTATTGCTCTAATGGTCAGGAAATTTTTCCTGATGTTTAGGTGGAATCTTGGTTCCTGTAACTTGAGCCCATTATTCCGTGTCCTGCAAACTGGGATGATCGAGAAGAGATCCTGGCCCTCCTCTTTGTGACAACCCTTCAAGTACTGGAAGAGTGCTATCATATCTCCCCTCAGTCTCCTCTTCTGAAGGCTAAACATGCCCAGTTCTTTCAGTCTCTCCTCACAGGGCCTTGTTTCCAGTCCCTTAATCATCTTTGTTGCCCTCCTCTGAACCCTCTCCAGTTTGTCTACGTCCTTCTTAAAGTGTGGTGCCCAGAACTGGACGCAGTACTCAAGATGAGGCTTAACCAGTGCTGAGTAAAGGGGAACTATCGCTTCACGCGATTTGGAAGCTATACTTGTATTAATGCAGCCCAAAACAGCATTTGCCTTCTTTGCAGCCACATCGCATTGCTGGCTCATATTCAGTTTGTGATCTACAACAATTCCAAGATCCTTCTCACTTGTAGTATTGTTGAGCCAAGTGTCCCCCATTCTGTAACTGTGCATTTGGTTTCCTTTCCCTAGGTGCAGCACTTGGCATTTATCCCTATTAAATTTCATTCTGTTGTTTTCAGCCCAGCGCTCCAGCCTATCGAGATCGCTTTGAATTTTGTTTCTGTCTTCCAGAGTATTAGCTGTTCCACCCAATTTTGTGTCATCTGCAAATTTGATATGCAAATTCTTCTTTCTTCTTCTTATTTTTCCTTTAAAATATACTCAGAGGGCAGCTGGCTGGGCATGTACATGATTACAGATGCTCATGTTCTTATTTTTACTTTACAAATATGTTATCCTTTTAGACAACAAAATCATGCATTTCCCCAAGTAACAGCACAATCCAATGTGGCTCCCCATAACTCATAGAATTATTGAGGTCAGGAGGAGCCAGCGGCGAAGGACGCCTCCGTGCTTCTCCCACCCTGCAAATGACTTAGACAGCAGATTTTGTCTAAGTCTTTTGCACCTACTCACGAGGAGGACTGCCTGAGGTGCCACCAGGATCATATCCTGGCGGAGCCTCACTCCTTCTCTCCCCACCCCCTGGAACACCCACCCTACGCTGGCTCCAAGGTCAGTCTTGTGACCTTGGAGCTGCAGCTGGCACAGAAAGAACAGTGCCAGCTGTGAGGGTGGAGGGAGGGCGCTCTGAATCCGGAGTCCCAGCTCTGAGTCCGACCTCAGAGCAAGTTCCCAAGGTCAGAGCTGGGCCTCGGAATGATCCTATGGCCATCTTGACAGCATCCAGCAGTCATAGGATTGTGCCCTAAATGTGTTTAGTATCAGGGCAGCAGAAAAAAGCTCTATTTTATTCCTGTTTTCATGATGGTACTATGATTTAAGTGATTTTAAAATGCAAAAACTGCACATGATCAAAGTATTTTTGTTTATCGGGGTTGGCAAACCGTTCATTTTCCTCTGAGATACATAAAAGCAGTTGTAGAGCATCGAGTGGTGCGAGGGAAGGGGGAGTAGGGAGATGCTATCTGTGTGCTTCACAACTGAAGCAATATACATGGCCTTCTTCCAAAGGGGCGCCCATAAGACCATTAAGTCTAGGGGCTAAAATCACCAAGCTGCACCACTGATTGCGGGCTGTGATAATGTCAGAGGGTGGACTCCAATGTTGAGTGAGTAGACTTCTGCTCTGCTCATGGGACAAGACTTTTTCTGGCTCTCCTCCCCACTGCAGTTCTCCAACCCCGCAGAGCAGATTTTGAGGATGCATGGGGGGTGGGCTATAGAGGGGATGGGGGAATTGCCCCCTCACTGTTCCATTGAGAGAAGCCATCCCGTCAGCAGGAGGAGCTAACCGGATTCCACCCATTGTGCTTATCCACACTCTCATGTTCTGTCATGAGAACTGAACAAGGACTCCTGAACATGACTGACTCCTTTGAAAATTGTGTCTACAGGGTTTTCATGGTACTCTGCCTAGTGTGGCAACTCTGTCTTCTACAGGCTTTCTCCCTGTGTCTCTCCTTCAGGGATTTTGGGCATAGGAGAGCTTCCTGTAAAAAAAAAAGTGTGAGAACCTTTTGTTTAAAAAGATGAAAACTGGACATTTTCTACGTGTAGGAATTGTTTGTCAGGACTGCAAGAGTACATGTGCAAATGGGAAATGGTAACCCCCACCCTCCTGCCAGACACTCTGAAATGCTCTTTTCGGGGATGGCTTTATTTTCACAATATTAAATGCTGATCTTCATTCTGTTAATTCTGTTACTTTGTTAGCAAAGTGAAGCCTGGACTTTAAATTTGCAGTTGTCACTTTAAATTAGACCTCCTTGTTTTTGTAAGATTAGTACTACTCTGAGTGTTATTTACCCCCTCCCTTTCCTTTGAGTCATCTTGACTGATAATATAAGCACAGGATTCATATGTACAGGCTGTATTGCCAATCTGTGAGTCTCACATTTGGCCACTTCTCTTTTGCATATTTAGTAGTTGCAATCGCACTTCCAAAGTTGGGTGCTACTTCTTTGGATAGCATTGCATGTGGATAGAAATGTCATAAACTAGACTCATACATAAATATTGGGAAGGATATAACTCTATGGAACAGAGTTTTAAAAAGCATTGCTTCCAAAACCTGAGGTCTGCAAGAATCAGTTCCCCTTAGGTGCATACGGAAAGTGAAATATCCATACTCACATGGGGAGGGGGGGTGTCCATGGATCTGTTCCTTAACACAGGTGCCCACTGAAAACCCATATGCACCTTATCTGCCTGTTAATGGCAGAACCATTCATTATTCTCAATGGGGGGCTGCTGTTGAAAATGATCGGTGTCGAGTTCTCTCCTTCTCCCTGGGACATTTAGGTACACTTTCCCTTGCTGTGTCATCACCATGTGAACTTCTATCCCTGCTGCTCATTATTGGCTGCTTCTGTCAAGCAGTGGGAAAAAACCCAGAATATGATGATGTCTAGAGTGTTGGGGTTTGGTGCCATCAGTATGCTGATGATACTCAACTCTCCCTCTCCTTTCCATCTGAATCAGAGCTGGGCAACTTTGGGCAGTCTAGGGGCCAATGTCTCCCCAGATCCCCCTTCAGGTTGCATTTTTGCTCTGGCAGCAGCAAAAATAAAAAATTGGCATGAAAACAAGCTAAATTTGTCCTTACTATGCCTCCATAGTGGTTTGCCGCCAGATGTTGGCATCAAACCACCCATTTCCCCCCTCTAACCAGCACTCTGTATTGCACTGACCAATAATTTTTGGGTTTTGTGGCAGCCTCACTGGACTGGTGGGGCTCCACATGTGGCCCATGGGCTGTGTTCTGCCCACCACTGATCTAAGATAGTTGTTCAAGTTCTAAATCAGTTGTTCAAGTTCTAAATCCTCTTCTGAAGGCTAAACATGCCCAGTTCTTTCAGTCTCTCCTCATACAGTCTCTCTGTAACCCTTCAGTTACAGTCCATAACTTAACAAAGATTTGCCCTTACTATCTCAGCATCTCTTTATTTTGGTTCAACATTGAGCATGTGTTCAGAACAAAATTACTAAGCACCATCCATCAGGATGCCAAGCCTTGTTGGAGAAGTAGTTGGGTCATAGTTCTTTGATTCTTCAATATTCAACTTTGGTTCTTCAGTATTCAACTTTGGTTCTGCAATATCGAACTTACGCTTTATGGAAGACTTTAGCCCTTTATGCCATATCCCATTCTGTTCTGGAGGGAACCCCAACCTTCAGGAACAACTTTTGGGGTGGCACAGGAAGCTTAAAGCATCAACAAAAATTGGGTGCCCCAACTTGCATAGGCGAAAGTGCTTTCTGTTAAGGCAATGCCACCAACAGATAAACCCCACTGTTATTCTTGTTATGAGTATTGTATCATCAGCATATACAAGGCCTTCAGGGGTAAAAACCAGCTGAGGGGGATTTCCAGCAAGATATGTGGGGCCCCAATCGGGGTCAGAAGCACATTCTGGATCAGCATATTTATTGTAAGATGTCATTTGCCACTAAAGAGATAACTAAGGCTGCAATCATATGCACACTTACCTGCAGGTAAGCTCCACTGAGCAAACTGACAATTCCAACTAAGCATACCTAGGGTTGGGCTGTAAAACAACATTAACAACATAAACCAACAGAACGGCTGAACCGTCACTTAAAAAAAAAAAAGGCTGACCTTTGCTTACTATGAAGTGAAAGTACTTACGAAATAAAGATTTATCAGTATCTAGCTCTGATAACAAATATAAAGGCAACACAACCTTCCACAAAGTTCTCCATATTCAGAACAAAAAGAACTTGGAAGTTTAAAAAAATTAAATGTGGGAGAACCAAAACTGATAGATTCATTCATCCAGAGTCAGGCCTTTGAATGCTTTGCTCTTGAAAGTCTGGGTTTCAATCCCTGTGTATTAAACCATGTTAGTGCTTAATTAGGATTACCACCTCTTTTTTTCTGACAGGCTCCTCATCTTTAACAATAATATGGCAGGCAGGTACAACATGGTCCTCTCTAGGCTGGGAATACCTGTACCTATTGAATTTGGCTGGTGCAAATGGGTGAGAAATTTGATTTTAAAAAATCCGAATGCCTTTCATATAGGCTGACTGGTAATAGCTAAACTGTTAGTGAAGGGAGCTGACCTAGAAAATCAGGGAATTAATTCATAGTTGAAGAGCCCAACTATATCATTAGACAAAAGAGACTCATAACAATACAGTTTGACGTCTCTTGCTGTGTTGGGTTCAGTTCAACCCATGTTGAGTTTAGTCAAGTGAAAAAGTGGGCTCTGCCAATTTTACCATGATATTGTTAACAAGGGTTCTAACCCTGAAGGTGGGCCTAAAAATAATTTTAAGTAAAATAAAATATAATCTTTTTGGTTGTTTCCCTTTCCCCCAACTCCACCCCAGTTAGAATTTTTAGGAACATGGATATTGAAAGTAATTTTCCTCAGGGTACAATAGCAGCAAGAGGTAGATATGAAAAATATAAGGTCTTTTGAAGGATGCCAGATACATTTTTTGCTGACTAACTGAAACTGAAAAGAACATTTATAATGGTAATCATCTAATTCACTAGAATGTTCTCCTATTCAGGCCCCATTGAAATGAATGAAATTGTACGTGGCCACTATCTTAATTCTACAAAACATTTTATTTATTTATTTATTTATTTATTATATTTATGAATCGCCCATCTGGCCAGACATCCAGCCACTCTGAGCGATTTACAATCCAATAAAATACAAGGGGACGGACGGACAATGAAACAATGTTAAGGGTGCAATCCTATCGGTTGCATCCTCAAGGATTATAAACCCTGAACTCAGAGGATTACACTCATCCAATGCAGGGCAGGAGCAGCGGCGGAGGCAATCTTCACTTCCTCATCCTCCCGCCCTCCATATTTTGCTAGATTGGCTTTTTTACCCGTCTAGCAACAGTGTTTCAAAGGAGGTTGGAAGGAGCCTGAAGAGGCCTCAGGATAGCTCATATCCTGCCTCTCCAGTCTCCTCCCCTCCTTGCCCACTGAAATGCCTCCTTTTACCCCTCTCCAAGGTCAAGTTCCTAACCTTGAAGGCCAACTGGCACGGATCCTGCTGCGCTGGCTGTGAGGGGAAGGGGGGCATATCTTCAATTCCCAGCTCTGAGGTCAGAGTGCTGTCTCTGACCTGAGACTGGGGAATATGAACTATCCTCTGATGCTGTATAGGGGCCATAGGATTGCTCTCTCCATTGTTGTTTTAGCTTCTACCATATGATTATTACTGACATTCAGGGGATTTCCATGGATATATGTAGAGGGAAAATGTGCATTCTTTTTTTTACATTTGCCGTGCACTTGTTGCCCTGGAATTCCACCAAGATTGGAAAGATAGGCATTGCAATATATATTAATTTAATGTTATATCTTTCTACCCACTGCAGCTCAATCAACGCCACCTTGGGGATGCCTATGGAACACTGAAGGGCAGGATATCCTTTGTTCTGAAATAACAACAGCCCAGCCATAAATCCTGAAGAGTAGCTCTATCATTCATTCCCTATCATTCACATTTCACAGTTGGTAACAGTAAGGTGATAAGCACAAGTGCACTTAGATTTGCTTTCAGGGTCATATCATACTTTTTCCATGCACAAATAAGAGATCGATGCCTGTGGCGTAACCCCACAATTCAGTTCCCTAGTGTATGTCTGCTTTAGTATATTTAGTGAGTATAGAATGTTGAACTGAGTGGGTGTGGTTTGTGATGTCTTGGAAAGGGTGGGGGGAGGAGTATATAAGGAGTGTTTGAGTGATGTCTGAGAGAGTTAGGTTTTATGTCAGTGAGTCGAGTTAGTGAGTCGAGTTATGGGAGTGTGGAGTTGGGTTAGAGAGTTTTAGGTGGTTGGAGTTAGTGTGATATGGGAGAGTGTTTGTAGTGTGTGGGGAGAGTTGGGAGTTTGGGAGTTAGGTTAGTTACAAAGTGTTTGGTGTAGGCAGGTTTATTTTCTGGAACTAAGATTTTGAGAATTAAAATAAACTTATTTTTATTTTGTTAACTACCAAAATCCTACGTGTCAGCTTGGCGTTATTACCTGCTTTACTTTTAAATCTACACACACACCTTTGTACCAACAGCATCATAAATTTAAGCTAGATCCTTAATAACCAGCATTAATCTTTTCCATCATTAGTAGGGGAAAGGTTTCATTTGACCCTCCCCTCAGATTTTCAAGTGTTGATGCTTGGCATGAGAAGGGTTTATGTGCGTGGTCCTAAAGTGAAAAGGGCCGTGTCGTCGCAATTCCCAATACATATACCAAGAAGCCTAGTTCGGAGGTACATTCTTAGTTTCATATACCATGTATGCCTCAGCCAGGCCAAAATGTAACAGACAATCATTCTGTCATTCACACATTATAGCAAACATACTTTTACCCAAAATGACTATTAATGTATCAAATAGTAATGTGTGGAATATTTGTATTTCTCTGTCCAGAAAGGAATGCAGTTTCAGTGATAGCTGGCTGGTGTGAGATGTGAGATTTAAGATGCAAGGTTTGCACAGGAAAGTACAACTTAGGAAACAACTAGTTAACAGCAGGACTGGAAAGGATAGCCATTGTGGATGTCAGACAAACTGAGCATTAGGATAACATGATGCTGTGGCAAAAAAAGGGGGGCCAATGTCCTTGTCAGATCCATTGTGTCATAACCTCAGACATTAACAATGCTTGTCTTCTCAGCCCTTTTAGAACCACAGTGGGGAAAGTGGAGCTCAGTTTCAGGAGCCACAATTAAAGGATGATATTGACAGACTGGAAATGGTTCAAGGGGATGCTACAAGGTTAGTAAATGAATTTGAAGGCACATTGTATGAGAAAGGCCATGTCCAGTATAGAAAATAAAAGATTAAAGGCAAATGTGATAACTCTATGAATACATAAACTATTGAATCCATTTACCATTTTGCTATGCTACTTACAGAAAGAGAATATGCCACATACACAACATAAAGTAATAGGCCTTTTGTTAACAGCAACCACATTTCAACTCACTGCATGCTGGAAGTGCCCAAATGTGCCACCTCTTAAGGGCTGATTTGCCAAAGTATAACGGCATAATGGATCTACGCAAATTAGGGCCACTTTAGGAAAATGTTCCTGTTTCTGGTATATGTTGACTTTAAAAGAGGGATGTGTAGAAGGCCTGCTAGGACTCAGTCCTATCCTATACATATATTGTAATACTGGACCAGTTCAGATATCTTTATAAACCATGGTTTATTATGTCAGGAATGAGCTGCAGGAAGCCTCAGGCTCACAGGCTCTCCCCTTCCTTTTCCTCTTCTGGTGCAGCCACAAAAAGAAGAGAAGCTTTCATTTCCATTTTGATTAGCCACAGATAGTTTCGCATTACATCTGAATCCTAAACTGTGATGTATCTTAGCGATGGTTTGTTGAAACAAGCCAGATTCAAAGGCCATGGTTTGAAGTTGGCTCGTTTCAAGCAAACCATAGGTAAGATTATCCACCGTTTGTCAGGTTTGAAGAAAACAAGAAGTGGTTAATCAAAAATGGAAGCAAAAGCTTCTGATCTCCTTTTCATGGCCACACCAGAGAAGGAAGGGGGGAGGGGACAGTGTTTGAGCCTGAGGTTTGCTGCAGCTCATTCTTGTCATGACAAACCATTGTTTACTGTGATGTCCAAACCAGGTCATTGACACTGCAACAGGAATGTACGGATTTTGTTAAATCCACTTCTCCTGTGTTTCATGGATTGTCAAGTGTCTTTTGTTCTATCATCCACTCATTGACAGAATCAGATTTTTTTTGTATAAGAATTTCGTTGGTTTGGAAATGCACATTTGCACAAGCGTCCATTAGCACAAATCCCCCCAAGTTAAAACAAACAAACAAACCAGTCCCCAAGTCTGCAGATACTACACAACTTGAAAAAAGCTAGTTCGCTGAGGAAACTGCAAGTCGGATTCATAGAAATCTGAACTCATTTGAATCCATTGTTGATCTTGCTGATATCCCTACACTGATCTATCTATCTATCTTTTAAAAGATGCTGGGGAAGATACAAATTTGTAAGATATTGTGTATTATACTTTTAATGGATTTGAACTCTGGTAACTCTGAAAAGTGAATATGCAATGCAAGTAAAAACCAGTGCTTATCTTTGGCATGAGTGGTTAATGTATTGCTCTTTTATAAATACATAGTTAAAAATGCATTTAAAAGGGATCCTATCCTCAGAAAATAGCAGGAGAAGCAATGGATCTGAAGTCGCACTGAAAAAATCTTCTTTATTGTTGGATCAGAACATCAGTGGAACAGCTCACCTAGGGAGATGGAGAAACTCCCTCTTTGGTGGTTATTAGGACAAAGTAGCTGCCTACATTTCACCAGATTTTAAATCCTGCTGCCAATCTTCACCACCTTCCAGCTGCCTCCAGCTCATACAGCTGTCATGTAATTCCAAATACATCTGGTTGCAGATGGATGCAAAGACCAGCTCTAGGGGAAATGTAGAGCAAGGCTTTAAATGCAAGGCTTTCAAAAAGGCAGGACAGGCATTGCTGAGCATTGCATATACCAACTGAATACGTGGTAAATTTGTTCATGGACAACGGTACATCGAAAGCATACCTTGGACTGCTGGTGTGGCTGAGTGGCTAAGAGCATGAGCGTGAAGTGTAAGAAAGGAAACCCCTGGTTCAAAACTCACCTCCGCCAACTTGCATGTTACACAGAGTTCTATGCAACTTAAACACACACCTTTTCTTTTCTTTTCTTTCTTCTTCTTCTTCTTCTTTTTTTTTTTTTAATGAAAAGCAGTTGGTAGAGGCTACAATCAGGAACAGAGGAAAGGCAATTGGATAAGGAAGAACTGGATAATGGATAAATGGAGCCAGTCATTTTCCTTCTCAAATTTCACTTCTCCTTAAGCTGCTTTTCTGCCTGTAGGGGAAAAGAAATGGTGACCTGTATATTTCCCTTTATATATGGGCAGCATGGGGGGGGGAGTTGAAGAGGGGCATTCTCATTCTATGACAGAAACCATCCAACAGAGGAAGGAACCGACATCACCTGTTGCTGCTCCTGAATATATCCTCCAGCAACTGTTTTCCATTTTGTTTGTTTTTTGTTTTTTTGTTTTTTTAAATGGGGGAAAGTTATACATAACACATACTTTGTTCCTTAGAATCAGAGCCAGCTCCAGGTTTCTGAGGGCCCTTGGGCAAGATGCACCTTCAGTGGGTCCCCTCTCTCAGTGAGTCTACCTTCTCACTGCCATTGTCACCAGCTACTATTGCTTCTCATCTCCTTTTTTAAAATCTGTGCTACCATTTGCTTGCTTGACAGGCAGAGAGACAGTGAGCAAGGAGGCAGTGGCATCTACTGCTCCTTCTTCTCATAACCATCATTCTCTAGGCCAGAGTGAGAGGCAGGTGAACAAGCAGGTTTCAGTGGTGAAGAGAAGGAGCAAGTCAGGGGGGGCTTGTCAGTGGAGCCCCTAGTGCGGTGTGGGCCCCTGGCAGGTGCCCTATCATGCCTACCCTTGATGCCAACCCTGCTTCGAATTACTCTGCTGCCTCAACCTCAACCTTTCCCTACTTGGACTCAGAAATTATCATACTTACTTGCCTTTTGGGGGCTGTTGTAAGAACTACTAATAAAATAAATGGGAAGCACTTTGTACTGTTGAAATGTACTATATAAATGCTAACGATTAGAGTTGATGCCAAGCCTAAATGAACTTAATAGATGAGTTCCTAGTAGAAATATTTAAAGTACTGCTCTTAAGATTATGGCTAGATCATTTCTTTTATTTTACTTAAAGACACACAAAAAAGTGGGAGGTTTATGGCTCCTTTGATTCAACTGTGCCTCCGTTGATAAACCCCCACAAAATCTGGATTTCTCAATGGAAACAATGATGCAGTCTCAGCTATGGTTGAACAATCTCTAAGCAATAATAACCAAAAATACACAGTTCTGCTGGAGAAATTATGCACTTCCTTGCGTGGGAAGTGCATTTTATTCACAAGGAAGCAAGATGAATGCAAATCAGTTACATTTTATAGGCAAAATAAAAATTTATGAGTAATATGCAAATAAGAGACAAAAGCAAATAATTTTGTTGTGCACATTTTTAATGTAACAGAGTCATCTTCACTGTCAGGTGCAGCTTTTTGTTTGTTTGTTTCTTATCAAAGAGTGAAAAGCAATAGAGACCATCAGGGAAAAATTTACACTCTGCTGCTGACAATGAAATGACTCCACTTTTATTCCCTTATACATTTTTAAATATCACATAGACTGCCTTTTACATATGTGGTCAGAAGGCAGTCCATAAATGGGATATTTTAGGCATGAAATACTGTAGCCACTACCATTAAGGGAGAATTAGCACAAAAATGACAGGCCCTGATGAGTTCTCCCATTTATTTATTTAAGTTATATCCCAACTTATTTATTCGTATATTTATTTATTTATTTGTTACATTTATATCCCACCTTTCCTCAAAGGAGCTGAAGGCAGCGTACACAAACCAGCATCAGAAGTTCTGGAATGTATGAGCTTTGCTCACAAAATGTATTTGTGTTCATGTTCAGGGGTGCAAATGGGGCAAGTTCTGGTCACAAATGACCCCCCCCAAAAATTGCATGCATCCCTAACAGGCACTCTTTATTGCACTGACCAGTAGTCAGTGAAGCAGTCATAACAAGAGAACAACATGCTACATATATCCGGCCCCGGTCAATCATCTTACTGCAGCATTCATAGATTTTATAGATCATAGAGTTGGAAGGAGCCTACAAGGCTATCGAGTCCAACCCCCTGCTCAATGCAGGAAACTAGAGGAGGGGTCTCCCATCCAAGTAATAACCAGGCTTGACCCTGCTTAGCTTTCCACACTCAGACAAGCTGAGCCAGTGTAAGCCACAGGCCTGGACCAGCTGAAGTTTCTGAACACTTTTCAAAGGCATCCCCATGTAAAACACATCAGCATAGTTCAAGCAGGATGTAACTGAAACATGTGTCACCATGGCCAGATCTGACATCTCCAGGAATGTCAGGAATTTGGCACACAGGCCTTAGTTGTGCTAATGCACTCCTGGCCATTGCCAAAACCTGGCCATCCAGGGCTGAATCCAGGACTGCACCCAAACTGTGAACCTAAGTCTTCATGGGGAATGTCATCCCATCCAAGATGGGTCAAATCTCTATTCCCTGATCTGCCTGTTGACCGACCGACCGATGTAGCCTCTTTTCTTTGCTACCAGCATCTTGTAATCAACAGAATAACATTAACTTTACAGGCAGTCCCCGGGTTATGAATGAGATCCATTCATAAGTCTGTCTTTAAGTCAATGTGTACGTAAGTCAGAACGAAAGCAGCGCAATGTTTTCAAAGTGTTGCAAAGTGTCACAAAGTATAGTGTGTGCGTTCGTAAGTACAAACCATTGTATTTAACTCAAATTTTTACATATATGGCGGTCCATTCTTAAGTATGAATTGTCCATAAGTTGGGACGTTCGTAACCTGGGGACTAACTGTATATGTATGCCATGCCATATTTTACACAGCTGTATAGGGGGTATGCTCATTAGCCCCTCTTGTCAGGCTTTTGTGTACATACCCTTAGCACAATGGGTGCAAATCACTCATCTTTTCCATGCCAGATGAAGACTTTCCTCTATACCCAGGCATTTGATAGCATATGATGTGCTCTTTGATGCATCAGTTGAATTGTTTACAGTTGTCACAGATGCTCTAGTTGCTTTATGTTGTCACTGATGTTCTAGTTGCTTTATGGAGTGGTGGTATTTTAGTGGTGGTATTTTAGTGGTGGTATTTTAATGGATTTTAGCTGTTTTAAATTTTGCATGTTTTTATTTTGTTGTCAGTTTTCCTGGAGTCTTTCCTGAGAAAGGTGACTAAGGGCACAATCCTATGCAAGTTTAGACAGAAAAAAGTAGGGCTGTGCACGTAATCGTGTCTCGAACCCGAATCGGAATCGGATCAGCCTGATCCAGGTTACGTTTTGATTACGGTTGAATCGGATCGACCCAGACCCAGATCGGATGTAATAGCCGGTCATTGGTTCCGTTTTATTACAGGCGATTCTGTCCGATCTGGGTGAGCAGCCAGGCAGGAAGCTCCATTTCTGAATGGAATGGGGAGGGGAAGGAGGAGAGTATTATTGGCAGCACCATTGCCCAATGGTGCTAATGAGGAAGTTGCCCTTCTCCAATAGCTAGTGACGCTGGCTGGAGGAGGGCTAAGGGAGATCCATGCTTTGGTTTTATTTTTCTGACCATGTGCGCTTGGATCAGTTGCCTTGTGGCGTTGGAGAGAGGAGGATTATAGGGGGTGGGTGTCTCTTTTTGGATCTCTTTTGATTTATTCCTCAATATTATTTCATTTAGGAGTAGCTTCCTTTTGAATACAAACAAATCCATTTACTTTACTTTTCTTCTGACCCCAGTTTGAGGAAGGGGGACTAAAGGAGCATTTGTCGCCTTGGGCTCCTAATTGCTTTGCTTTAATATATCCTAAGGGTTTTTTAAAATCATTTTTAGAATTTAGTTTAGGACAATTAAAGTCCTTTTTGTTCATACAGTTTGTGGCAGTGAGGGAGTGTTTGAATCTGCTGCCCTTCTGTTCAGCATTTTCCTGCCAGACTTACTCACAGGAAAGTGTGTATTCATGGGGGGGGGGTCAGTGCTTGCAGGGCAATCCCTTTCTTTTTGTCAGGATTGGCACAAATTCAACAGGTGAAGTTTACCCACCCACCCCACACACTCAAACATGGAGGTGTCGCCTCCACCTCCTTCTCTTTTGGGGCACAGGCGTGTGCACACACACATCAGAAGTAAGTCCTATTACGTTCAATGGGACTTACTCACAGGAAAGTGTGTATTCATGGGGGGGGGGGGTCAGTGCTTGCAGGACAATCCCTTTCTTTTTGTTTTAAAATTGTCAGGATTGGCACAAATTCAATGGGTGAAGCTTACCCACTCACCCCACACCCATGTGCCTGAAATTTGGGGGGCATAAGCAGCTCGAGGACATCTGCAATCTCACCAGCTTTCATGTTTCTATCTTTTAAAATGAAGAAGTGAAAGACTTTTTCTCCCCAATTCAAGTCTATGGAAAAAACTAAACGGAATCGATTCCGTTACTGTAATTGATTCCGCGTAATTGTAATCGAATCGGGATAGATACAGATCAGACGGAATCGTAATCAGGCCCAATCCCAATTACACAGATTGTAATCAGAATCAGATTGGAGGGGCCGTGCACAGCCCTAGAAAAAAGGCATAGCTGGCTGGGGCATGCTGGGAGTTGTAGGCCTTTTTTCTGTCAAAACTTGCATAAGTTTGCACCCTAAGAAAGCTAGATGATGATGATGATGATGATGATGATGATGATGACAACGCTGATGGTAGGAAAGTGGAAAGAGACATGTCTAACTTCTCCGTTGCAATTTGCTTGATTCATATACTACTTTAAAAAAAAACAACCCACCCTTATTGTCATCATGATACCTGTCGAGTGATACTACTAACAGACCTGGCTTTTCGTTTCTAAGTCAGAACAGCTGTGCAACAGACTGTCTGAACAGTCCCTATTACAGAATGCAACATGGATCACTGACACAAAGGCAACACCACACCAGCTGGCTCCATGTCTGAATAAATTTCTATTCCTGGATGATTTACCTGTTCTCAGTCCTATCACCTTGGTGTTTCTATCATCCAGTTTAAAAAAAATCAACACTGAAAATTAAAAAATCTGTTATGTTTTCTTGAAGAGATCAAACTGGCCGTTTTTAAATAACCATGACTGTATTAGGCAGAATGCAATTCTAAATGTATAAAAGATGCTTGATTATTTATTTGCAATATACTTGAGCTCTTTTCTGTAGCCTAGATTGGGTGGGGGGAGGGAGATCCTCTTCTAATGTATTCATATGCAGGGACTCTAAATTTCCTAATCATAATCATATCAGTGAAAGTAAAGCTGCTCTTAGGAGAATGTTTTATCTTAGAAAATTGTTCTCCTTTAAAAGGGATTCAATGGACAAAATGATATAAAAAGAAGTTGTAAAATTACACACAACACTTTTGAATATTCAAAACAGATACAGTTTTTGTATTCAGGGAACATTTCTTTTCTTTATTTCTTTTTTTAACTGAGCAAAATGGAAAGAAATCACCCTTTTGGAATTCTGCAACTGTGTTATGGCTGCAAAAACCAGTAATTTTCAGAATTCCAATAGGATTATAGAAAATGCATTTGAACCTGCTGTATAATTGGAGATCCAGTTACGATAGAAACAGTCTGAAATGGAAAAGAACCTTTCCAACTAATTATAGCTAATTTCATTCAGAATGGTGGACGATCATTTTCCTTCCTATACATAATATTTAATTATGCTAAATATTCATGTATACAGTTTTTGTGTAAGATAAATATTACGAATCCTCTTCAAAATAAACATGAATTCAATATACAGAAAATACATGTATAATTTAACATATTTCTCCCTGTCTTCCCCTTCCTTTGTCTACCTTCTTCCTTTCCTAACTTATTGGAAGGTGCTTTTGGACAGGAACCTGTTTTAAATTTTATGTTTATACCGTGCAGGGCACACTAGTGCTTTAAATATAATACATACATACTACTAACGTAGCAACTATTTGATTCTATACATGCAGACACAGAAAAACACAGTCACAAAATACCCTTACAATTTCTGACCACTCCCTCATCCTGGTCTTGCATGTATACTATAGAATTAGAAAATACTCTTTGATTTTGTCTGACCTTAAATTGCCTAGACACAGACCAAGTGATTTTGCTGCCTGAGGCAGGGCTGGATACAGCAAATCCACCCTCCATCTTCGCAAACCAAGGTAGTAGTAGTACCCAACACTGGTCAAGTTATTTAGGCACCTGAGGCAGACAAGAGCCCTTCCCCTTTCCCGGCAGTAAAAATATAATAATAAATAATCAAATAACTAAAACGTTGCAGCCTTTTCATGACACCCAAAATCAGTTGCCTCAGGATGCTGCTTCACTGTACCTAATGATAGGGCTGTCCTTCTATACCATATATTTAAATCAGTCTGAAATTGTTTTATCTGTGAAGTCTTCCCACACTGAACCCCGGGAATTGTAGCATTTATTAATTTATTTGATTTATATCCCACTCTCCCTCAGAAGGAGCCCAAGGTGGCTAACAACCCATATGAAACAGCGCAACATACAAACACCATTAAAATCACAACTCTGAACTTTCAAACATAATAAAACTGTTGTGAACCACCCAGAGAACTTTGGCTATCGGGCAGTATAAAAATGTAATGAATGAATAAATAATCAATAAATAATGCAATAAAAACACTACTAAAACAGATAAAACAGTGGATGACAGTTCCACAGCTGGGGTGCCACCACCAAGTAGGCTCTGCCATAGGTGGTAGCCACATAGGCCACATTCCTCAAGGGAACTATAAGCAGAGCCTCCCTGGCTGATCTTAAATCCCAGGTTGGTCAGTGATTCATGAGCAAGAGGTTTCAAACTCGACCATCGAAAATATTTTTAAAGAGGCTGCTGCAAGATCGCTTAAATCCCTAGTCAGTACTTGGGAAGGCAATTCTTCCAGTACCTGGGTCATGAGCCATATTGCAGTTTCATGGATAATTTGTTGTAAAGAATCCCTAATCCCTTCACAAGTTTCCAGGTGTCATGACTAGAGATGAGGAAATGTGGCTCTTCTTGTGTAAAATTTGCTTTGAAAACAAACCACACTATTTCCCAAAACACCTGGAAACGCCTTGGCTTATTTTCCTGAGTGAATCTGAATTTACTCCCAAACTCCAATTAACCACCCTGTCTCCCTGATTCCCCTTCCTTTTAAAAGACAACTTCCGCCCTTCTATTTAAAAGCCACACTTACCAGGCCAACAGCCCAGGCCAGTGGTGAGTGGAGGGAAGGATAGAGATTGTTCTCTCCCTTTTCTTTGCAAAACACTGCTAGTGTGTCAAAACAAAATGGCCCAGGGTCCCTTGGTAGTTGGGTTTCTCACCCCACTAGCAGTGTACATAAGATGGAAGAGAGGGAAAGGAAATCTACTTCCTGTCATCTCACGGCTGAAGCACCGCTGCTGCTCTCTGTCCAATCTGTGGGGCTTTTTAGGGGAATCAAAGGGGCTTGCTGGGTGGGAGGCGCTTGGCCAGCTGTGAATTCTTCTCCAGCTCACCTCCTGTTTGAGGCAACCTTGACAAATCCTCAAAGCACAACTCCAGGCACCAGCATAGTGAATTTCAGCAGCATCTCTAATGAAGACACCTGAATAGCTCAGCCAAATGTGTTGAAACATGAAGTGTTGATGTGTCCTAAGATGCTTACTGGCAAACATGTTTTTTCTTTTGGTACAAAATAAAAAAAAAGTGTTGTTTCCTATAGGCCTACCAGAAATCCTTGTCTCAGTTTTCCTCCTCAATATATACAAACAC
The DNA here is from genome assembly GCA_021292165.1 of Shinisaurus crocodilurus. NCBI lineage: Eukaryota > Metazoa > Chordata > Lepidosauria > Squamata > Shinisauridae > Shinisaurus > Shinisaurus crocodilurus. The sequence goes on along the minus strand of CM037876.1, from coordinate 263,701,191 downwards.
CCTCAATTCCTAGTGTCACGTCTCTCTCGTGCTCCTACTTCCCTCCTGCCAACCACCAGAACATCGTGCACAGCTCATGGGTTTCTTTGTAAAGCTTTATTGAGTAAAATGCAGGGCAACTCAGGTGGTTGTAGAAAAGGGTTACACAAAAGTAAAGAAAGTAATTCAAGACCCGTTATCCCGTCAATGGGAGGTCATGAATGAGCAACAGTTGATCCCAAACTGAGGAGTTTCACGCGCTCCCAACCTCAAACCAGAGAACCTTCTCCACCCCCTAGGGCGGATCAAAAGTCTTGTTAGCCAATCGAGTAGAACGACGAAGGGAGGTCAGTGTTCCTGCCTCCAGAGACGACATCGCTCATGAGGATTTGTCACGGAGGCTGGCTCTCCCCCTCCCATCAGGAGCTCTTCCTCCCCTCCCATCGAGGGCTCTGTTCCCAGGGATTCTACTCCCCCCTCCTCCGGCTGCAACCTTGACAGAGCAGCTGGGTCAGTGTTATCAACAATGAGTGTCTCCGCTTCTAATTCCCCTTCCGTTTCAGAATCCATTCCCACGGGATCTGACCAGTGCTGTTTTGGAGTTAGAGAGTCGGAGCTTGAGGGGCTAGGGGAGCTAGCCCTGACACCTAGTTTCCTACCCTTATAGTCACATCAAATCAGTTCCTGCAGCATTTGTAGATTATCTTCTAGAATTCCTCTTTGGTGCTGTTCACTCCTTTTAAATGCATCTGGAGATACATTTTCTTGTTGCCACAAAGGCAGATAAAAGCTTACCTGATACATCAAGAACTCAACACTGCTGACTTTTGACAAGAGGATATACCTATACATGGAAACAAACACTTTATAGGGGTGGGAGATATGGGTGAGAATTTTGTTTGGTTTGTTTTTTGATGACAACTTAGCCAAATTTCTTTATAAAGTTCTTCATAAACCAGGGTGGGGGGGAAATGATATTTTAAAAAATTACTGTGGGAGAAAGCGAAACTGAAAGCTGTGTCCATCCCTACTTCTTCTTTTATTATTTAAGATTATTTAAACATCCCACAGTACAACCTTCTCTAACCTGGTGCCTCCCAGATGTTTTGGACTTCAACCACCCTCATCCCTGACCATTGGCCATGCTGGCAGGAGCTGATGGGAGTTGTCATCCCAAATATCTGGAAGGCACCAGTTTGGGGAAGGGCTGCCATAGAAAAGAATGCTAGAGTCACCAAAGAGAAATAAACAGGCACAGCATGTCGGGCCTGTTACTGTCTCGGTAGCCTGTCATCTGCCTCATTCTGCAAGTCCCCAATCCTTGTTTCATTCAAAATTAAAAACCAACACTTTCCCAAACTATGTTGTTTGAGTGGCACATTATGAGTGAATAAACAAACCGGTAGGTTGGTTAGACTGCAGTAACACTTTCCCTGTAGATAACAATGGAGAGAGAAGTTGTGGATGCAGGAGATGGATACATTTTGCAATCAAATTTTGTCTCCCTAGCTGGGGGCTCTCTGGGAGTACTGATACAAGGTTGTGTAATAAAGCAGACACAACTCTAGAGAGATTGCAGGTGGCTGAAAGGAAAGTTGATGACAAATCTCTTAACAATCTAACTTAACATAAAGCAATCTGCATTCATAGGAGATAATACTATTCCATTCAGACTCACATTCCATGATTATAACCATATTAATCTGAGAACAGACTAAAGAAGCTTCAGGACATTCAGCTCATCAAGACCTCACATCTCATTATCCCACCTTACAAAACCAAGCGCACCACTCAAATTTGATCCTTATGGCTGGCAAAGAATGTAATTACGGGCTACTAAAAAAAAAAGCACATCAAATGCCTGGACAGAACTGCGTGGGAAGCAATACCCTTGTCATCTCACCAGATAAGCAGGTTTTGTTGTGTGCTGCTCAGTGTTACAGTCAAGAAAACATTTTCCTTGGTTGAAGACGGCACCAGCTTTTATTCCTCAACTAGAATGACAGGAGCAACACAGGAGATTTTGCCTTAATGGGAACTTGTTCTCTTAAATGACATCTTCTTTGTATAGGTGGAAATTATTCCTGCCAATGCACATGCAAGTACATTTGCTAGGAGCCTAGAATTTTTAAAATGAGAAATAACACGGTGTCTAGAGAAAGAAGTGTTTAATACATATGGAATGTTTATCTATATACAAATGTTTCCATAACTTACGAAAGGCTTCCCCAACCTTATGCCCTTCAGATGTGTTGAACTACAACTCCCATTATCCACACCCAGCCTGGCTAATAGCTGTGCTAGGTGTGGATGATGGGAGTTGTACTCCGACACATCTGGAGGGTGCCAGATTAGGAAAGACTGACATAGGCAGAACCGACATGATAACTCAGATGTAACCATCCTTGAGGAAAACCACAAAAAGACAGATGCTTGGACTTTGTCCAACGGCTGGCAAAGAAAATGCCATGGTGTTATTTGGGACCACTTCACACATTACCAAGAGAAGAACTAGATGTTATATAAGATGTGTGGTCAAAAATAACAGGCTGGCACCTCCTCCTCTTTTCTTTCTGGTAACATCTGAAAAAACTGAATATGAGACTCCAAAGTTTGCATCCTTGGTCTATGACAGCCAACGAAATGCCACATGGGTAGAAAAACGTGAAGCGTGATGACATCACCTCATGTGTTTTACCAGATGTTATTATCAAGAGGGAGGTGGAAATGTGTGCTGCTGTTTTTCGCATCTACTTCTGCCCTAAGATGCATCAGAAAAATAGTATGTATACCTCAACGTATATAGTAGATGGAAATGAGTGCCTTTTTATCATGGGTATGTGCATCGGGAAGCCATTAATACATTGTGAAATAAACACTTTTCTTGACATGATAACAGATTTTTTGACAGATGAATCTCTGCTAGGAAATGTAAATTGTGAAGCACCCTTGAAAGGATACTGAGATGAAAGCTGGAACCTTTGAATTGCCTGTGAAATCTTATAAAACAGGTGGGCAACCACTATGTCTCTGAGGGGTACACGCAGAGTAGTCTAGGGGTTTGGGGCTGCATGCCAGTGGGTGTGGCCAGAGCCAGCAGCATATGGTGCCTGGGCTAGCAGTGGGCATTGTGGGGGTCAGCATCCTCCTTGCCTCCCACAAACATACACACAGCGTAGGGTTAGGACAAGCAGCCATTTCCGAGCTCATCTAAATTATCCAGAAATCACTTCAAAGCTCATTTCACCTCGCTCCTGTTATCATTTTTCTACCTGTGTTTTTGGCTCGTTCAAACAGGAAAAGTGTGCAACCCCCCCAAAAAAAGTTCATACTTCCCATTGACTAAATATCATATTGTATTTATTGTGTTTATAGAAATGAAATGAAATAGCAACAACAAAGTATGAAAATTTGTATGTTTGAAACAGAATGCTGGACTGTCTGATCAAGCAAAGCAATTCTTACATTTTTAAATATAGACTTTAAATGTCTTAAATAAATATTAGATATCAGTCTGTGTGTAAACCCTGACAGGATGGATTGGATACAGCTTTATTTGGCAACTAATTTTTAACAAGCGGGACGTATTTTGGACTGAGCGAGCAGTCTCTTGTGTGTGAAGTCAAGTTGCAAAGATGTCTTTTTAGCCCCTTTCATCACCAAGGTGGGCATCAACAGAGATTTTTGCAGAGCCATTCCCTTATCATTCCCTCTGACAAGATGGAGGCAATGTAGATTGGAGGTTCTCAGGTCTGGGAACTGGGTAAGTGACCTGCCCTAGATGGGGTTGCACTCCTCCTGAAACAGCAGGTAGCTTGGGAGTACTCCTAGATCCATCTTTGTCCCTGGAGGCTCAAGTAGCTTCAATGGTTTGGAGTGCTTTGAGCCATCTTCAGTTGGCCTGCCAACTATGACCATTCCTGGACAGAGATAACATGGCCATAGTAGTTCATGCATCGGTAACTTCCCATCTAGATTACTGCAGCTAGTTCAACACTGACTTCAATTTGGTGCAAAGTCAAGACCTGGCTCTTCATCCAAGCTTTTGGATATCAGTGACCATAGCTTGCTTTGATTTATCATTGCTGATTATTCATACTGGATTGTGACGAGGGGGGGAGCAGGTGGTTTTATGCATTTAAGTAAAACTGTTGTTATTGGTTTTATCCTATCCTGAGATCTTTTGATATATGGTGAGTTAGAAATATGCTAATAAATAAAACTGCACCTTCCACAGAGTAAGTAACAGGAACTTCAGTAGATTTTCTGGGTATGCAGCTCATCAAGAGCTGGCATCAAGGGTAGGCATGGTTGGGCACCTGCTGATGGCCCGCAGCCCAGCAGAGGCCCTTTAACAAGAGCACCCTGGAGTTGCTCCTCCTCTTCATCACCCTCACTGCAACTTGTTCACCTACCTCTTGCTCTGGCCCAGAGAATGGAGGTAGCCAGAAGGTGTAGCGGTAGATGTCACTGACTATTGGCCAACTGGTTCTTTGCCTGTCAAGCAAGTGAATGGTAGAAATGATGAGAAAGAGGAGAAGGAGCAATAGCAGCTGGTGAAAATGGTGATAAGAAGGGTGAGGGAAGGGGCCCATTGTGGGTGTCTCGCCCAAGGGCTCTCAAAAACCTGGAGCTGGCACTGAACCCAGCTGCTCACTCCCAAATTGCTTATATCTTTGACTATCTGGGGTACAAAAGGGAGGAACTCTGCCCAGGCTTCTGTCCTGCTCAGACAACAGAGTGAGGGGTTAAAAAGACTTTCTTCTGTGTTTTTGCTTGCAAAGGAGCGAGTGTATGCAGGGGTCTTATGGGATTTTGTATGCCCATGTGGCAGCCTGGCAGAAGGGAGGGCCTTTGGCCTGCTACCTGATGGATGTGGGAACCACCAATGCAGCAGTGACTCAGTCTGAAAGAAGGGGTCAGTGGGATTTCACACAGCTTTATTAAACCACAGGCTGTTGCCTGGCTCTTCATCCTGAACAATTAATCTTTATTGTTGTGGTTTTCAACATGGTGCCCATGGACATGTGCCATGGACATGCACGCTTGGTGCCCGCCAGACTCCCTGCCCCTCCTGATTTTTATTTTATTTCTTAAGTTTTTTTGAATTCTTAAAAAAACAAACCTGGGAGGCTGGCATGCTGCAAAAGGTGAAATACAGCCCTCCAAGTGATATCTTTATTTGGGTTCAAGAGGGCTTTTATGTTTTGGAGCTCTGACCAATCTCTGCCTTGTTCTTAGATTCTTGGACAAGTTACTTTTCTTTTAGCCTCACCAATTTAACTTCTGGTAAATGAGTGTTTTATAGCCATGCCCACCATGGTAGCTATTTTATGAATGGGAAAGCTCCTCCACATGGCAGCCATTTTGTGAGAGCACCCACGACACTCTCAAAATTCCAGATGTGCCCACTGACCCAAAAAGGTTAGGAATGCTTGCTCTAGTGTGAAGAAAAAGCTGCTGTCAGATCATGGGAATGTCATTCTTGCCCCTGGCACCAGCCAGAAGTCCTGTCCTGCAACTGAGTTCAGAGAAATTCTGCCTCTGATCCTGGAGGTAGCATGTAGCATCCTGATGACCAGTAGCTGTTGCCAGCTTTATCATTCATTAATTTGTTAATCCCTCTTTAAAGCCATCAGAACTGGTGGCTGCCATAGCGACTTCCATCATTTAACTGTGCACTGTGTGAAAAGTAACTCCTTTTGTCTGTCCTGAATCTCCTACCATTCAGCTTCATTGGGTGATCCATGTATTATGAGAGAGGGTCAAAAGCTTCTCTTTATCCACTTTCTGCACATCGGGCATAATTTTATTCATCTCTATAATGTCCCCCCTTACCCATCTTTTTTCTTACCTAAATAGTCCCAAACATTCTAACTTTTTCTTGTATGGGAGTTGCCCCAGCTCCTGATAATTTTTGTTTCCCTTTTCTGCACCTTTTCCAGCTTTACAGTATCCTGTTTATCTTTCTTTCTTTCTTTCTTTCTTTCTTAGGATGTACGGATGTTGTAAAATCCATTCCATCTATGTTTCACGGATTGTCAGGTGCCTTTTGTTCTGTTGTTTCCTCATTGACAGACTCAGATCATGCGCAAATGTGGTTGTACACATTTGCGCAAATTCACACTTTCAAAAATGAGTAACCCCCCCACACACAAATACATAAATCCCCCCAAAATGTGTATTTTCATGCTTTAGTGTGTGGCGTAGTGGTGAGAGTGCTGGACTGGGACTTGGGAGATCCGGGTTCTAGTCCCCGCTTGGCCATGAAACTCACTGGATGGCTTTGGGCCAGTCACTGACTCTCAGCCTCACCTACCTCACAGGGTTGTTGTGAGGATAAAATGGAGAGGAAGAGGATTATGTAAGCTGCCTTGGGTTCCTTGAAGGAAAAAAGGTGGAGTATAAATATAATAAATAAATAAATAAATAAATTTAGCCTATGGGTAAAATGTGCATTTTTGGTTATATATATATATATATATATATATATATGTATATCACATTATATATAAATTTCATTTATATATAATGTATATATATATATATATATATATATATATATAATTTATATTACATTATATATAAATGTAATTTAAGACAGCAATAGAGCAGACAGAGTAAAGTCTTGCTGTGTGTGTCTGTGTTATAGGATGCCATGGGATTGGGACCAAGGCTACCATAATCTGGTAGCTCTGGCTACCATAATCTGGTTTACCTACACTACCAAGACAGTTCATAGAGCTCCAACAGTAATCTTTGGCATGTAAACAAAGTTCTCTCCATTTTTAGCTTCCCATTTTTAGCAGGTATGTAAACCCTAGTGGGTGCTAGAAGCTGCAAGGCCTAGAATTAGGAAACTCTAGACTTGTGCCCTGCTTTACCTTTGTAGTAAGCCTCAGGCCTGTATACTCCCAGCCCATTGGGGTATGTCCAAAGAAAATTCTGCAAAAAAAGGTGTGGGAAAGGCTGGGCCTTAGCTCTAGTAAGTTACCCAGCACCCAATGTGATGTGTTCACCTTGCTCAGTGATGAGGCACAGGGGCTCAAATCAGGTCCTTACTCCTGAATAATGTCTAATGAAGCCTTCCTCCAGCTGTGTTGCACAACAATTCCCATTAGCCCTGAGTCAGCATGGCCAAAGATGAGAGATGATGGGAGTTGTAATCTGAAACAACTGGAGGGCACAATGTTGGAGAAGGCTGGTCTAAAGAAATGTGTGTGTGGCACGTAATCAGCCCTTAATTTCCTATCCCCTACTAGAGTGCTGTTATTCATGGTGGTGCCTGCCTGCCTGCCATGGTAGAAGCCATTTATCAACTCCCAGCAAAATTAGGGCTAACTGCTGTCCACCCCCAATCCATTGGTTGGACCCCCTATGCTGTGCAATACCTCCTGCATGGAAACTACCTGGCTTGCTCCTCATGGGTCATGGTGGTGCCATCCACCAACAACTCCATTTCTGCCTCTGCTAAGGGCTGGACAAGTGGTGCTTTCCACAGGGACATGCCAGTTCATGCCTCTCTGATATCATGAGATCCTCCCTTTGCTGAAGCTCACCAGGAATGCGTGGTTATCTTACATATGTGCAGTCATGCTAATGAACTCCAGCAGGTTGGGTTGCAGAAGGCCTGGCCCAGCCAACTGTTCCACCTCTCTTTGCTCCAGTGCTTCAAGGGGTGAGAGAACCCCTTGTAAACTTCAGGAGGTCCAGGGACCACACTAAGTCAGTGGCATTTTGTTCATTATGGACTTGCATTTACTTTCCACTCTTCACGTCCAGAAATCTGTATACCTGGAAGCATTCTTAACCACCACATGCTTTTAGAGAAGTCACTGTTAGGTCCTTTTTCCAGTATATCTTTCCTTTCTCCTCACCCTTTCTTTTTTTTTATTGGTTTAAATAGATTTTATGTTAGTTTACATTTTCCGTAATTGGTCCCAAGTATCATTCTGGTATAAAGTGCTTTGGCCATTATTCTGTTTTATTTAAAGTGCCCCACTTGCTGCTGGTGGAAACATATAAACATAATTATTATTATTACACTATATGGCCCTGAAACATTTTCGAGTCCTGTGGTCCTACAATTTTAATTTAATGGCTAGCGTGCATTTGAAAGTTACACCTAGGTATGAACATTTAAAAATGGCATTTAAGCACCATTTAAACTCTGCCTGTCATATCAGGGAATTGGTTTGTAATAAATATACCTAGTCAGCATTTCATTACAAGATAAGAGGTGAGCAAGTGTAACCATGCAATTCCAAATTCCATTTCAAATATTCCATACAGTGAATGCACATTAAGTCTCATTTCTGTGAAAGCAGCTATTGGGTTGTGTTCAATAACACTAGCAGAAAAAGTAGACTGTTGTCCTGCTAGTAGTTATGTGTTTCACTAACAATTGAACAAGCACCAGCAAATCAAGTAATTATTTATTTATTTATTTTCGGGACAGCCTGTAGACTGTGGCCCACAAGGGAGGGTCCGTGGTGCAAAAATGGTCCCTGGACCTCCTGAAGTTGCCCACCCCTGAAGTACTGCAAGTAGTATAAGTAACACCTAGCATAATCACGTCATAATGAGTTGTGAAAATGTTTGTGCAACAGCTTGAGCAAGTGCTTGCACAAGCAGAATGAAAGTATTGGGTTCTGATTGTTGTGCAAGGGCAAAAACAGGGTTTCTGGGAGTGGTAGAAGTGTTGAGATGGCTAGTGGAATGACACCATGGGATATAACCTAATTATTCTACCAGCTTAATAATTGTTCAATACATGCATAGTATCAAACCTAGGAAGAGTGTGGACCTTTATGAACATAAACAATAGTTTCAGAACTTTACAGGTGGATGCACCTTAGACTTAAAAGATGCCATAAATTAGATCAATGGTGTCTCTATCCTACACACTTAACTTAAATTGTGTGTGCATGCACAAGGGTCAAAACCTGAACCATTCTAGTGGCATTGCAATAATGATGTGCTGTACTGTGTTAGCAGTCCAATATAGTGTAAGCATACACATTCTGTTCCTGTGGTGAAGATAAACATAGGAGTCCATGCTCAACGGCTGTCAATCTGCGGCACTTTTTATAAGTGCTACATTCACTTTAGAATTTGGATCTTTAAAACAGCATCTAATGGCATTAGAAAACTATACTTACTGCTTCCCAGATTCTCACTAAAGTTTTCATTTCATTTTCAATCTAAAAAAAGAAGATAAAGAACATCACACTACATTTCTCCAACTAGAGCTTGTAGCTGGCTTCAGAGTTAATGAAAAATATACCCTTGCAGATAATGGTATATGCAATTTTCACATAATTTTATGGTTATCTGCTAAGTTGGTGAGGAAAAATGTGGTTTCAGTGCTGTTACAGTCTCTCTCTCTACAATTTCAAAAACATTGGGGGGGGGAATGTTTCCCAAGGCCCCAAAGGAGTGTAAAAATATGGGTATGTTGAGGGAATTTTGGACCACAGAAAAGAAGTATTGACTTACCACACAAAAGATTTCTAGTTTTTCAGTGTATGAGAACTAGGGTTCCCACTTATACATTTCCAAAAAGAGAAAATGCATCAGCCCAAAAAAGGACACAAATTTGCGTAAAATCTGCTTATGCCAATGTATGCATATAGATACACATTTAGCAATCATGACTATAATGTAAATAGAAATACAATACATAGTGGGGAAGACTGGGACCAGGAGTTCTGTAGGCCTGCTCCATCTGCTGCTGACAGACAACTTCAGGGTCCCTGCTCCCCCTTCTTTATCTTTATCTATATACTAGGAATATATGAAGATTTCATTTCTGTTTGAAAACCATGTGAACATGTCCCATTCACAATCCCGAACATGAGCAAAAGTGCTTTTTTTCCTTGAGAAATGTTTGCAAATTTCCAAATTTTCGATTTTTCTGAGAAATGATTGCAAATTTCCAAAAATACAATTGCATTTTTTTTAATGTGAAGTTTGAAATGCAAATTTTTCAAAGGGGGGGGGAGCATTTGTACTTTTGAAAAATACAGACACAAATGTACATTTGCAATGTGCTGGGAGTATGCTGAAATGAGCTTCAAAGTGATTTTCGGAGAATTTAGATGAGCTGGAAAATCACTGGTTCTCCAATCCATACTTTATATGGGTCTTCAACTGGACAGCCCTTCAAATTGGGGATGCCTTCAAATAGAGAACTGTCATCTGTAAAGTAGGACATATGGTCACTCTAATACGGACATCTTATTGTGGTATCGTAAAGATACAAGTATTGGTCAGGCAAATGAAAACCCCACTGAGAAGAATGTGGTATCCAATAGTCAAGGGATAGGCCAGTGGGCACATTTGGCAATTTAAGAAACTGTCCTGGGCTCCACCTACAAAATGGCTGCCATGGGAGGCATGGCAAAGAACAAATAACCCACCCAAACTACTGACGAGGCCAAGATGTGGAGGCCATCTGCTGCTCCACATCTTCATCATTTCTGCTTGTTTTTCCAAGCTGAGAACCACGGAGGAAGCCGACTGATGGCATCTAGCCACCACCACTCCTTCTTGCCACTACTGCTTGCTTGTTTGCTCACTCTCTCTGGGCCAAAGTGAGAGTTTGCAATGTTGAAGAGGAGGAGCAGATTGATGGGGCTCCTGTCAGTGGATCCCCTGATAAGGTGCAGGCCCTTGGGAGGTGCTTGACCACGCGGGCCCTTGACACTTGCCTAGATAAAGGCCTCTGCGTGGTGCACCTACATCACAATTTACTTTAGGTGCATGGTGAAGTGGGAGGGGCTCTAGGAGAGTTTGTAGCAATGTTGCAAAGGGAGCTTTGGTTATTGGGCTGTATAGAAATGTAACCAATGAAATGAAAATGAAATGGAATGTATTTACCATTTTCTTGCCAAAAAGGAGCCTGAAGTTACCTAGCCCCAAAGGTTAATTGTGAGTTTTTGAAATAGTCCATTTATACAGCACTTTATAATATTCACCCCAAAACAATATAATTTACTTTTGTTTAAAGGCCACATTTTTAAAAAAATCATCTTTTATACTTAGTGTTGAAGGCTTTGCAGAATGAATAAATTAAATGCATTTAATTAATCTCTCTCTCTCTCTCCAAACTTTGTTTTACCTGTACACATTCCCTGAAAATGTTTCATTGATTGTATCACTGGGACTGAGCCTATCACCAGCAAAATGTTGTGATTGTTATGGCATGCTGTTTTGAAATGTAGACAAAATGCTTACCTGCTTCTAATAACACCCTTAATAGTAAGCATAAGAAGTTGTTTTAGTTGGGGAGGACGGCAAAGGCTTCTATCTTGAAAAGCAAAGAGAGAAAGCATTGTGTGCAGGTCACAGCAAGTTGCACACTTCCTTTTCACAGGAGTCATTTATCTGCCTATGTTTTGAAAATGTTCCAGGTTGTCTTTTTCTAACTATGCAGAACTTTGTCACTGAAACTGACACCATTGCTTTGCTCCTTGTTGCTGGCCTTTCTCCTTGTTGGGAAACTTAACTGAACTTGGCTCAGGTTACAGGTGATCTTTGGTGTCACAGGGAAGAGGGAGGGAGGCAACCCCAAGAACATTAATGTGTTTTGCTTTTATTTAAAGCACACAGTAGGACGGCTATTTAAACAGGCTTAACTCGATTAACAAAGCGAGCCTATGTGCATGTTTACACAGAAGAAAGTTCCACTGTGTTCAATAGAACTTACTCCCAGGTAAATGTGCATAGGATTGCAGCCCTGATCTTCAAAACCATTATGAAGATCTTGCTTCACATAGTTGGCAAACATATGATTTCCCACACAGTGTCATAAGAGTTTCGACAGGGTCAGCCCTACCATTAGCCAGACTATAGCAGAAGCTGGGAGGCAGCGAATTGCAGAGAGGACAGAGTTGGGAGGACAGAGCTGTGTGTGCCATGCAACCTGCTCTGCACCACCTAAGCTAGCCTGCTGTGTTAGCTCTGGTGGATGCGCCACCATATCAGCAACGTTGAAGTTAGATTCAAATGTCAGTCTGGCCACCTCTTGTACATGGAACAGGAGGGGCACCATCATGCCCTTCACCTGGAAAATGCCTTGGGTTGGCCCCAGTTTCCTACAATTTTAACCTGTGATGTTCTGGATTTTGAGGGGCCTATGTCTCATTCTGCATTTGGAAAAATATCCAAGTGCTGAAAGACAGAAGCACTTAAGAAAGGTGAGGCGTTGCAACGGGAAAGCAGGACAGCTTTGAGTAATAGCGAATGTGAGAAGTTACTTAAGGCTGCAATCCTATGCACATTTACTTGGGAGTAAGTCACTTTGAACTCAGTAAGCATGCGTAGGGTTGCACTGTAAATGAATTATACTGGTCCCCAAAAATGTAAGTTGAAGAGAATAGTTATGGAAGTCATTTACATATTTGTTCACATTCAGCCAGTGTAGGAAGGAGCATGTTCAGGACAGGAGCCTACTTGTGTCTACCGCAGGGGTGGGGAACCTCAGGCCCAGGGGACAAATCTGGCCCTCAGGGATTCCCCAGATGGCCCCACCCCCTTTCTCACCCACTGATTGCTTAAAGGGTTCCCTGCTTTTTTTCCATTCTAAAAAGTTGAAATGCCTCTCCTAAGGCTGGCCAATTGTCGCTAGAACCAACCCATGACAGAACACTTGGGTCCCCAGATGTTCACAGTGAAAGAAATGGGTCAAAATACTGACATCCTGTAAGATTCAAATTATTCAGTCCTAAGGGGCATACAAAGCATCCCAAAACAGATATGTGATAATAGCTGGTTTATCATAGATGGTGAATTGTGGCTGGGAGAACAACAAGGGTGGAATTTTAGACTAGATGGCAAATATACTGCAACCAGGACTCTGTCTGTAGGAGTTGCTGGAGATAGAACCAGGGACCTTTGCTTCTGTGTGTAGTAGCTTCCCATATGAAGAGTTATTGTAAGTGCAGCTTGAGAAATTTTCCTGGCAGTGTAGTACTCTCAGACTCTGGATCTGTCCTTCCCACCCAAGCTGGCGATTGGGCACTTCTGGACAGGAAGAATTCCTGCTTCGCACAGACCTTGCATGAGCAACAAGGTCTTCCTAGCTTTGGCTCATCCCTGTGTGTTCCTCCTCTGACTCCTGGTTTGGTCCCTCAGCTCTGACCCCTTGGGTTCTCTCTTGCTTCCTGGCTCACCTCTGTCAGCTCTTATATCTTAGCCCTGGCACAGTCTTTGAGAAGTTCAAAGTATACTTGTCATTATGCCTAAGGACCACTTGTTTTCATTCTTTAAAACAAAAGACATTTGCCACAGAATTGCTGATTGTCTGGAGAAAGAGGTATCAAAAGCATGAACAAGCATAGAACTTGGAACTGGGTTAAAGGAGAGAGTGCACTTGATGCCACTTGCATGGGCCCTCCAAGATGATCACAATATTCATATTCCATGTCAGTCTGCCCTGTAAGAGCTCTCCAGTTCTGTGTGTGATCCAGCAAGTGCTTGAGTGACAGGCCACAGATACAGAAGACATTGCCAGTTGGATGCTAGGAAGGTATTCATAATCAGAACTTGGATAAATACTCAGGATCGTACGTTTTCATGGCAGCTATTCTCCCATTTTGGCTTTCTAAATGGCCCCTTCCACTCAAAAGAACAACTGAGGCCCTCCTGCAAAATCCTAGTTGTATCCATGGTTAAAACTGAGTAGTGCTATAGTTAGCGTGGCCTTGCAAGTTTGAACATTTGAACCAGGAGGAACAGGTAGCACCAGCAGCTTACACTTTGTAATCTCCAAAATGTCTCTATGGTGGTCACTTAGGCATGGCCAAAAGGAGGACAAATGAGGAGATGTATTTGCATAACATTTGCATGTGCTAATTTATGCCTATAGATGCAAGTTAAAAAATTTTTTTACTATAATTTAAATAGAAATTCAATAATCTGACCATAGTGGGGAAGTCTGTGACCAGATTATCTGTGTGCCTGCTGAATTAGCTGTTGTCCAGGTGCTTACTGTTGATAGGTGATGTCAAAGCCCCTGCCCTTTCTCCCTTCTTATGGTTCTTTATCTTTAAACAGGCTCTGAACTGGAAACCCCTTCAAATAGAGGACTGTATTCTGTAAAATGGGGCATGCAGCCACCCTAAATGTGTCCCCTTGCATCTCCATTGCATGGAACTGTATGTACTCCTGAGGTGGGAACAGGTTACCAAACCCTCCATGTGAATGATGCCCAGCACCCCATTTTGATGCTAAAAAATAAGTACAAATGTAGGACACAACAGTCACACTTGCTTCTTCTCACCATTGGTCTGCATCTTCAAGTCATTTGCAGATTTGTACCTAATGATCAGGTCCAAAGTAGTGGTGTGCAAGATTTTGTTTTCATTCATTTCCACAATTAAGAACTTATTTTGTTTCGCTATTTATTTATTAAAATCAGATTTTTTTCATTATACAATTGTTACATTCCATTTGTTGGGTGGTTGCCATTTTCATTTCCCTGGATAGCCTGGACTTTGTGTCATTCTGCAGGGGGGGAATGGAAGCAGCCACAAAAATGGTGGTCCCTACTGGTGGCCATCATTTTCTTCGCAGGCTGCGCCAGAATGAAGCAATGTCCTGACATCCTGAAAACAGAAAATGGAGACTACCAAGAGTGACTGCCAAAATCAGAGAAAGGAAAGACCCAAACCCCCAATCCCTGAATGGACATGAATGGTAACGGATTTGTCCAAATGTGAGTAACAAACAATGCACCCATATCTTACTGTATTCATTTCAGAACAAATGAAAATCAAACTGAATGGGATCCATTTGTTTGGAATTTTTATTGGTTCTGAAATAAATGCACATGTCTACTTCAACCATATTTATCATCAAGAAACCTTTGCCTTTGTCCCTCATCAGTTTCATACTCTTCTTGTGGTTTGTGAGAGATGTTTAAGAATATGCTGGCTCAGCTTGTCTGAGTGTGGAAAGCTAAGCAGGGTCAAGCCTGGTTGTTACTTGGATGGGAGACCCCTCCTCTAGTTTCCTGCATTGAGCAGGGGGTTGGACTCGATAGCCTTGTCGGCTCCTTCCAACTCTATGATCTATGAAATCTATGAAATTAGTGTGAACACCATGGTGTAATCCATCATGTGAAGGGGTGGGGGGAGAGAGGGAAAATAAACAGTTTTCATTCTCTACACTGTGCAAATGGTCAAGAATGGGGGCCAATTACTGCTTCCTGCAGTGTGTACACATGATGTGTGTGTGTGTGTGTGTGTGTGTGTCCCAAAAAAGTGTACATGCCCTCACACACTGAACACATATGGTGGACCTGCTCAGTTGTAATGCTACGTGACCCATGGGTGAAGAACATGCTATCCCGAACCTGATATCCATTTGGCAGGAATTATTTTCAGAGAATAACTTATTTTGATTCTTACTCCCCAGAGCTTTGCTCTCTTTCTGAAAGCAAAAAAGTCACAACAACTGAAAATTAAACGAGTATCAAACTTTGCAGATAAGTCATTTCATCTTGTAAGTGAAACAGCTTTTAGTATAAAATCTCTGGGTCCTCCAGACAACTGAGTGGAGATGTTTATTTTGCGCATGGATTTTCAGAGGTGGAAAAAAATGTAATTAGAAGAAAAGTAAGAAAATGTGAGCTGTCTGAGGCATAAAGTGCAGCACTCAGAATAAGACAATTGCCTAAATTCCCTGATTGACAGATGGATGTCACATTAGATGAAAATGATAACAGATTTAGTGGACTGAAGAATAACTTCCTCTTGACGGTGCTCTGACCCTTGACCTAAAACCTGACTCCTGTTAGCTTCACTAACACAGGGTAATTGTCACAGGTGCAGGATAAAAGGAACCTCTACAGCAGTACCAGTGGTTGAAGGCCTATTTCTTTTGATGACCACAAATGCACTGTTGAGATACAGTCCAGAAGTCTTGACCTTTGTTGGCCTTTCTAGGCATTAAAATGTACCCCAAAGAAATAGGAAACTGTGATTATATGTACATATATATATATATATATATATATATAAAGTCTTGGCTTGGTTCTGGCTGGTGTAAAGAAATATTGAAACTGTGTAATAAGTAAGTATACAAACAGTGCAGAGTGATGGTAAAATAATGTATTTTCATTAACACAAAGCCCTGTTTTTCACACAATTGTGACACAGTTTTAATCGAGAACGGTACTGTGTGCTCAATAGAATTCATGGGTTTTTATAATTATTAGTAAACTATTACCATGTCATATGTTGGAGACATGCACTGTTCTGAAATGATGCTGTTGTATTTATATGCTAATCATTGGCTTTTGAATAGAAGCAAGTGCTTTGAAATTTACTTAAATTTGGGAAAGGTAGAGGATTGTACCAGTACTTATAAATGACATGGTGACAACTGTGAGACTTCACAAAAGTTTATACCTCCTTCTGTTAGAAAATAAGAGTACATTTTATTCGCTTTCTTCAGCAACATGAATGGGGAATTCAGAAAACAAGAGGGCGACACAATGAACTATGCAAATATTCTGTATAACAGATGAGTGAATATTACAGAAGAAAACTAAATGACTGTGTATCCCATTAGAGTAAAGTCGATGCAATAGCCTCCCAGTGTTGTTTCCTTTTGATGTAGAAGAATGAATATCATAAGGTGGAGGAAAGAGTGAAACGATTGCACATCTCATTAACCTAATGTTGATGCAGTAAGTAACCTGCGTGTGTGATTTCAAACTGTTTTACAGAAGGGGGGAGGGGGAAAGACAAGATGAAGTTCTTAAAGATCTGGTAACAAATGAAATGGTGCATTCAATTATTGTGTTTGTTGGTGGTGGAATACAGAAATCTTCCAAATATTTATTCACAAAATATGAAGCTAGAGAAACAATGTATCAAACACAATGGAGCTGCTGGCATCAAATTTCCATTGCACTCTGAGAGGCAGTCATGGAAAAGGCATGAATTACACTAAAATTCGTTGAGGGTTCTTATTAAGGTCATAGGTCCTGCCCTTTGGTTATTATTCATCCACAAATTGCTCTGATGAGTAATATGACACTAAATTGGTATATACAAGACTTAGGATAATTACCCAAGGAAAATAAAATGATCAAGTTACCCTTTAAGGCTTTCTGTATAGGTAAGATGACTTCAGTCCACTGTGAAAGGTGCAGTCAAATCTACATTTCTATTATGTCATGCTTGCTTATGATTAAATCATGATAAATATACAGGATTATTTCCATGCAACGTATTGTCACGCACACTTGCAATAATAATGCTTCCCCTGCGCCCCCAGACTACCATCTTTTCAAATGTGATGAGATCATCAGGTAACAGTGTAAGATATGAAGGCTTTGCATGCTGTGTTGTTAGCACATTAAAAAAAGAAATTGCTGGGATAATTAACAACTACCTATTTGTCTGTGGGCTGCATTCATTATGCCGGCACAAATTGGAGGTCTCAAAAATCTGTGCAGTAAAATTTTACTCTTTGTTCAGGAAGTTCCCCTTGGATTTGAGGGAAATTCTGGTTTGCTGTGTCTATTGTAATTGTGACAGGCAGTTGACATGTCTCATAGTCTAAATGTAGTGGCAAGCAGGGGGTGGTGCAAATCACGGAGGGGGGAAAAACTGCCATTCACCCTTGTGCAAAGGAAAGGTGTTCTTAGCATACTCCAACCTATGTTCAGTCTAGAATTGGGTCTCTGAGGTTGAAGGTCAAATCTGTGAGGTCAAAGCTATTTCTTGTCAATCTTCGTTCACTAATGACACATGAATTGGAAATTAGAACAAAGTAAGTAAAGCGAATAGCCAGAAGGTGAGTGTCTGTTTTATTACTCCGAAGAGCTGGGAAATCTGGCCAATTGTTGCCCTATGTGGCTTGAATGACAGTTGTTAAGTTGAAAAAGGGACAGTGTGATGGGAATGCCACTTTAAATCTCAATTACCTCCTCCACTCCAATCAGCTTGGTAGAGCTTTAATGAAGTGCAATTCTCTGTCCTTTTCCTCATACTTCTATCTCTAGAATAAGCCTCACATTCAAGTTTGACAGCAGTACAATCAGTTTTCCATTCATCACTGGCCCTGTTTTAACCCTGCTGAAAAAAGGCCTAATGTACGTAGCAGTGATGGCAATTAGGCAGAAAAGTAATATTAGAAACTGACAAAAGCCTGAGTCTTTTAGCATTACAGGTGTTTTTTTTAAAGCCCTTTCTAGACATAAAGGAATAGGCAGTGTTGTTAAGTTCCCTTCTTCATGCTTTTCTTAAGCTGAAAGTCCAGCGTTTTCAAGATTCAATTAATTAGAGACGTGGAGAGCCAAAGAACAAGGTAAAAGCTATGTTCCTTCTAGCTGAAGATACACATAGTAATTGGCCCCTTATTAAAATGGATATCTTCTGGGTGTATGTTTAATAAGGTTGATAAAAGTCATCATTTCCTCATTAGGACTCTGGGCTGAAATACCGTGTGTGTATGTGTGTTTATGTTTAGAAAAGATGAGAGAAGAAACATGAAAATATCAATCTTTTATAATATGTAAGTCTTTAATCTAAAGAACTCTGCGAACCAGAGCTCTGAGATGGAGGAGTGTGTGGAGAAATATTTTATGTTTCAGTCTCTCTCCCTCTCTTTCCATGTGTGTGTCTGTTGCAGCAGGATGGGGAAGTACTCAGAGTAAGCTCAGCTTTCTTGTTGTACCTGGGTGGGCACAATGTAAATGCATTTGAGCTCTCTGCCCTAGCCTTGCCCTCATATGTTACCAGGAGGGTTTGTGTAAGAAGAAGGAAATGGTGTTAAGGGAGGAACAGTTCAAAAAGACTTGTCATTTAATATGAGGTATTATGCCTACTATTTATGTGCCTATAATCTCTCCCTCTAGCCCCCCCCCCCCCTTTCTGTAACATGGCTGTATGCTGGGAAGCATGCACAACCTGCTGTATGAAGTCTCTAGTGCACATGTTCAGAAGGAGAGTGTCTGGGCTTGTTGTTGTTGTTGTTGTTGTTGTGTGTGTTTTTAAGGGGTTGTTTTTAGTTGGGTCCTATGTGCTTCTCTAACAGTTCTTTTTATGCCAATTTTGGAAAATGTCAGTAAAGGTTGGGCTGTGTGTGTGTGTGTGTGTGTGTATGGGTGTGTGTTTTGTTTTGTTTGATAGATTCCACAAGCACATGTGGCACTGGTGTAAGGATCTCGTTGAAGAGAATGAAAGCGGGGAGGGGGAAGGGGAGGGGGGGAAACCCAGATGCAGCAATTAGGCGGCTCTTGCAGCTCATTGGGGATGTGACACAAGTGGGTGATAGTGGCTTTCACCTCTTCCACTCCCTTCTCTCCTGCCTGATTCCTAGAACAATCCCTGTCAGAAACACTCTTTGAAAAAGGCTGCATTAGACAATGGCTCTTCACCCTTATTTTTTGCTTTAAGTAGTGGAGCAGAATGCTGTAAGGGGCTGCAAACAAGGCGTAATCTGAGAAAGACGCACAGGCATTGTTATAACTGTGAAAACCAGAAGAACCCCTTTCAAAGCCGTGACTGAAAGTGCTATGAAGACCTTTAGTCCTTTGCACTCTCCCAATCACCAATTAGACAAACATTAACATCAATTAAGCTGTTATACAGCACAGGTTCCATATAATTACCTTAATGGGTTGACGCTTTCTTTAGCAGCAATTTCTTAAACAAACTTCATCTTTTGTGCAACAGGCTAAGAAAATTTTCAGCAGGGAGCATTTCCTTTTGTCACGTTTTCTAAAGAGACAGCTGAATTGTTCTATTTAACAACAAACACCTTCACTAAGGACCCTCGTCCTGTCCTCGTTCCCACCACATTTGACTACCAGGCTCAAAGCTTATTAAGCATCGGAGACAAAAAAAAAAAAAAACCTGACTAGCCAGGGGAGTGCAGACACATGCAGGGAGGAAGGGCAACGCACAAAGAGCCTGTGAGTCTGGCACTGGTTTGCAAGCAGACCCTAGGCGAAGGCACCGTTTGAATGAGCTGCCTATTTAGTACCCAAAGACCCAGATCCGTCCTGACTACCAGCACAAAAGAACATGCAATAGAAAAACAGGATCTTGCTCATAAAACAAGACAAATCTGTCTAATTTATTTGGGACCAGTAAGTGCTCATTAAATGCAAGCCACTCAGATTCTTCCTGTTCCCGCATCACCTAATTCTCTTAAGACTCCTGACAATGCCAGGCTGATTTTTCCCCCCTGTTTAACAAACATTCCGTTGAAATGTACTCAAATACAGCTCTATAAAGTACAGGCCTTATATCACATCGTGTTTTATTTTATACAAAATCCACAGAGGGGATTTCTCTCTCCCTCCCCCTCCTTTTAAAGTGTTGCTGTGAAATTATTTAGGGAGAAGAAGGATGTAAAAACAACAACAACAACAACAAAAGAACAATTGGCAGAGATAAGTCTTCTAATTATATTTCATTGAGAAAGAATCGATAGCAAAAGGTGCTGGTGAAATGAAAATAATTGCTTCTTCAGGATAGTGTGTGTGTGGTAATTCACATATCTATAAAAATCAAATGGCAATGAACCACTATCAAAAGCCCACAACAAATTAGGGGGCAGGAATAGAGAACTGTCATGCAAAGAAATGAAAACCGGTCATAACACTTCAAATACTTTTTAAATGCCTTTGACGGCTTCTGTGCTACCTTGGACCCAAGCCCTACTGACTGATCATAACAATATGGTAGCAAGAATCCAATTCATTTTTGACATATACAAGGTCATGGTCCGGGCTTTTAGTACCAGTGTTTAGACCATTTAATCTCACCCTGGTGAACTCCAAGCACCCCTTTGGGTCAAAGGCTCAAGACCACAGAATTAAAAGACAACCATGAATGTAACGTGTTATCTTTAACCTTAGGCGATGGTCACCAGTGGCCTAAAGCCACAGAGGAATAGCCATTTGTATTCATTTGTGTGAAGTGACACATACTCATAGAAATACACTGATGCAAACAAATGGGGGCTAGAGGTCATGGGGAATCAGTTGATACTTTGCCAGTTTGGAAACTTAACAGCAATACATATTTCTCCATAAATGATTCCACTTGGCTAAAGTTCACAGAAGATTCCTCAGTCTAAATTAAGTTAATTAATTTATCTTTAAAATACTTTTGATTTCTATGTAGCATCATTGCTATTTTAATAGTGTTGAACTAATGAAATTATTTCTTAGTAATAAAGTATTTAAAACTTCATAAGGTTAGCTGGATTTTTTCTAGGAGCAATCAGAAAATAAAATCTTTGTTTCTACTATTTATCAACATTACATTTTAAAAAATATATCAAATGGGTTTTGATCTGCACTACACTACTTCCAAGTAGTCTAAGGGTGCAATCCTATGCATCTTTAGACAGAAAAAGTTCTACAACTCCCAGTATGCCCCAGTCAGCCATGCTGGCTGGGGCATGCTGGGAGCTGTAGGACCTTTTTTTCCTGTCTAAACATGTATAGGATTGCACCTTAAAAGTGTAAACTTGTGCATGTCTATTCAAAAGTGAGCCTTGGTCTGATCCAGCATGGCTTTTCTTATGTTCTCATCATCAGGCGATCACTCGTGACCGAGTAAGATTGTCTTCCGGGATAAAAGGAGGAAATTCTAAAGAAGATTGTGTAGACTCTAGCGATGGGTCCGTAAGTGACTATGGAGGCCAATTCTAGATCCACACAGCTTCCCACAGTGAGGACACAGGTTACCAGATAGAAGATGGTCCTGTAAAGGATTCATTTGATGTGCTTTTCGCTTAGCACGTTTCTCCCTTTCACCTTGCACTCGGGCTTCTTCAAAGTCCATGGAACCTTTGTGAAAGGCCAACCTCCAGTTAGATCGTTCATGGGCCAGAGCTTCCCAGTTTTCGATGTTTATATTGCATTTTTTAGATTAGCCTTATGAACATCTTTAAACCTCTTATATTGACCACCGATATTCCGCTTTCCATCCTTGAGTTGGGAGTAAAGTAACTGCTTTGGGAGACGGCAGTCAGGCATTCGAACAACATGACCGGTCCACTGAAGTTGGCGTTGAAGGATCATTTTTTCAATGCTAGTAGTCTTTGCTTCTTCCAGTACACTGACATTTGTTCGCCTATCTTCCCAAGTAATTTGCAGGATTTTCCGGAGGCAACGTTGATGAAACCTTTCAAGGAGGTGGAAGTGACGTTTATAGATAGTCCATGTTTCGCAGGCATACAATAAAGTTGGTAATACAATGGCTTCATAAACCAGTGTTTTGGTATTCTTACAGATATCCCGATCCTCAAACACTATGTTTCATTCGAGAAAACGCGGCACTTGCGGAGCTCAGACGATGCTGGGTTTCACTGTCGATGTTAGCTGTAACAGAAAGACAGCTGCCAAGATAGAGAAAATGATTGACATTTTCCAGTATTGTCCCGCCAAGCTGGATAGATGGCATCACCAAAGGATTGGCTTGCACTTGCTGATGAGCACTTTGGTTTTTTTGATGTTAAGTGAGAGACGAAGTTTTTTGTATGCTTCTGCAAAAGCATTTAGGATAGTTTGGAGATCATCCTCTGAATGTGCGGAGACCACATTATCATCAGCATACTAAAGTTCCACAACGGAGGTTGTAATTACCTTACTTTTTGCTTTCAGCCTGCTGAGATTAAAAAGCTTTCCATCTGTTCGATATATAATTCCCACACCGGTGGGAAGTTTCCCCTCGACAAGATGTAAAACCATGGCGATGAAAATGGCAAATAATGTTGGGGCGATAACACATCCCTGTTTAACACCTGATCCTACTTTAAATGGAGCACCATGAGAGCCGTTGTTGTCCAAAACCGTAGCCGTCATGTTGTCATGGAGAAGTCGCAAGATATTCACAAATTTATTGGGGCATCCAATTTTCATAAGGATAGTCCAGAGAGCTGTACGGTCTACAGTATCAAAGGCCTTAGCCAAATCGATAAATGCCATATAAAGGGGTTGATTTTGCTCCCGGCATTTTTCTTGGAGCTGACGTGCAGTAAAAATCATGTCTACTGTCCCTCTAGAGGGGCGGAAACCATATTGAGTTTCAGGGAGGATCTCTTCTGAAATAGATAGAAGACGGTTTGCGAGAATCCTAGCAAATATTTTACCTGCGGTTGCTAAGAGAGAAATGCCCCGATAGTTTCCACAGTCTGTTCTATCACCCTTCTTAAAGAGGGTGATAATTATGGCATCCCTGAAGTCTTCTGGGATCTCTTCTCTTATCCAGATTTTTTCGATGAGTTTATGAAGATGTTGTACAAGTTCGGGCCCCCCTTCTTTAAAGATTTCAGCAGGAATCCCATCTGGTCCACTAGCTTTGTTGTTCTTCATTTGATTAATGGCTTTTTTTACTTCATCCAAAGTGGGGAGTATTGCAAGTTCCTCTTTAATTTGTTTTTGCGGGATTTGCGAAAAAATCTCATTATCCACCTCCTAGGTAAACGTATGATTGCAGCCTAAGGCTTCATATTTCCTAGGCTTTGTTCAATAAATTATGTTATTTGCAATCATTTGTAAAACAAAAATAACATCAATTTTTATTTCCTTGTTTTAGGTTGAACAAGAGTGCTAGGTCTGTTCCTGCTCATTTGTCCCTCTTCATGGGTTTGTGCATGCCTGAGTGTCATGGCTTCCTTCTACAAACACTATGCCATGATCCAGAGATGTTTTCATGCTGCAGCAGGCTGCGGTGCCATTCTGCACAAGGATCCCCCCATCCACTCTGCCAAACGCCATTGCTGTTGGTGCTGCCAGCACTTATTTCCTCTTGAGGGAGGTGGGTGGGAGGGAAGGAGAGCCTAGATTTTGCCCCCTCACCCCCCCCCACACACATATACACCTGTCACACCTGTCAGCACCAATGTTCTAATGTGTGGCCCACTGCAAGTTACTGGGTTTAATTTTCCCCAAGCACCACCTTTTTGAATGCATAGGATCCGGAAGGGTAATCATTGTACAGAAAGAAAGGAAAAAAGAAAGAAAACCATTTTCAAGCATGGATCCTGCCCCCTGCCCCTTGCTCAGCTGTGGCATATGAAACCACATCTTAAGGTACATCCGATCAGATCACTCAAGTTTTTGACACAAACTGGAAGGCACAGGATGTGAAGGTGGGTTCCTACATTTGCAATCGGGTCCAACATGCTTATGATCACTTAGATTTTTTCCATTATGAATGGAAGCCATTGGTGGGGAGGGGATTAATTGGGACTGGAACCATGGCAAAGCAGGAGAGGGTTCACTCTTTCCTCCTGCAGCACAGTACTGCCAAACGATCATCACCCTGAAGCTGCTATGATCTCCAGGAGGAAGTTTCCATTGGCGCTGCTGGAAGCTTCATTCCTGGGGTGAATAGCTGCTTTGGGGGGTGAAGGAGGGATTTCCAGCAGAGCCATGCCACAGGAAGAAGGGTTAGTCCTTTTCTCTTGCATACCATGGTCCTGATCTTGGGAGGGATCTCCAGAAGCAGTAATTTACAGTGAGAAAAAAGAAAAGAAGCATCATCATTCAACAATGTAATTAACTTCACATTTTGTTTGGCCCCTAGGTACAGCCATCTGGACTGAGTATCAAGAGGTTCTTTGCCATTCCCAAGACAGTTTCTCTGAACTGATGCTCTTTCTTGTTGAAGGCACGTCTGAGCTAGATGGGCTCTGTTACCTCATGTCCCACTGTTGAATTCCACTGGCAATATAGAGCTGCTATAATGCGACCAAGAGCAAACTTTTCCCTCAGAAAGGAGATGCACAAAACATCAGTAACAATAGGATGGGAGATTTTGAAAGGGAAAAACATGATATAAAAGATGAAGGAGAGAAATACACATGTGGAGGCTGCCTTCTTTTATTATCAGAGGTGCACAGATGGGCACTAGGGGTTGCACATGGGCCCTCAGCCTAATTTAAAAATTCCTGTGCAAGTAATCATTTCAGACCTCTGGCAAGAGTGATTTGTCTTTCCCCTGGTATGCTGTTGGACAGGGAAGGAGAGAGAGAGAGAGAGAGAGAGAGAGAACAATACAGGCCTGTGGCTTACGCTGGCTCAGCTTGTCTGAGCGTGGAAAGCTAAGCAGGGTCAGGCCTGGCTATTACTTGGATGGGAGACCCCTCCTCTAGTTTCCTGCATTGAGCAGGGGGTTGGACTCGATGGCCTTGTACGCCCCTTCCAACTCTATGATCTATGAAATCTATGTATGTGTAAAGGCATAACCACTAGCCAATAGGTACCTTCCACAGCTCGCATTTCTGCAAATTGACCATCCTAGAAATTTGCTGCAGGGGTTTCTCCGACCTTGCCTTAGGACAGAAAAAAGATATGCTTGTACTGAATGCAGTGAAAGCATGTTCAGACTAGTCCCACTGCTCTAAAAAGATAGCCATTCTAAGCTATGATCAGTCTGTCTATAAGGAGACACAGAAATGTTTAGGAAGAGAAATGTGTCATAAATGGGTTTAAAAATGACCTTTGGCCACACAAAATAATTAGATGGCTTATCCACATGTAACATTAGTAAAGCTTCATGTATCCATCTTCCTCTGTATCATACACTCCCATCAGGCCTGTGGCTCACGCTGGCTCAGCTTGTGTGAGCGTGGAAAGCTAAGCAGGGTCAGGCCTGGTTATTACTTGGATGGGAGACCCCTCCTCTAGTTTCCTGCATTGAGCAGGGGGTTGGACTCGATGGCCTTGTACGCCCCTTCCAACTCTATGATCTATGAAATCTTTTGACTTTTGCTTCACCCACCACTGGCTTTGGCTCTGCCCACCATGCAGCCCCATAGACAACCCAAAGGGAATGTGGCCCTCTGAAATGAATGTCCAATTTAGAGCAGCCTCTCAGTCTTTCTGCCAACTTCAAACAGCCAGGATGCGAAGAGAGGCCTGTTAAAAAAAAATAATAAAAAAAAAATTCTCCAGCTTTAAAGCTCTGTTTCTCCAGAGGAATGTCATGGCCTAAGCCACTGTATGTACCACAAGCAACGGCAAAGCTATGTTACCTGGGCCAATATTTGATGTGTGAGAAGGAGCAATGGGCTCTTTCAATGGTTTATTTTTAGAAACACACACACACAAAGAAAAACAATGGTTACAGATGAATGTATTTGTTTTGTTTAAAATATATATTCATATAACACCCTTCAGTGGAATTAGTTACAGGGTGGTTTAAAATATCATACTTCCCATCTACAAATGTATAGTGCGACCGTACTTAGAATACTGTGTACAGTTCAGATCACCATATCTAAAAAAGGATACTATAGAGTTGGGAATTGATCAAGGGACTGGAGCAACTCCCCTATGAAGAAAGGTTACAACATCTGGGATTGTTTAGCTAACAAAAAGGGTGAGTAAGGGGAGACATGACAGAAGTGTACAAAATTATGCATGGTGTGGAGAAAGTGGACAGGGAGACATTTCTCCCTCCTAATCCATGAAGCTGATTGGTGGGAGATTCAGAACAGATAAAAGGAAATACTTCTTCACAAAGTGCATAGTTAAACTATGGAATTCATTTACACAAGATGTAGTGATGGTCACCAATTTGGACAGTGGCTTTGCCTTTAAAAGGAGATTGGACAAATTCATGGAGGAGAAGGCTATCAATGGCTATGAGTCCTGATGGTGCTACCTCCATTATCAGAGGCAGTATGCCTATGTCCACCAGTTGCTGGGGAAGAAGGGAGGGAGGGTGCTGTTTTATTGTATTTATTTATTATATTTATACCCCACCTTTTTTCCTTCAAGGAACCCTTGCACTCATGTCCTGCTTGTGATATCCCGTGGGCAACTGGTTGTCCACTGTGTGAACATAATGCACAAGTAGATGTGTATCCTGAAGGCCTGAGTTAAAAAAGGAAAATGCTCTCATGAATGCTTGAGCATTATATGTGGCTAATGGCCACCATCGGTCTCTAGAATGTGTAGAGGGTCCTGGGTTCTGAAGCACTGGAATTCTGAAACATTGTAAGGATTCTAACATAAATTTACTAAAATATAGCTAGTTGATTATGTAATATGAATCCTATGCTCATGTCTGTCTAGGAATTGATTATATGGCTGGTAAGAAATATGTATGTGTGTGTGTGTGTATATATATATACACGCACACGCGATAGCTGTCAATCCTTCTTATAAATTAACACCACACTGCTTTAAGTCCTATCATGATGCTCATATTTCATTCCCCCTCAATTAAGTCACATATGGACTGAGGCTCTCTCATTTATGTGGGTTGGAAATGGAATATTGCCATGCAAAATGGCACAAATGCTTCAGAAACACCAGCCTCCTCTGAAAGGAAAGGCCAATATATAAATGTATCATGAATAATCTTTGCCTCATCAGATTTAATAATGCAAAGCTGTCACTACACAAATGGCAGTATTAGTAAGCCGCTCGAGAAGAAGGTATGTGAATGGAATACCTCAATTTGTTTAGCAACATCATCCTTGAAATCTGTACATCTGCAAAATATTACAATATATTATGAGTACACAAGCAGCTCTCTGCAAATATGGATCTTGAGCATTTCAAATATCAAACTCCAAAAGTGATTCTGAATTCCAGAATAAAAATCTCCTCAATTACCAAAAAATAGCAAAGGTTTAGCAAAGGCTAGTGGGAACAAAGGTAATGTGTGCATACCCCTTTCAGAAACAAAAATCTCTTTGTCAAGCATTTGACTTATTTGATATATAATTATGAATGCATTTCACAAGATTGCAGAGAGTAGATCTACTCAATCTACTAAATTTTAAGTGGCTTCAGTTTTTCAATTGAGTTTTGATATTATGTGGCTTGGGGCGGGGGGGAGAGGGAAGATGTGTATCCTGAAGGCCTGAGTTAAAAGAATATTTATTTGTAGGCCCAATGTGTTTCAGTAATACTTCCTCAGGGGGCACTAAATAACATATATGCAGAATGTGATAATCAGAAAATAAAAAATGGAAACAAAATACAATCTCTTGCTGAACAGGATCAAAACAAGATTGTTCTTTTGTTTTTAACACAGAAGTTATTTTGTCAATAACTAACAATATTGAACATATATCCAAAACAAACATTGTTTACAAGACAAAACTTTTAACACTTCAATTCTATTTCTGATTCAGCCGATCGGTTACACAATTCATTCATCACAGCTGTAGCAGGTGGACCAGTGATGGAAGAGGAGCTATTTATAGAGCAAAATTAATGGCGGATGGGCTCTGAAAATGTATGTGAGGCCTGGGCGGACCTTTATGACAGGACAACCAAACCAGTCTTCTCAGGCATAGGGCATTTATTTGCTGCTCTCTTCAGCATTGGTCTTGTTTGCTGAGTTGTTTTTTTTATTATGTTAATGAGTTAATAAAGCTGTGGCTTATTTGATCCTAGCCTGGTGCCCATATTTTTCTTGCCATCTACCTTCTCTGGTTCTATTATTGGGCCTAAGAACATGGATTACGAATTGTTTGTAGCTCTCACTGAAAGCAAGTGTCCTCCCTTTGGAGTCAGAGCACTGGTTTTTTATCTATAATCTGTTGTGCTTTTTAGATCGTCCTTCACCTGCATGGTGGGAGCTGTTTATCTGTGAGCAACTCATCAGTAGCTGGGATGTGTGAATGAACCATGTAGACTGGGGACAATCATGTGGATCTGTTCCATAGAATTGATACTGTGCAAGGAAGGGTGCCGAGACGAGGGATAGGCAAATCTGTCCATTTTTCTTTCTCCCACATTAATTTTGTCTTAAAATCTCAAGTTCTTTCTCTTCTGAATATGAAGAACATTGCAAATTTGGGTAAATTCTTAGCATAAACAAACAAACAAAATTATCACATCTGCACCAGCCAAATTCAATAGGTACAGCCAATCCCAGCATGGAGAGGCTCATGATGGCAGGTACCTGCCTGCCAAATAGCTGTTAAAGATGAGGAGCCTGGCAGAAAAAAAGAGGTGGCAACCCTAATTCAGCACTAGGGTGGTTGAATACACAAGGATTCAAATCCAGACTTTTAAGAGCAAAATACTCAAAGCCCTGGGCCTGGATGGATGAACCTGACAGTTTCAGGTTCTCCCACATTTAATTATTATTATTTTTTACATCTCAGGTATCTTTTGTCTTGAATATGGAGAACTTAACAAATTTTGTTAAAGTTTTTATCAAAAACGAACTGAAATGAAGTTCTCATCTGCTTAGCTTGATTTATACATCTCAATGCTGCCTCCCCCGTGGCATTTAGTGGAATGAACTGTTTGCCGCTGTAGCCCAGGCCCTGCCCTGGAAGCCAATTGGCTGTACTAGGGCAGTTCTACAGGGCCGGGGCTTTGAAGTGCACTTGATCTGCTCTGATCTGCTCTCAGGTTATAAAAACGAAGGCCCTGGCATTACTGTTGCTGACTTTCCCATCCACTTGCCTTGGTTTTAGTACTTGCTGCCTTGCTGGCTGATGGGGCTGGGAAGGAATTCTACCTCAGTGGTGTGTGTGTGAGAGAGAGGGGGGGGAGATAGAGAGAGGGGGGGTTTTGCTTTCCTCATAGCAATATTTGCTGTTTTAGATATTTCCACCATAACTTCCAGTTGCAGGTGCTGGAGGCATTACACTGGATCCATAACAGGAGTATGGATCGCAGCGGTAAGCAGGGGTGAGCCCTCTGCGCCTCAGCAAAGAGCGCCTTAAGGTCTCTTGGGCGTCACTGCATGGCCCGGCCCAGCTCAAGGACTGTCATGCCTGCCACACACCCAGGTATTGGTTCACGCCTCAGCTAGGCATGTAATTGCTGCTACCCCCATCAATGTTCCGCCCAGCACTGGCTGGGTACTGGTATCAGTCAGCAGTCAGGCTGTCCAGTGTCTGGATCTCTGTGCCCTATGCCATGCCAAACCCTGTGAGCTGTAAGCAAGAAAGGCTGTGTCCATTTTGAACCCTACTTCAGCCTATGTGTAGTTCTTGCTCCCCACCCTGCTCCGTGCTGTGGGAACGATGAATTGAGTTGGCTTCATTATTAAGCCGTAATGTATTTTCAGTTTAATGTTAGGCTCCAAAATGCTGCAATGACAGCTATTTCTATCAGTGGTAGATCAAAAGAACAGTTAAAATAGTGAAGTCAGCATAAATGCATGTTAAAATTCACTCCCACAGTGGAGCATAATTTTAAATAGTTATAGGTTGTGCTCTTTAACACACACACACACACACACACACACACTCACTCAGCTACATTTCAAATAGAAGGGGAAGGTTTTTTTAATTTTATTTTTAAAGCTCCTTTCAGAACATTGCAGTGTTGTGCAAAATTTACTGGGAATGTCTTCTCTGCAAACCCCTTTGAAATGAATAGGAGCCGTGCAAGAACACTATGGAGCTCTTGAGTGACTCCGAGTCATTCTAGTCACTGTGTGCAAAAGAATTCCTAACTGTTTGTTGGAGAGGAACTTTTAACTTCAGTCATATTAAGAGTATGCTAGCCAGTATTTCTGTTGTGCTTTTAATCATCCTAATTGTATTGTGTATGCTTGTTTCATCTTTGCAAAGTTTTGTTATTCTATAAAATTGTCTGGGCAATAAATATACATTTAATGGTACCACTTTGTGTCGTCTGGCTTGAGGGGTGCTTCAGAGAACATGAACTCACAGAGCACCCCGAGGCTCTCTGAAAATCCAGTGCTCTGCAGGCAGACATCCAGCAGAAGGAGCAATGGAGACCGTCTTCGACTCTCCATCGTCCTTTCTGTTCCTTTTTTTAACTAGATGTGCTTTCGAGCTTGTCAAGCAGAGTTGCACGGATGCGGTTAGGTGTGGGAGCTGGGGGGCTTCAGGATCCTGCAGATCCTCAGTGCCTTCCTCTCTCTGCACCTGCCCTCTCACTTGCATCGTCACCCGAGGTCAGAGCTCCAACCTCAGGTGAGGAAGACACCACAGTTCTTTCCATTGGCACTGCAAGGGGTGGAGGGAAACAATCCCCATTTGGATTTCCCTTTCTGAGGTTGTAGCAATGTCGACAGCCTTGGAGGGGGGACTCCAAAATATCCTATGGTCCCTGGGATGTTTTCCCAGGGACCATAGGATTATGGGGCCCTCAATAATTCTTGAAGTCCAGAACACTCAGGTGAGATTTTTAATTCTGTAACTGAGTGGGGACCATCCATATAGATACATTGTTTTTCTGAGCCAGAGGTGCACCTGTCTCAGGTGTGGGAAACTAGTTAGTCAGATGAAGCAGGTGCGATTGTCCATCTCAGTATATCTGTATGCTGGATTGATTATTGTGTGCTATATCATTTGCCACCTGTGAGAGCAGATAGGTGGGTTACCATACGTGAGAGGGCCTTCTCCGCAGTGGCCCCACACCTCTGGAATAAGTTGCCATCGGGAGTCTGCCATGCTCCAACATTGCAGGCTTTTAAGAAGTCCTTGAACACATATTTTACCCTGGCCTTCTGCTAATATGATTGTTTTGTTGCTGTTTTTATTGCTGTTTTTGTTCTTGGTTTTATTGCTGTCTTTATTGTATTCTTACTGTTTTTAATGTGTTTTTATCATTCTTAATATCATACCGGTTTTATGTGTTTTATTGCTGCACGCCACCCTGTTGCCATGTTGCTGGCAGATGAGACTCTGCAGGATGTGGCACAGACAGCAAGGCCTCCACTGACAATCATAGTGGTCTGACAGGTCTATATAAGGGGAGACAATCTTTCCGATAACCTGGTCCTAGGTTGTTTACAGCTTTATATGTTTATAATAATACCTTGCAATGGGTCGGTAGCAAACTGGCTGTGACAGGCAATGTAGCTCTTTCAGCACAGGTGTTAAGGCAGGCCCAGCGCAAGGTCTCTTGCCACCTGAGGCAAGAGAGAAGATGTGCCATTACTTTGAGCTCCCATAACTCCCCCACCCCCTACCTTTACCCCCGTATAGGCTCTGTAGAGAGCTGTGTGGCCGGAAAAGGCTCTCATGAGACCACACAGGGCTCTTGCGAGAGTTCTCATGAGACCTCTTGGGGGCTCTCACAGGAGTTCACACAGGTCTTGCGGAACCTCTTGGGGATTTTGCTAGATATAGATGATCTCTCACCAGAGCTCAGCAGCCACTTCTTCCACTCTTGGGACCATGGCCTTGCATTTCAGCTCTCCTGCATTCAACAGGTACAAGGTGAGGACAAACCAATAACTGGATCAAGGCTGGCAGGTCCTGTGGTCTTGAGGGAATGTACTTGCTGGTTGGCAATCGGTGAGTTTCAGCTTCTCCTTTCAGCCTACCTGTACTCCTGGAACATTAGTTATTGGGTGGATTAGAAATGTAATAAATGACATAAATAAAAACAACAAACTAATAAATGGTTATAGTCACGCTTTTAGGTGCTGTCACTGGGAACCCTTTTCACCAGGGGTGGAAGACCTGTGGTCCTCCAGATGTTGTTGGACCACAATTCCCATAATCTCTACTCATTGGCCATGTTGGCTGGGACTGATGGGAATTGGCATCTGACAGGTTCTTGTCCCTTGTTCTTGACACCCCCCTGTGAAAAGGCTGCAGTTGTTTCTGATACAGACCTAGCAACCATCATTCATACTTAAAATGAATACTGAAATACATTGACCTTGAAGTCTTCCCTTGAGATTCAGTGGGGCTTCCCTTGAAAATTGTTTGTGGAGAATTTGGTAACCCTTGATGGGTAGATCACCAGGAGCATGTTACTAGTTCTCTAGTATTTAGGCTTCCTATAGTATTTAACCTGTATAGCCTGAAGAGTTTGGTCTCCAGTACATTTAAGACTGACTGCCTCTTTCCCTGTGTCTCACAGTTCTTCTTCCTGGAACAGTTTCTTGATGATGTCCTATTTGTGCTAGCTACGTAAGCATATTGAAGGCAACTAGATATGTGTTCACTTCTAATTGGCTACTTTGTAGCAGGGGTAGGTAGCCTGGTGCCCTCCATGGATCAAACCCATTGATTTCAATGGAACTGAAGCATGACTAACAGCATATGTCTTCTCAGAAATAATTGCAGTTGTTTTCAGTGGGGCTTACTCCCAAGCAAGTGAATATAAGATTGCAGCCTTACTTAGTCTAGATCTAACCCTTTCAGTAAATGTAGTTGCAAACAAGGTATAACTGATTTAAGTTCAGGTTCAAACTATCCATGCTTTATGTCTTTTAATTCTGCTTTCTGGAAAGCCATTACCAAAATGTTTCAGACGTAGTTGTTTATTAGTAGACTGGTCTTTTATTTTCCCATCCTCCAGGTAAGAACTAGGGAAATCCTGGTAAAATACCAATAAAATCATAGTTGGAACAACTAGTTGGAACAAAAAGCCATCTAGGTAATCCTATATGACAGGTTCATTCAGCCAGCTCAGATCAACTCACAGACCACAGGACAACACAAGATGAATGTATTTATTATGGGTTCTATTCAATGTTAGTCCTACTTAGAGTAGACCCATTGAAATTAATGGGACTTAAATTAGACGAGCATTGGATGCAATCCTTTATATGTATATATTTATTGTATTTCTGAGTTGCCCAATAACTGGCACTCTCTGGGTGACTCTGAGAGTGTAGATATGCTTCATAACAGAGTCCATAGCTCCAGATTTCATGATGTCATTATGTTTTGGGTCGATATCATTCAGTTGTGTGTCTTACATTTGGCTTTTGCTTGCCTCTGTCTGCTCAGTTATTTCTCTTCTTTAGCTTCCCATGTCCAGCATGTATAGCGGTCATTCTCCACTATCCAGAATCCTCTAAGAATAGTTGTTTTTTTGTTTTCCCCTGAACTTTCAGCATATTTATTAATATTTGTTTCTTATGATGTGTTGGTCACTTACTTCCCAAATGTGCCTGAACATCTGTAAGTAAGGTGTCCTGTGGACTGATATTTTATTTATTTATTTATTTATTTATTATTATATTTCTACCCCACCTTTTTTCCTGCAAGGAACCCAAGGCGGTTCACATAATCCTCCTCCTCCTCTCCATTTTATCCTCACAACAACCCTGTGAGGTAGGCTAGGCTGAGAGTCAGTGACTGGCCCAAAGTCACCCAGTGAGTTTCATGGCCGAGCGGGGACTAGAACCCGGATCTCCCGAGTCCCAGTCCAACACTCTAACCACTATGCCACACCGGCTCTCTTGATATGCAGCTGTTGACTCAGCAGTATTGAAACAATTCTCAGTTACAGTGATACAAGTAGTTTTGAGAAGAAGAATGGTATTGGCTTTGTGATGACACTGATGCCAACTCTGTAATTCTTAGGGAACACAGGGATTTGGAATAATTTCTCCTTAGTGGTAAGTTACAGAGAGACCAAAACCAACCCATTACCTTCTCTTAAGATCTACATTTGCTGATAATACTTCTTACACTGAGTGAAGCAGTTCAGGAGGAAAAATACTGACTGACAGACATATGTGCTCGTGGAATATTATAATAGAAGATAGGGGAGGGGCTATGTATGAGCTGGATATGGCTACAGTTAAATATAGAATTGGGGTAGTGAGAGTGGGAGGTGTCCTCTCTAGGGGGTCTAATATTAAGTCATTAGACAGCTCTCTCTGTGTTAGTGTGTGTGTGTGTGTGTGTGTGTGTATTATAAGCTACCAACATCACTGTCCCATATAAGTTTATCCAGAAGTAAATCCCACTATGCTGAATAGATTACTCCCTAGTGCTACCTTACGCTGCAATCCTACACACACTTACTTGAAAGTAAGTCCCATTGAACTTAATGGGACTTACTTCTGAGTAGACATGCAATTATACAAAAATACAATTAACTACATTGTTAATTGTATTTGGCTAGATTTTAATTGAGGATATAATAGTGTGGTTTTTTAAATGTAGATAAACAGATATACATTTGCCCCAACCCTTTAGGACAGAACAGACTATAAATCTATATAAAATCAAATGGAAAAACACAGATGTCATCAAAAGGAGATGCAGATAGGAATGCAATCAGAAGACAGACAAAATAATTTTTGTTGTTGTTTAAGGTCCCAAGTCCTGAATAAAAGGGGCTATAGCTGACACCATATCTGCATAGATTCCTTTTTGTTAGAATTCTAAATGGCATTCCCCCTCCCTGCCTCAATACTTTAATCAACAGTTGGAGCTTTGGTGAAAGCTCCGAAGTTTAATCCATTAAAAGCCATTCAGAATCAAAACAAACAAACAGAGCTTTAACTACTTCAGTGACAACAGGGCAGAACAAACAAGCAGTCTCCCTAGGAAATCCCAGCAATTTGGGGATCAATAGCTTGCACTCTAGGCTCCTATGTGATGAAAGCTAGAAAATCTCTGCCGTAGGCTCTGTTTTTTAAATATATTGGGCAACGCAAATGTGATAAGTAAAGGGTGGCATCAGCCATGTAGTCCCAAAGGCAGACTTAAGTACTGTCACTGCTAACAATGAAAACAAACTAATTCAAACATCACTTGAAGCTGAAAATGCCCTTTGTTTCTCCATAATCAGCACTCTTAAAATACTTTTCCAGCTTCTTCTGGAGAGATTGGGTGGTGTTTTTTTCTTCTTTCTTTCAAATTAATGGCAATGTGATATATACGCATGTATATATACTGTATGTCATAAAAACTACAAATGTTTCCATGAATGCAAAGCTGCCCTATTCTGCTGAATATTGTTAGGCTGCTATGAGATCCATTTAGGCCACTGTGAGTAATCAAATCTTCAATACATTTATATATGGAAGGAAGAAAAATAAACATTTTCCCTTTTTAAGACTAAAAGCTGTCTTTAAAACTATGCATTTGTATATTGTCCTTTGTGGGGTGGGAAATTATCTCACTCCTTTTAGAATGGCTAAAGTTTGAATCACACACATTGTTATATATAAGATATTTAGTCTATGGTGTATTAAGCCAGGATGGGATTTGTTTTTCTGGGTGGTTTTTTTTTTTTTTTAAATACTATATACCATTCAGTTGTTAATAGGAACATAGAAAGCTGCCTTATACTGAGTCTGACCATTGTTTCATGCCCAGTATTGTCAACAGTGACTGGCAGCTATAGTTTTCCAAGGTTTCAGGCAGGGTTTTTTCCAGCCCTACCTGGAGATGCTGGGGGTTGTACCTAGGGCCTTCTGCATGCCAAGCATATGCTCTACCACTGAGCCACGGCCCTCTCCATGTAATAATTGACATAGGATTGGATCCAGACCTAGTCAAACTTCAAGAAGACCCATTGAGATCAATGGGACTTAAGTTAACTCTGGATCCAACCCATTGTGCTTTTGATGCACAAAAAGCTTGACTATCTTTGTTTTGACAACCTATTTGAGAGAAATCAGTATTTCTTTCCACCAGCCATAATGGGGAAATGAAGTATCATAGAATCATAGAATACTAGAGTTGGAAGGGGCCTATAAGACCATCGAGTCCAACCCCCTCCCCTGCTCAATGCAGGAACCCAAGTCAAGCATCCCTGGCAGCAGGGCCAGATTAAGAGCATTATGGGCCTGGTGCTGAGGATTTTGGTGGGCCTTTTTATGGAAATAAATAAAATGAAGACACAATTTTATATTAAAACAAATTAAATATTTTAATTACCATTAAAGTGCCAAAACAGAAACATATTGAAAATATTTCTTTTTTTGTAAACACACACAAACAGGTTATTCACTGAACTCTAACCTGCATTTAAACTACCGTAAATGAATCAAGCTGGTAGATTAAAATAAAATTACACATTAACTTTTCTTGCTTTTTAACTTGCAAATTCCAGGGTGGCCGGGTGACCGGCCAGATGGGCGATTAAAAAATATAATAAATAAAATAAAATTCCTCAATTGTAGAATCAAGATTAAGCTCGTTCAGCAAACCATTTTCAATGCACAACAGAGAGAGCGCATTTAAACGCTCCTGACCCATGGAAGATTTTAGTTCATTTTTCACACGTTTTAATGCTGAAAATGAACGCTCACCACTGCAGTTGCTGACCATTAAACACAAATACATGCGGAGGGTCACAAATGTATTTGGAAATGCACCGACTAAAGATTGTGCAATCATAAACTTGTACATTTGTGTTTCTTGACTCCCATGAATGTCTTGATTTGCAGTGGAAGATTGGTACATTTTGAAAATAGATGAAAACTGTACAATTTCGTCTGCAAACGGGTTCAAGATCTTCAGGATATTTTGACACTAGTGTAGTGGCTCTGGAACGTAGACTATCAGCTGCTAGAGTGCATATTTCTGATAGAAATCCAAATCTTTCTTGAATTATATTGTATGCTGCTTGCCTGTGCCTCAGTGATTCCAGGCGTCTGTCCTAAGAAGGTGGTCAGGAGGAGCCAGCCTCTTTTTCCTGGCTAAGGAAAGGGCCATCGCACAGAGAGAGACGCACAGAGACACAGAGAGAGAGAGAGAGAGACACGGGCTCCTCCATAACTTCCCCGCCCCGCAGCAAACTCAAACAGCAGTTTGCACAGACTTGCTCCTCAAGCAGGCGGCCCCGTTCCTCCCCACCCCGTCTCCCTCCCTACTCCAGAAGCACAGGGAGGGCGAAGTTGTAGAACACTTCGGAGGAGTTGCAACGTGGAGGGGGAAGAAAGAGACGACAACAACTCCCCTCAGCCTCCAACAATATGAAACCTAGAAAAAGCCGACCAGGAGCTAGACCGGTGGGGCGCTCCCCTTTCCTTTCCTCTCCCCCCCCGCATTTTTTGCGCCTTGCTCATATTTCTACCACACACACACACACACACACACGCTACTCAAAGTCATTGACTACTTTATATCATCCAGAATGCGACGGCCAGTTCATCATCACCACCTCATCCTCATCTAATCATCAGAATGATTCTTAGCAGTAGGGGGGAACCCCCCCCAAAAGAGAGACTGTATTTGTTCTGGAGCTCCCAACCCAGAATTCGGGTGTTTGTTTTCCTTTACGCGCCGACGACACAAGCAGCCCCCACCGACCGCTCCCCTCGAACCCGGAACAAGCCCCCCCCCGGCCGGCCGGGCTCACCTGCGATGAACTGCCGGCGGCAGCTGGCGTCCAGGTGCGCCGAGATCACGTCCCCCATGGCGGCGGCGGGCGGGAGGCGCGAAGGAGGCCGAGGGAGCGGCAGGAAGGCGATTCCCAGCTACAGGCGGAGAGGAGTCGGGCCCCGGCGGGCGCTGCGCCCCATCGGCAGGCGAGGGGGGAAGGGAAGGCGGGAGCCAAGCCTCTGCCACCGCCGCCGCCGAGCCTCTCCGCGCTGCTGGCCCGTCCTTGCGCACGCCTCGCCGCGGCTCGCTCATGCATCCTCCCCGCGGCTCGCTCATGCATCCTCCCCGCGACACGCGGCGCGGCGCCCCGCGCCTGCGCCGCCCCGCTCCTGCGCCGCCGCGCCTCCCTCCCCCGCTCCTCTTCGGGGCTCCTTCCGTTCCTGCTCCTTCGCCAGGGGCTCCTGCTGCGCTCCGCGCTTGGACTCTTTTTGCAGCCAGCCCCGCCCCCGGGGGGAGGGGGCGCGTGCAAAAGTCTTGCTTCAGCCTGAAGGGGAAAAAATCGCCGCGTGTCCCTATAATACGCGTGGGCCTATTTTCTGTTAGGGGCCTGGAGCTTCCGCTCCAACAGCCCCTATGTTAATCCGGCCCTGCCTGGCAGATGGCTGTCCAACTGCATCTTGAAGGCCTCCGGTGTGGGAGAGCCCACGACCTCCCTAGGTAGTTGTTTCCACTGGCGTATTGCTCTAACATTCAGGAAGTTTTTCCTGATGTCCAGGTCAAAATCTGGCTTCCTGTAACTTGAGCGATATACCAAAGGGCTATCTCAAGAACACACACCTCAACGGGGGTGGGGGAGGAGTTTGCACCAGGTTCCAGTTCTACACAACATCCGCTGGATTACACTGGTTCAATTCTGACTCAGTTTTTGTAATCTTGCCCTCCCCCCTGCCCCACTCCAATTCCCTAAAACTATTTTAAATTGCAGCACATTCCTTATCTCTATTCATTGTTTGTATTTTTTTATTTCAGTTTCACATTTACACATAATTATAAACCTAGCAGTTCAAGAGGAGTATTATTTATTATTTATACTGCCGTGTCAGCTGATTTGTATTTTACCCATGAATTATCTAGAAGCATTAAATTATATACCTTCATAGGTAGTCAACAAGACTCTGTAGAGATTGCCCGCAATGTGCCTACGAGCTAATTTGTTTACTGAAGATTTGTCGCTTTATTACATTCCCCCCCCCCCCGCCATATACTAGCTGGATTTCCTAAACGCTTGTTATTTAATTTTTGTTTCAAAGAGCAGCAGCAGAATGGGTGGGCCCATTTTTGGAGGGGGCGGGGGCTAGAAATGCCGTGTGTCACTGCAACTGAACCCAATACTACTGGCCACCTGAAGTCTATAAGACAGATGTGCTTTCAAAAATATGTAGCTTGATTGTACATCAGAAAAAGTGAAACTTAATTTTGATTCATTAGGATGCTAGCTGCATAAGAGAGTTGTCAGGCAGGCAGTCTGTGGGTGGCTGCAATGGCAGTGCGTGGGTTTGTATGGAAAACAAGTATGGCACTGTGAACAGTTTGTTTCAGCCTATAGGTACCGGTGTTTAACACATGTTAGGGATCTGGTGAAAACCTTGTCATATGTACCAATATACTGGAGCAAAATCAAACCACCTAGACTCTCTAATGTAGCTCAAGCAAGTGACAGACAATGTCAGTACTGCCGGAACAACAATTGGTGCAGCCTTCCTTCCCCCCTGGGAGCAATTTGTCCATATGACAAAAATATCCTCCCCAGCTTGGCATAAGGGCCCTTGGCTAACCGACTGTGCTTGCACAACTGCTATCATTTAATGGGGAAGGAAATGATTGGCAGCTTTCATTATTAATTCAAAATGTGTTATTATATGCAAAATGTATTTTCTGTATCTTCAAACAAGAGCTGTTACATGAAAATAGTGGATTTTGCATATCTGTGAACTGAAAAGCTTATACAGAGTATAATCTATAGGCTGCAAAGAACATGTCACAAATGCCTTTTCCTTCATATCTGTTTCACAATGGCTCAGAATTAACATTCAATGTATGTGTGCTAAAATTTCCTTAATGGTTCGTTGAAGTAGTAGGCTATGTATCTCTCAGGTATATGTCCATTGTTTTAAGAAGAACCTTTTCAAAGATGAATTCATGCCCCATAGCTTTGTGCGTACAACACTGAAAATTCAAGCTTTGTTGGTAGTGAACCAAGGGACATTTGAATGTTATGTATAATTTTCAATCTGTTTTATTTTACATTTGTACTGCTATCACAATGCACACTGTATCATGTAATGTTGAAAAAGATGAATGTGTCTGTGCAAGTGTTATATCACATACCATAGGCCTCAATACAGCACAAAGTGATGAGACACGATTGTAAGCTTTTCAAATAAAATACATCTAGTGTTGGACTCCAGTACTGGGTAGCTAGCTGAATTTCTATGAACGTATACTGAATATGATTGAAAAATATAAATTGTCCCTTATTTAAGGAATCTGTAAATAGGACATAAAGGATGCCTCTTTTTAAAAACAAACAAATGTTTCCTGGAAAAGGGATGAATGAAAAGGAAAGCAGACTATCTTGCAAAAATCTCCATCAGATTTGGAAGAAGTGCTCCTCTTTCAGTGATTGTTTAGGGACTGTTGTGAAAGGGACGCAAAACTGTTCATTCTGTGATCCCTGATTGGCTAGGATCATCCATGTGATTTGTATAGCAAACATTGCCCTCAACCTAAATGGACAACTTTCACCTTAGTGATGGCAACAAGTAGTTAAATCTGATTGGCTACATAGCATGGTGCCATCATTATATAATTACAAATGAAATAGGAAAAAATGGCCACTGAAGCAACACCAAAGGTTGGCAGAGGGAGAAGTGGCTGTGAACAGTAATGAAAGATGTAGGATTAAAGGGTTGGGGAGGGGGCTTTGAGATTACTACTTTCAAGCTGGAAAGTGAACCTGAAATACATTTGGGTCAGCCTGATTCCACAGAGTCTCATAGTTCTGAAATGTTGATCTGGAAACCAAAGAGAAACAAGGAACATAGATACAATCTCATAGAAATATTAGGATTTTATTTAGAATTATTTTTAGGTCACCTTTAAGGATGGAACCCTCCCAAGGTGGAATGCAAAATAAAATAAAGAACAGTAAAAAATCTATAAAAACAGCAATTACAAATAGGACCGCTGGCCCAAAACACAGACTGCAAAGAAGGGGCCTGATGAATCCCTGATGGAAGCTGATTCCAGAGGTGTGGCACCACTACCAAAAAGGCCCTCTCCCTTGTACTTACCTGCTTAGCCATCAATGGCAGTTGAGAAGGGCCTCTGTTGATGCAAGAATTCAACTGCTCTTTGAAGCACTTCTGCAACTGAGTGGCCCAAGTGAACCAAGGATTGGATGCACAATTGCAAGCCACACGTAGCTTGTGTGAATGTGTGCTATACAAGAATATACATTGCAAAATGCATCCCAACTCATTCCCAGAATTCTTTGCCTCAAAGTCCTCATTGCCTTCTTTCTATCTGTTGATTCTTCCTATAGTTTTTCTCCACACCACTTCCCATTTATTTATTTATTTATTATATTTATATCCCACTTTTTTTTCCTGCAAGGAACCCAAGGTGGCTTTCATAATCCCCCTCCTTTTCCTCTCCATTTTATCCTTGCAACAACCCTGTGAGGTAGGTTAGGCTGAGAGTCAGTGACTGGCCCAAAGTCACCCAGTGAGTTTCACAGCCGAGCCCGGAAACTCAGATCTCCCAAGTCCCAGTCCAGCACTCTCACCACCACTATGCCAAACTGTCTCTTTCCCCTTGTTTCTGTACTCCCATGTATAGTCCTGGCTTCCTGCGGTCTGTTGCCTTGAGCTTTCCAGCTCTATCTTAGCAAATATGTAAGCCCACCATTCATGTATGTTTTTTGCCCATCTCTCATAGCTACTGTTATACTCTACAAATATAACATTCACAGAACAACTTAGAAAAAAAACATGGGATATTTTACAACAATTATTGGTCAAATAATTTGTAACATGAGTGTAGAGATTCCAATACAATAAGTATTTGGGACTGATTGTTGTCTTGTAAATCACTCAGAGTCTAGTCCCCTATTATTGCCGGATGGCAGAACTAAGTAATCCACATTATCATGAATAGCGGTTAAACACACAAATCCCTCCCCTCCAGAGCCTCAAAGAATTGAAATTCATTGAAAGGAATTGCTTTTGCCATCAGGTTGTGCTTTTTTCCCTACACTGCTTTTGACCTATGAAGGATGAGGCAGAGCAACCTAATACTCATATAAGGGAGACAAGGCGTCTTATCCTACTTCCACTGAAGACAACAGGATTTGAAGTTTTGGAACACTGATTGCCATTGGAAGTTATTAGAACACTCAGAATAATTTATTTCTTTGGAATCTATATACATAACTCTCTATGGACATCTATTAAAAAAAACAACCAAAAGTGGAAGGGGGTGTTTGTCCATCCTGAACTCAATATTACTGCTGCTCAAGTAG
The DNA here is from genome assembly GCA_021292165.1 of Shinisaurus crocodilurus. NCBI lineage: Eukaryota > Metazoa > Chordata > Lepidosauria > Squamata > Shinisauridae > Shinisaurus > Shinisaurus crocodilurus. The sequence goes on along the minus strand of CM037876.1, from coordinate 263,658,665 downwards.
TTTTTGTATGTTGTAGACTTCAGATGTTTCACTTCAAAGAATCCCAGATGGAACTCTGCCTTGTTGCATGCCAAGAAAAGGAAGTTTTACTTTAGTCCACAATGGCTTGATTGGCCTAGTGCAAAAGGTCACCAAACACTACACATGCCTGCTTGGGGCCAAAGCTTAGCAGGGGAATCCTGCCAAGCGGGATTAAGAGATCTATTCTCTCTTCAGTATGCATGCATAACTCTCCTTAGCATCAAGGGCAGTTATGCATGCATGTTAAGAGAAGAATAGACCCCTAAGTGTGCAACAGGATCTTGCAATGTGTCAGACAGCTTGTTTGACAGGAGAAAACTCAAGTGAAGAGTGATAAAAAAAAATCTGCTGGGAAAAGAAAAACCCACAAGACAAAGAAGAAACACACGCACGCACACACACATGTAGTTCATATACCATAAAAGAGACATGTATCCTTACTGAAAAATATGAATGTTGACAGTGGATTAAACAACGGTATGGAAATCAGAAATGGGTCTCCAGAGAGTAATATGAGAATGTATTCATATATTTCATGAGAAAACGGGAATCATTTTTTCTCCATGTGGCTTCCTAATGTTTTATCATGGGCAAGGCTTCCTAAAATTCCTTTATTCCTCTAAAGTGCTGTGTGTGTGTGTGTGTGTGTGTATCGACATAGCCAATCTGATTCACGGGGATTAAGCCACGATGCAAAGAACGGCTTGCCTGGTTATTACTTGGATGGGAGACCCCTCCTCTAGTTTCCTGCATTGAGCAGGGGGTTGGACTCGATAGCCTTGTATTTATTTATTTAGTATATTTGTTCACCACCCATCAGCCAAAAGGCTCCCTAGGCAGTTTACCAAGAGGAACAGGATAAAAACAATTATCTTAAAGACAAAAGAACATAAAATAAAATGGACAGCAATATAAAATCACATAATAAAACCAAGCAGCCAAAAAGAATCAGTCCGGAGGTACAGTAGAATAATAAAAATGAATAAAAATCAACCATTAAAATATTGGGCAAATAAAAAAGTTTTCACCTGGCGCCTAAAAGAAAACAGAGTGGCGCCAGGCACACCTCTTTGGGGAGCTGATTCCACAATGGGGTGCCACAACTGAAGAAGGCCCTTCCCCTAGTAGCCACCCTCCTAACTTCCTTTAGAGCGGGCTCTCTGAGAAGGACCTCCGAAGAGGATCTCAGGGTTTGGGCAGGCATGTATGGGATGAGGCGTTCCTTCAGATACCCTGGCCCCAAATCATTTAGGTCTTTGAATGTCAATGTTAGCACTTTGAATCGGGCCCGGATTTCATAGATTTCATATTTCATAGATCATAGAGTTGGAAGGAGCCTACAAGGCTATCGAGTCCAACCCCCTGCTCAATGCAGGAAACTAGAGGAGGGGTCTCCCATCCAAGTAATAGCCAGGCTTGACCCTGCTTAGCTTTCCACGCTCAGACAAGCTGAGCCATGGCACTAAGGCCACCTGGTAACCAATGTAGTTCAATGTAGTTCAATGTAGTTACCAACCAATTGGTAACCAATGTAGTTCATAGAGGACTGGTGTAATATGTTCTTGTTGGCCAGTCCCCATTAGCAGCCTCGCTGCTCTATTTTGAACCAATTGAAGTTTCCGGACCATTTTCAAAGGCAACCCCATGTAGAGCACATTACAATAGTCCAAACGAGAGGTTACTAGAGTGTGGATCACCGTTGCTAGGCTCTGTCTGTCCAGATAGAGTTGTAGTTGGTAAATCAGCCTAAACTGATAAAAGGCGCTCCTTGTCACCGAGTCCACTTGTGACTGCAGTGACAGTTCAGAGTCTAGGAGCACCCCCAAACTATTTAGGGGGAGTGCAACCCCATCCAGGGCAGGTTGAGTATCATCCCACCAGACAGACGACCCACCTACAAACAGAACTTTTAGGCTCCTTCCCAGGGCTTTTTTTCTGGTGGAACTCACCGGAACTGAGTTCCAGCACCTTTTCTTCTATTAATTGCATTACAATTTAATCGCCATCTACTCCCGAGGAAATGTAATCCAAGAGTTCCGGTACCCTTTTCTCCAGAAAAAAAGCACTGCTCCTTCCAACTCTATGATCTATGAAATCTATGAAATCCCAGGAGGGCCAGATTGGGATCCCGTGCCTGAGGTTCCCCACCCCTGGATTATGCAGTCCTACAGCTCATTACAGTAATCTAAATGCAAGGTTACCAATGCATGGACACCGTAGTCCATGCATTGGTAACCTTGCGTTGAGATTACTGTATGTGCTTGATGTGGGGTTACCCTTGCATTGAGATTACTGTAATGTGCTTGTTGTGGGGTTACCCTTGCTCCTGGTCTGGAAGCTGCAGCTGGTGCAAAATGCCTTGCCAAGCTCAGATTACACCAGTGTTGAAACAACTGCACTGCCTGCCTATCAGGTACCGAGCCAAGTTCAAGGACTTGCTGTTGGCATATAAAGCCCTGAATAAGTTGGCACTGGGTCACCTGGAAGACTGCTGTCCCTCCCTGATATAGACCTGCAGAATTCTGTCTGGCAGCATCCTGGAAGCAGGACTTCTAAGTGATAGCGTCCACCTTATGCCCTCCTCCCCTGTTATTTGAGAATTGTCTACTGTGGCATGTTTTAGGCACCTCTTGAAGACTCATCTCTTTACCCAAGCCTTCCCTGAATTATTGTTCCGCCCAGTTAGTTTGTTCAGTACTTATTGCATCATTAGTTTGGGTTTGAAATATTTTATCTATTTTAACCAAAGAGCTATTATGGTTTATTTCAATTTTAGATTTCACTTAGAAATCTATTTTTTAGGTATGGTAAGCAGTATATGTTGTTTCAACTGAACTGGGAACTGCATTTAGTTTTAACTATGGTATATCCCAGGGGTCTTCAAACTACGGCCCGCGGGCCGGATCCGGCCCAGCGTGCCCTTCCATCCAGCCCGGCGGCCGCCCACGCGGGCTTACCAATTAATCTTCACTCTCCACGGAGAGCCGCCCGCGCCGCCCCCATCGCGTCACTTCTGTCGCGTTCAAAACAGAGTGCGGGCGGGAGTCCAGCATGCCGGAGCAGTGGCTCTGACGGCGGCGGCGCGCAGGACCAGGGAGGCGGCGCGCAAGACCAGGGAGGCGGCGGGGGGCTGGTTTCTGGCAGCGGGTGGTGGCGGGGGGGTCCTGGGGGGCGAGGGGGCTTTGGCGGCAGTGGGGCGATGGCACGGCGGGGCTTTGGCGGCGGCGGGTGCAGGTACGTTGGCAGCGGGGGGTGGCGGGGGGTCCAGCGGTGACGGGGGTGGCGGGGTGGGTCCGGCAGTGGCGGGGGGATCCTGGGGGGCAGGGGGGCTTTGGCGGCAGTGGGGCGACGGCACGGCGGTCTTTGGCGGCGGTGAGGCTTTGGCGCGGTGGCAGCGGCGGATGCAGGTACGGCGGCGGCGGCAGGTCCAGTGGTGGCGGGTACGGCAGCGGGGGGAGGGGGGTCGGTCCACCCAGGCGTCCAGCGGCGGCAGCTCGAGTGGCGCGGAGAACACTCCACGCCGCTCAGAAGAGCGGGATCGGGCTGCTGCCGCCGCGGAGAACTTCGGGCCCATGTGGTGAGAGCCTTCAGGGCCACATGTGTGACAGTCAGTGGGCAGGCTGACAGATGGTGGGGCCAGGAGGACAGGCATGGACTCTCTCTCTCTCTCTCTCTCTCTCTCTCTCTTCTCTCTCTCTCTTACACAACACACACACACACACACACACACACAGAAGAGCAGGTGAGGGCTACTTGTGGCCCTCCAGATGTTTTGGCTAACAACTCCCATCAAAAAGAGTGTTTGATTGGGACTCGGGAGATCTGGGTTCTAGTCCCTACTCAGCCATGATGAAGCTCACTGGCTGACTTTGGGCCAGTCACTGACTCTCAGTTTAACCTACCTCACAGGGTTATTGTGAGGATAAAATGGAGAGGAGGAAGATTATGTAAGCCACCTACATAATGGGGGGGGGAGACGCGGCAGAGCTGGCGGTGGCGGGGTGCGAGCCGCACGGAGCCCGGCAAGCCTAACCACTATGCCACGATGGCTCTCACTATGTTCTCTGGGTACCAGGTCTTCCTGGCCTACCCCAGGGAATGGGTTTAGTGATTAGTTGAAAATGGAAGTGGCTGCTTGCAGTGCACTGGAGCGGGGGGAGGAGCACATGACCTTGAAGCTCATGCATGTAGCAATAAACTATGGTGAGGCTGCAATCCTGTGCTCACTGGGAGGGTGTCCTGAGGGCCATCGAATGGACTGGAGTTGATCTTCCTCTTCACCACAGACAGGGAGGTCTACAGATGGGAAGGGAAATCTTGTTGCAGGCATGGAAACCTTTGCTGCCCTTGCCACTGTGCTGTCAGTTCTCTTTGACAGTGGTAGGAGCAAAAGGGGGGTGTTCTGGGAGCTTTCTGGATATGGATCAGGGTGGGTCAGGGGAGGCTTGGGATCTGCCAAATCCAAAGCCCTGCCATTCCTCTGACACACCTGTAGAACAGGGAAACATATGCCAGCCCCAGAGTTGGCATACTTATTTCCCTCCACCCCCACCCCCTTCTGCGTTTGGTGATTTCTCCACCAGGGATTCTCTCTCTCCCACCCTCATTGGATAACTCCGCTTGTATTATGTCTCAGTGCAGCCATAGAATCCCAAAGACAAGGCTAGCTGCAGGATAAATAGCATCCTCAGCAAGGGGCTCCTTCAATGCCACCCCTCCAAGTCAGCTTACAATTTCTTCTGTTATTATACTAGCTTCCAGGGATGGGGACTCGGACTCGAGGACTCGACTCGTGAGTCGGACTGAGTCTCCCCTCTGACTCGACTCGGACTCGAGTCCCAATATTTTTAATGGGACTCGAGACTCGACTCGGGACTCGAGACCAAGGACTCATCAACATCCCTGGGCTGTTGACGAGTCTTCTGGCTGTGCCAGAAGCGCGATCACCGGTGAAGCGCATGGAAGCGAGGCGCCGCTGCTCGGCCACTATGGACAGCTACCAGGAGCGCAGGCCCGGTATTTTGATTGATGTGTTGTTGTGGGGGGTTTGGGTAGCTTCTGCCTTGCTCGCGTGATTGAAGAGTGACCGTGCCAAGTTTGCAGTGGGTCATCAATTTTCCTATAAGGCAGCTATTTGTTCAAAATTCCTTAAGGTCGCTGACCGCTGTTTTGAATCGCTCCATAGGAAAGGTCCCCCGGGACTACATAATGAGATCCTAGCTCCCCCAGGACTACCAGCTCCCCCAGGACTACCAGCTCCCCCGGGACTGCACAATGAAATCCCAGCTCCCCCAGGACTACACAATGAAATCCCTGTTCCCTTTCCCCTGGGACTGCACAATGAAATCCCTGCTCCCCCAGGACTACACAGTGAAATCCCTGTTCCCCCCCAGAACTGCACAATGAAATCCGTGCTCCCTCCTCCGGAACTGCACAATGAAATCCCTGTTCCCCACCCCTGGGACTGCACAATGAAATGCCAGCTTCCCCCCCAGGACTACACACAACAATGAAATCCCAGCTCCCCCCCCCCGGGACTACACAATCAAATCTCTGTGTGTCCCCCGAGACTACACAATGAATTCCCTGCCCCCCCGGGACTACACAACAATGAAAGCCCTGCCCCCCTGGGACCACACAATGAATTCCCTGCTCCCCCCACCGGGACTACACAATAAAATCCCTATTCCCCCCCAGGACTACACAATGAAATCCCAGCTCCCCCCCGGGACTACACAACAATGAAATCCCTGCTTGCCCCTCCCCCTCGGAACTACCCAACAATGTAATCCCAGTTTCCCCCCCCCCCCCCGGGATTACCCAACAATGAAATCCCAGCTCCACCCCGGCTGTGGTTCATATGAACATTCTGTTTTGACGCAGGAGAGATTTCCTCCTGCATATCCGCTCCTGCTTGGCCCCTGTGGAAGTTCATACGAACATTCTATATGTCATTGCTAGTGATGTAACTGCTCGCCTCGCGCGGGCGTAGCGGGCTGAAATCAGCCCCGCTCATGTCTGTGTGGGGGTCACCTTTCTCCAGCGGTGGCTTGCCTCTCCGCGGCAAGCCACCCGTGCCGCCGGCGCTGTTCCCGTCGCGTCACATCCGGCCCTGGAAGTGACACGATGGGACCCTGCGCAGGCGCGCTGGACCCCCACGTAACGTATTGCACCTGCGCAGGGTCCTGTCACATCACTTCCGGGGCCTGATGTGATGCGACGGGACCAGAGCCGGCGCCTCGAGCGGCACGAAGAACTGCTCCGCACCAGCTCAGAAGATCGAGGGCCCCCCACAGGTTTGTGAACACCGCTGATTGTAGCGATTTGCATAACCACTCCTGAATGGCCTCTGTGAACATTCCAAGTGATGCCATTGGCTCTCATTTATTTTGTGCCGTACTGGCGCAGTGAGGTTTTTTTTTGAGATTTGAACCTGCCAGTCTTTGCCCTTGGGTGATAGAGAGTATGCGTGCCAAGTTTGGGGTGGATCCGTCAAAACGTGATGGAGCCTATGCGACGACGCCCCCCACACAACAGTCATTCAGTCATTTAAAAAGTTTCCCTCCCTTTTCACCCCCTCAGAGAACATTCTAAATGGCCTAGGGCAGATTTGCATACCCAGCCCTATTGGCCCCTGCAGGAATTCATACGAACATTCTAAGTGTCCTATGGGCTATTTTGCATAACTGCTCCCATTGAATACTGAGATGCCTCATGATTAGGGGTGCTGCTAAAAGTCAAAATTAGGTGATTCTTTGGTAGAATCTACTATGTTTATAATTTCATCTCATTTCATAATGCCCATATTTGTATTGAACTTGGATGGCTATCTAGAGAACGTGGTTGGCTGTCTAAAGAACTTGGATGGCTATTTAAGGGTGCAATCCTATGCATGTTTAGAGAGAAAAAAATGTCCTAAAACTCCTAGCATTTTTCTTTCTAAACATGGACAGGATTGTGCCTTAAAGAACGTAGATATCTTGGATCTAAGTGGGATCCCCCGGTGCCTGTAGGGGCTGTAGGGCAGAGAAGAGGATAAGGAAGACCCATTCCACAAGTGGTATCCTTTCAGTGGCAGAATGACAGTTCTGGATCTAGCCCAATGTATTTTGAATGTTATTTTCATTAATATATGCATTTTGTATGTAATTTCCCCTAAGATATGCATTTTATGTGCAATTTTTAATTGCAAAATTCAAAGAACTTTGACTTTCAAAGGATAACTGAGTTTCGGGGTATTGGTTTGAAAGTGAAATTAGGTAAATTCTCATTAAAATTCAGATTGTACAGATGTCTCCCCCATCCCTAAGATGGAGATGGTGGGGTTTCTTCATGAGCATTGAGGCAAAGTAATAACACTGGCAGTTTAAAAAAAAAGGATGAAAAATATATTAAAACCCCATAATGATCATAATACAGTTAAAGAAGACCCCAGCATGTTTTCTTTTCTTTTCTCTCTCATTTTTTGCTGAGTTTCTCACGCATAGCAAACATTTGGTGCTTGAGTTACTGAACATCTTTGAAGGGCCCCATGAAGTGTGAGAATTTCTGAAGGGAATCATTCCATCCAAGTGACTGAGAACATTCCAACTGTGGGGGGTGTCCTAGCCCTTCTTCCATCACCACCTGTTTCTTGGGATTATTTTTGTTTGTTTGGGGTTTTTTGAACAAAAAGTAAAAACTGTGCAAAAATACAACTTTATTGGAGGCTTCAATTTTGGTAACAAATCTTGCCGACCTTTCTCAGTTCTTGTGGAGTGAGGATTGTAGGTTTCTAGGCTACAGTGAACTGCTGTTCTATCCTTTTCTCTAATTTTCAAATTAAGCAGTAACAACACCTAATTATTCCTATTAATTAAACTTTCCTCACTCTCTACTGACTCTGATAATTATTTTTGTGTGTGTTTTTTTAAAAATAACTCTCCTTGCGATTATGTCATAAAATTTTCTGCCTTTTTCCCTTTTATAATATTTGTATTCAAGACAAACAACAGGAGGTTGAATTCAGGCCATTTAAAAGAAACATCTGCTGACATTTATTCATATGCTACATGTTCCACTTTCATCATTGAATGTAATGATAAACACACATTCCAGTCAATAATGGCAGTTCCCAGCCAAGCTTTACAAATGGTCTCTTTAACACCTAAATTGACAGCTCGGGAGAATTTCAGATAGAAGCTAAATATGGTACTTTTGGACACTCTTTCCCTAAGTCTAGAATGACTGGAAAGCATTAATGAGAATGTGCATTGTATACAGGCAAAATCTTGACATACATGGGTAAATGTTCCAGAATTTACTATTTTATAAAGTTTTTTTAAAAAACATATATATAGAAAAACATTGCACACCAATACAGGGAGTGTGGGGTAGAGTGCAGTATCCCAAATAAGGAAACATATGGTATTCTCTTAAAGAAAGAAATCTCTGTATATATTAACATAAAAAATCTGACATCTTATTTAAATGTCAGAAACAAATGTTTCTCTTAAATAAAATCGTATTACTTTTTGTTGGCTCTTCACATCATAAAATAATATTGCTTTCTAATAAGCACTAGGGTGATGAACAAAAATTAATTTCTTACCTGAATGCAATTTTGGTATTTCCTTCAAGACTTTTGGAATATATAACCAGTTCACAAACCATTTAAAAACGAATAGATTTATAAAGATCTAGCTCTTGTAATGGGAATAAAATTAACTGATGTCATAATTGAATCTCATATATATATATATATATATATATAGAGAGAGAGAGAGAGAGAGCAAATAATGACTTATCTGAATTTTAATTGATATCCTTTTACATTTTAATACAGGTTGATGAACCTTCTTATAACTGAATCTTACAATAATTTCAAGTCAAGCAGAAAAATCACAGCTTTTACCAGACTCTTTCATGTGTGAATAGTTTTTCATTTCAAAATTCTGGCGTAGTTCAAAATGGGTCATTCACTATTTAACAAGTTTTAAAAAAACAAAACCTTGCATGTTTAAAAATAATGAATGCAAAAAAATAATTATAGGATCAAGTAAAGTTATCTTGCACAGTATAACAAAAACTATCAGTTGAGGAACACATATTCCAGCTCTTAGATCTGGAAACTTACTGAAATAATGGTAAAGTAATTACTTGAAATAAATTTTAATGGATGGTAAAGAAGCAATGTAGAGTTTTCTAATAGTTTTATCTATGTTGAGGATTTGTTTTCTAATGAACCAGGAGCTATTGATCATAACCATCATTATGGATATATTCTAAACTATGCTCTGTAAACAGCATAAATACCAATTAATGTGCTCTATTATTTTTTTTTACACATTTACATTTAAAAATTATCTGCAAGATTCTGCAAATCAGAAAGCACAGCGTGTATTCAGTGATGTCAATGACTACTCTAGGAGTACAGCTAGAGTGACTGGCTCTTATACTCCAATCCACAAAACAATTACAGCAGAATAATTGCATTTTAAGCCAATGTTAATGGGTTGGATCCCGTCTTAGTCATATTTAGAGTAGACCCATTAAAATCAACAGAATTTAAGTTAGTCATGAGCAACAATGGGTCTACTCTAAGTATGACTAAGACGGGATCCAAAACAATGTATTTAGTGCCCCATTCCTCAATCCAGATGAGCATATTTAAATGGGAGTATCTGAACTTAATCTGATTACTGTGATTTTCAATTTAATTACTATTGGTGCTGCCACTCAAATCTGACCATAACAGAATCTAAGTTGAATATTGGAGTTCCTTCAAATCAGGCATGTTTGGTGCATTTATCCACATGTTCCACCGCCATGCAGGGTAACATGTAAAGGTGAAGGGCAGCATATAAAAGCTCCCTTCCCCCTGACCACTAGATTAGATAATTCCATGAGATACAGCAGCTGAAGTGTGATTCTATGCTTGAGATGAAAGCTAAAATACACTAGCCAGTGTGGCGTAGTGGTTAGAGTGTTGGACTGGGACTTGGGAGATCCGGGTTCTAGTCCCCGCTTGGCCATGAAACTCACTGGGTGACTTTGGGCCAGTCACTGACTCTCAGCCCAACCTACCTCACAGGGTTGTTGTGAGGATAAAATTGAAAGGAAGATTATGTAAGCCGCCTTGGGTTCCTTGCAGGAAAAAAGGCAGGGGTATAAATATAATAAATAAAATAAATAAAAATAAAATAGAGGTGATCACATCATTGGGAAGTATCTTTTTTGTTCCTCGTGATAGAAATACACTTTAAACTACTTTACAGTGTGTGTTTGTGTACGTGTGTGTTCAGAAAACATATGCATGATGATTGAGTATGCAAGGGGGAGGATTGGGATTGCATTGCTCCCCATCACCCCATCCCTAAATTCTCCACTGTTCTTAATCACTTCTGAACAGAGCCTCTGCATTAACAACCCATGCAAAAATGCAGAGTGTGGTTTGCATGTGCACAGACTTTGTTAAGACATTACTGTTGTGCCTCCAGTAGGTCAGACAGAGACCAGCCGTGCCGGAGTGTGTTTGGGGTGGGGTCAGGCTAAGTGCAGCCTGACCCAGCTGGGCAGCCTTACCAATCAGCGCCTGCTCAAAAGGCAGGTCCCAAACACACTCAGATGCTGGAAGCAATTGTTTGCTAATACAGCTACAGCCGGACGCTCCTGACATTCCTGACCTCAGACCTGTACCTTGGAACCTTGGAACCTTGGAACAACCCTGATCATGACTTTGCCTGATCCCAAACTGGTTTACGTTTGCTCTGTTTTGGACTGATATATTTGGCTTCGACACTCGGACTGTGATAACGACTATGGCTTATCTCGGAACTGGATGGATTTACGACAATTACGATCAAATTGTGGTGCTTGTGGTGGGGCCCAGTGGGTGCAGTCCTGGTCCCTCCATAGCCATGATCATTCACTATGTAGATGTTGTCCAAACAAGACTTACAAAAAAGTCTGTTTCCAAATTGCAACGAGCTTGCCAAACTTCAGTTGATCAATTGAATGTCTCAAATTCCTATATGAGACCCTGGGCCAGTTAGTACGACATGGAAACCACGGGGGAGCAGAAGCGGCAGCAGGCGGCCAGTCCTGTGGGGGCCGCACAGAGGCGGCAGCCCAGAGCGGCTGGAGCTGCGGCCGCTCCGGCCTGTAGGGGCAAACGGCCCCTCTGGGCATCCCGAGCCCCTGCCCCCTAGCGCCAGGAGGCCCACACTGCTGATGCGGGACTGCCGGCTCCACTGGGGTCTGCCCACGCGCGTGGGACGCAGGTCGTCTGCGGCGCCCCTGCCAGACCCCACAGATGGCCACGTGGTGCCTCCCCCGCTCGCCGCCTGGGTCGTGTGAACCGGCCCTCATTCTAAGTCCTGGAAGGATGAGAAAGTTCCTAGACATAGCAGAAGTAGAATATTGCTGACACACCAAGTATGCCAGGTCTTGTAGCATTCATACATAATTGGAAATGCTGTGTGATGCTGAGGTCTGGACAAATTACTCAAGCAGTAAAGACATTTGGTTGTACCCAATGGTGGCTTTGCATAAGTGGAAAGCACTTCCATTTCCCCAAGGTGATTTCGTTGATTCCCCTTACCCTCTGCAGCCCTCTGTGCAATGTCCTGTAGAGTTCCAGAGGGTTCCCCATCCTTTTCAGGGTGCACAACGGGCTGCAGAAAGTAAGGTATCAGGGTATCAGCAATCTAGTGCCCACCTTCTGCAGTGGAACTTTGATTAAAGTTTGTACAACTGCATGAAACTATCAGCCTGTGGTGTGTCATGTGCTAGAAAATGCCAGACAGCAGATTTTATGAAAAGTGCAAGATAATCTTTTTAAGGGCCCCTATCTTAATACTAGGACAGTGGTATTCCTAACACTAGGACTGAAATATGATTTTTGGAAGCAAATGCCAGAAGCTCACAGAAGTTTAACACTGAGATATGAAAGTCTACATTTGTCCTAGGGTTACATCTTTTGCTTTTTGTTGGTGCTGAGCTGTTGCATCTTGCCTTCTCCTTGAATGGGAACAATTTTTAATGGACCTAAGAGCAAAGTGGTGTGCATGTACAGGAGTTGCTTTTAAAAATACAATATAAGGTGAGAGTAACTTTAAACAAGTACAGAGAGCTGCCCTTTTTGAAGGGCACTATCTTTTCTTTTTTTAAATGCATTAAAACATAACACAATTGCAGAATGGTTAATAAGCCACAATAATAATAAGCCACTGACAAATGCCAGATGGATTTACATGATTACCCTCGCTGGTGCAGCTTGTTGTGATGTCTGAACCTGGAGAGGGTGGGTGATTGGGCTGGTTAACAAACCACCCAGCAACCCTAAAACAGGCCATGGGTTCCTGCGTGGTTTGTTAACCACTCCAACCAACCACCCTCACCAGGTTTGGATGTTACAATAAGCCGCACCAGTGAGGGTAATTATGTAAATCCAGCTGGCATGCGACCGGCATGTGCAGGGTGGTTAACACCCTGGCTTATTAACCACCCTGTGATCATGCCAACCCTGTCATGTATTTATATTTCTGGCCAGCAATTAGAGGGTGAAATTCTGGTTAGGCCAGTAAAAAATCAGGATTGGTGGCAACTAGGGATGGACAGCTTTGATAATTGCCAGTTTTTCAAGATTAATCTCAGTCTCATTTTCTGCATGTATTTGCCAGTTTTTTTAAAAAAAGTCTGCACAGAATTTTGTACTTTTTCACACGCATCTCCCCAAATTTATGCATTTTCCTGCACATTTTTCTAACATGCTCTTTCCCCCCAATTACTTTTCATTGATATAGTGCTGCTGTGTGTGCACTTTTCTGAATTATACACAGTTTCATTGACAAGCAGCATCACCAAGCTCGGAAAAATGTGAATTTTGGGATGCAACTTTGTCTTGGCTCTCATGTTGGTTCAGGAGCTGTGAATTTGCTAAATTTGTATTAAAAATGCAATAGATCAAATTGCTCAGACTAATGGCAACCCTTCTTTAAATCCGCTATGAGAATTACAAAGACAAAATATCAACTCCAAATTTAATTTGCTTCTTTGGTTTTACAACTACCAATCAATGACAATCAAATACACAATCCCGCCACAAGCCTTCTATCAGCTACAGTCATCCACCGAATATTGGAATCAATGTAATTGCTAGATGCCACCTCCATGTTCTCCTCAGGAGAAGATTGGAGGAATCCTTTTGGTTCCAACTGTAAGAGACTACTGGTGCAATGATCCGGGGGAGGCTGGGGACTCCTATTTCAGTGGCACTCCTTTTCCATTGCTGGCTTTGTTTGGAGCTTCATGGGAGCTGTCCATGGTGCTGAACTAGTCCATCCCCAAAATAGGTTCACCAGCCATGGAGCACCATGGATAGCTCCTATGAAGCTCCAAATAAAAGTTGTAAAACCTGCAATGGAAAAGAGCCCCACCAAAATAGGAGTCACCAGCCTCCCCTGGTGGAATCCTAGATATGTTTAGTCAGAATTGAGTCCCATCGAGTTCAATGGGGCTTACTCCCAGATAAGTGGATATAGGATTGCAGGGAAGGAGCAAGTTTAGAGTGGACCAAGAATTCTTATTATAGAGAGCCAGTGTGGTGTAGTGGTTAGAGTGTTGGACTGGGACTTGGGAGATCCATGTTCTAGTCCCCGCTCGGCCATGAAACTCACTGGGTGACTTTGGGCCAGTCACTGACTCTCAGCCTAACCTACCTCACAGGGTTATTGTGAGGATAAGATGGAGAGGAGGAGGAGGATTATGTAAGCCACCTTGGGTTCCTTTCAGGAAAAAAGGTGGTGTATAAATATAATAAAGAACAAATCCTGTCAGACTAATCTGATCTCATTTTTTGATCGGGTAACCTCCCTTGTGGACTGTGGGAATGCTGTGGACATTATATACCTGGACTTCAGCAAAGCTTTCGACAAAGTGCCTCATGATATCATGATATCCTGATTAGTAAGCTAGCTAAGAGTGGGCTAGATGGAACAACTATCAGGTGGATCCACAATTGGCTAAAGAATCGGACCAAAGAGTGCTCATCAATGGTTCCTTCTCAAACTGGGGAGAGGTAACGAGCGGGGTACCCACAGGGCTCGGGCCTGGCCGGTGCTCTTCAACATTTTTATTACTTGGATGAGGAGGTACAGGGAATGCTTATCAAATTTGCAGATGACACAAAGTTGGGTGGAACAGCTAATACTCTGGAAGACAGAAACAAAATTCAAAGTGACCTCGATAGGCTGGAGCGCTGGGCCGAAAACAACAGAATGAAATTTAACAGGGATAAATGCCAAGTGCTGCACCTAGGGAGAGGAAACCAAATGCAGAGTTACAGAATGGGGGACACTTGGCTCAACAATACTACAAGTGAGAAGGATCTTGGAATTGTGGTAGATCACAAACTGAATATGAGCCAGCAATGCGACGTGGCTGCAAAGAAGGCAAATGCAATTTTGGGCTGTATTAATAGAAGTATAGCTTCCAAATCGCGGGAAGTGATAATTCCCCTTTACTCGGCACTGGTTAGGCCTCATCTTGAGTACTGCGTCCAGTTCTGGGCACCTCACTTTAAGAAGGACATAGACAAACTGGAGAGGGTTCAGAGGAGGGCAACAAGGATGATAAAGGGACTGGAAACAAGGCCCTATGAGGAGAGACTGAAAGAACTGGGCATGTTTAGCCTTCAGAAGAGGACTGAGGGGAGATATGATCGCACTCTTCCAGTATTTGAAGGGATGTCACACAGAGGGGCAAAGATCTCTTCTCCTTCACCCCAGTTTGCAGGACACGGAATAATGGCTCAAGTTACAGGAACCTAGATTTCACCTAAACATCAGGAAAAATTTCCTGACTGTCAGCAATAAGACAATGGAATCAACTACCTAGGGAGGTGGTGGGCTCTCCCAGTCTGGAGGCATTCAAGGTGCGGCTGGACAGACATCTGTCAGAGATGCGTTGACCTGGATTCCTGCATTGAGCAGGGGGTTGGACTCGATGGCCTTGTAGGCCCCTTCCAACTCTACTTTTCTATGATTCTATGATTCTATAAATAAATAAAATAAAAATTATACATGCACAATAATTAAGCCCCCCACTCCCATGTGAGACTCTTTGAGCTCTTGCATGAAAATACACAAGAATTCAGACTTATTTAATGCAGCACTAACTTGAGGCAGCAGAGCAGCAGTTCCTAGTGTGACCACTACAGACTGGTACTGTCTCCGGTAGAATGATGGTTATTTTAACTAGGGCTGATTTGGAGCTTAAAGCTGCAATCCTATACACTTATCTGGGAGTAAGTCCCATTAAACTCTATGGAACTTATGTCTGCGTTGACATGCATAGGATTGTACTCCTAGGCTGCAACCCAGTACACAGTTACCTGGGCATATGTCACATTGAATTCCATGACCCTTCTGATTAGACATGTAGGATTGCACTGCACTGTAAATGCATGTTGTTTCAACTGACTCAAGACCATCATGTTAATGTCACTGTAAATTATTTTCCTTTGTTGTTGTCCCCCCACCCCACTTTCACTTACTTCTTGTTGGATAATTAAATTGCAGTCAAAACCTATGGCTCATGTTTCACCAGGAAGTTGGGTGAAATGGTTAAGATCACTGATACCTTCTAGGGTGGATTCCCTAGAAGGGACTCATTGAATAATTAACAGAGCCCCAACAGGAAGTGGGTGTAGCTATCAGCTTCTTCCTCTTTCTGCTGGGACTCTGAGTGAGTGTGGTTGCACGTGAGTTGTTGTCTCCACGTTGTTCTAGCAGCAGCATGTAACCAGAGTTGCTGGTCTGAACTCCACAAGTTCAGACCCCAAGTAACTACAAATGTACTGTAACGAACTGTAAGAAACGTCTTTTAAGCCTGCCTGAATGAAACTGCATAATCTGAGTGAGTAAATGTTACTTTTAACTTTTACAAGACTGTGTCTCTGATTATTGTTCTGAGGGAGAGAAAAGGGGGCAAAACCAGAGAAATCCAGTCTGCCTTAAAGCTTCCTGGATTACCAAATGCTAGCTGGCTAACACTAGCCAAATCTAAGCTTCTTTTAAGCTGGAAAGGGACTCTACTCTGCTGATCTCACTAACGTGAGATAGGAGGGATATTACCCCACAATATATCCTCTCCTAGTATCTTTTTCAAGTCCCAACACTTCTTGATTAAAGACATTTCATAAATGTATATTTTATGTGAGTAGTTCTGAGCAGAAAAACTCTTGAGTGTGGGTTCTGGACTAATTTAGCTCCTGAACTGTTTTAAATTGTTTTATACTTTTTCACTCTCTTACATTGGGAATTTTTAAAAAATATTTATTTATTTATTTATTTAATATTTTTTAAATTTATTTAAAATTTAAAATAAATACATTTAAATTCATTTATTTAAATATTTAAAATATTAAATATTTAAATATTTTTTAAATTTATTTAAAATTTAAAATAAATAAATTTAAATTCATTTATTTAAATATTTAAAATATTTAAATATTTAAATATTTTTTAAATATAAAACTGTGGAGAAAAACTATTGTATTGTCTGTGAAATACCTTGGGGATTTGTTGTTGTTGTTGTTGTTGTTAAAAGGTGGTATATAAATATTTGAAATATAAATTATAAATAATATTCTGTAATGGCGTACTAGTTCTTTCAGCCTCTGATTAGGAGGAGATGTGAGATGTAGCTGACATCAGTATGACATGTTATACTGTTTGACATTGCTGTAACCCACTCCCTTTTCCAGCAACACTGCCCTAAGAGTGAGCTATGGCACACTATGGGCTTATTGATGAGAAGGGATATATGCGAATGAAGATGCCAGTGGCTGCCACATAGGATGCCCTGCCTCTAGACCACTACTTCATATCTTCTAGCCAGCGGGTTATAGAATAATATGCAGTTCCAGAGTCACTAAATCAATCCAAAACCGACACCCAATGCCAAAGTCTTTCTAAGACCGCCTTACCTGAAAGACCACCTGGCTTTTCCCATATAAGCCTGCCTGAGTCCTAAAATCTTTGGGAGAGGCCCTTCTTTCGAGACCATTGCCTTCAGAGGCATGTCTGGTGGTGATGCAAAAGAGGGCCTTCTTGGTGGTTGTTCCCTGGCTTTGGAACTCCCTGCCAAGGGAGGCTAGCTTTGCTCCCTTTGTGTTATCCTTCTGCCAGCAGAAGTGGATTATCTGTTCTGTTTGCTCATAAGTGCTGTTGTAGACATCAACAAAACCCTCCAAATTCTATGTGGCAAAATAACAACATTGATTTAATCTATCAGATATTCTGAGAAGGTTCACCGGGAAATTATTTGACACTAATTTTGGAAGCAAAATTATTTCATCTCTAATGCTTTGTATGTATCTCTAGCACTTTTCCTCAAAGCATTTAATATGCATTATCAACATATCTGAGCCTGAGAAACAGTGGTTTGCCTAAAGCTTAATAGGCTGACATGGACAAACTGACTTGTGAACAAACCTTTTGCTCATGCAGCCAAGACATTTGCTACCCCCTTTGCAGAATGAGCAGACCAGGAAGCCTCTAATGAACCATATAGTATCCTATTTCACCTGAACCTGGTTTGATCGCTTTTGCTTCAAATGGAGGAGTGAAAGGGCTGTGTAAACAGGACCGGTGCAAGGCAGTTTGGTGCCCTAGGCAAGATCAGATATTTAGCGCCCCCCCTTCCCACTTGAGAGCGCTGTATTTTTTTTCAAGGCATTTCTGGCGCCCCCTTTAGCCCTGCGCTGTAGGCAGCTGCCTAGTTGGCCTAATGGTAGCACCGGCCTTGTGTGTATACAGTCTAAAGCCGGCTTATTAAGCCAAGATATGGTTGCCCAAACATGGTCATTGAGTCTGTGGCTGAGATGAAATGTGAATCTAAGATGTCTAGCTCATAGCTTGTTGTGCTCTTAACCAATATATTCCACCTGCTCCTAACAAGCTGCAATGTTCATCACAGCAACTTAAAATGTGACTCCCACCTGCTGAGAGTCCAAGAATCTGCTTCAATGTATTTTATGTGCTGAGGTGTAATGTAGAATCATAGAATCATAGAAAAGTAGAGTTGGAAGGGGCCTACAAGGCCATCGAGTCCAATCCCCTGCTCAATGCAGGAATCCAGGTCAAAGCATCCCTGACAGATGACTTTCCAGCCACACCTTGAATGCCTCCAGAGTGGGAGAGCTCACCACCTCCCTAGGTAGTAGGTTCCATTGTCTTATTGCTCTGACCGTCAGTAAATTTTTCCTGATATTTAGGTGGAATCTGGGTTCCTGTAATTTGAGCCCATTATTCCATGTCCTGCAAACTGGGATTCTGGCCCTCCTCTGTGTGACAACCCTTCAAGTACTGGAAGAGTGCTATCATATCTCCCCTCAGTCTCCTCTTCTGAAGGCTAAACATGCCCAGTTCTTTCAGTCTCTCCTCATAGGGCCTTGTTTCCAGTCCCTTGATCATCCTTGTTGCCCTCCTCTGAACCCTCTCCAGTTTGTCTACGTCCTTCTGAAAGTGTGGTGCCCAGAACTGGACGCAATACTCAAGATGAGGCCTAACCAGTGCCGAGTAAAGGGGAATTATCACTTCACGTGATTTGGAAGCAATACTTCTATTAATGCAGCCCAAAATAGCATTTGCCTTCTTTGCAGCCACATCGCATTGCTGGCTCATATTCAGTTTGTGATCTACAACAATTCTAAGATCCTTCTCACTTGTGGTATTGTTGAGCAAAGTGTCCCCCATTCTGTAACTCTGCATTTGGTTTCCTTTCCCTAGGTGCAGCACTTGGCATTTATCCCTGTTAAATTTCATTCTAGTTGTTCGGCCCAGCGCTCCAGCCTATCGAGATCTCCTTGAATTTTGTTTCTTTCTTCCAGAGTATTAGCTGTTCCACCCAACTTTGTGTCATCTGCAAATTTGATAAGCATTCCCTGCACCTCCTCATCCAAGTCATTAATAAAAATGTTGAAGAGCACCGGGCCCAGGACCGAGCCCTGTGGTACCCTGCTCGTTACCTCTCCCCAGTTTGAGAAGGAACCATTGATAAGCACCCTTTGAGTCCAATTCTGTAGCCAATTGTGGATCCACCTGATAGTTGTTCCATCTAGCCCACTTTTAGCTAGCTTGCTAATCAGGATATCATGAGGCACTTTGTCGAAAGCTTTGCTGAAGTCCAGGTATATTATGTCCACAGCATTCTCACAGTCCACAAGGGAGGTTACCCGGTCAAAAAATGAGATCAGATTAGTCTGGCAGGATTTGTTCTTGACAATCCATGCTGGCTTGTAGTAATCACTGCATTGCTTTCAAGGTGCTTGCAGACTGACTTCTTTATAATCTGCTCCAAAAATTTCCCAGGGATTGTAATTTGAATGAAGGTGTGGAGACTGACAGGCAAGATGTTAAAAGTTTGGAAAGAAACGGAAATGGCTGCCGAAGTGGCCTTGAGACTGAGAGCTGTTTTGTAGTCCCAGTTCAGTCATAATGACAAAACATGATGGTGAGTGTGCAGTGATCACACTATAGTTAGTTAAAACAAACCAGGGTCAAATCATGGTTTGATATCCTGGCTTGTTCACTAACCACATTTCAAACAAACCACTGTTCCTGAGTTCAGAGTAGTGCTGTGCTAACACTGCCCCCCCTTTCATGGGCCATAAAGGGGGGGGGGCATTTTCAGAGCAGTGGAGAGCTTTACCTGGAAAGTGGTAAACTTCAAACTTTTTTTTTTTGTGGCTACAGTGACAGCACTCCTCCAAACAGCCCAGCAGCTGTTCCTTCCCAACAATGCTTCCCCTGAATGCCACTACATCATGATGTGGCATAATTCCAGGTGCATTGTTAGGGAAAACATGGCACCCCCTTTTTAAAAAAGGAGGGGAGAAGCCTTTGTCACTGTTGCCACTTTATAGTTCTCTGCCTCCTGAGAAATTTTGTATTTTCCTCCCATTCTCCAAAGATGTATAACCTTTATGTTCCACCCCACAAACTCCATGAAGATCCCTCCAAGTTCTGCAAAAGAGTTCACAGAACTTTCATCCCAGCTCTAGGAGGAGGAGGATGTTGGAGGATATGGGAAGGAGTTGGTCCTGTACTGGTTAGGACGTAGCAGAGTTTTCTTTATGCACAGCCTGTTTATTGAAACTGGTTATCACCATGTGGGTTGTTAAAACCTGGTAAAAGGCTCTTTAAAGGAATGGATTGTCCATACATGGTTTAAAACTAATAAAGACATTTATTAGTTTTACTTACAGTCCGTTTATTCATTGGAGATCACTGGAAGCCGGGTCAGATCGTGCGCCCATCAGGTTGGAGAGGCAGAGAGAGAGAGAGCTGGCCACAGAGAGGCAGGAAGTAGGGAGGAGGGGTTACAAAACATGCACCCTGGGGATTGTTCAATTAACCCTTTCTCCCACTCGAACTAGTGGTTATATTACCTCATTGATTTAAGCAGGCAAGAGGCAACATTAGAATTTCCAACAGTGGAGAGGGGAGGAAGAGTACATGAGCCTGAAGCTCATGCAGGCTTACTCTCATAATGA
The DNA here is from genome assembly GCA_021292165.1 of Shinisaurus crocodilurus. Classification (NCBI taxonomy): domain Eukaryota; kingdom Metazoa; phylum Chordata; class Lepidosauria; order Squamata; family Shinisauridae; genus Shinisaurus; species Shinisaurus crocodilurus. The sequence continues at coordinate 263,638,105 of CM037876.1, read as the reverse complement.
CAAACCATGGTTTGTCATTACACCTGAACTAGCCTGTAGATTCTACTGCAGAGGGACACAAAAGAAGCTAAAATGAGGTTCCTTTAATAGGAACTTTACAATGATATCTGTATTATAAAACAGTGGGGGAGTTTATCATGTCGTAAGAATTTTATTCTTCTAAGTCCCCCATAACTTAGTCCCCTGACTTTTCTTTAAAAATAAAAATAATTATGGCATCTTCAATTAATTTCACATGGTAGCTTTATGTTACCCTGAACACCATGGAATCACTTCTGCATTCCTTTGTAGTGGAGTGGGTGGGTAGGGCTTCTATGTTTCCGTCAAAGCCATTCTTGAGCTGTAATAATTGCTTCAGATTGCTTTCAGCTGCCTTATAGTTCTGTCTGTGAATTTCTTCCACATCACTATGAGAACCTGTCCTCCCGACTACTCAACAAGCCACTCAGTCTGTGCAAAATTGGTTTCTTTCTGGAGCTGTTAAAACCAACTTCCATAAACTTCTGTGGCCCACATTCTTACTTCAACAATGCCTTTTCAAAAGTTTCAGAATATGTATCTTACAACTGTAGACAGCTGTGATATATTCTAAAGCAGCCTTCTCCAACCTGGAGCCCTCCAGATGTTTTGGACTTAAAATCTGATCAGCCCCTGCCTGCATACCAAATGGCCAGGAATGCTGGGAGTCGTAATCCAAAACATCTGAAGGGCACCAGGTTGGGGAAGGTTGTTTTAATGGATTGTGAAATGATCTGTCTCCATTGTGGAATATTTTCCAGTGTTAGTTTACAAACGCCCCCCCCCCCCAATGGTTGGTTCTTAATAGGAAACAAAAAACAAAAACGATTAGGGAAAGACAAATCTGTCAATTTCAGTTTCTTGTAGAATCTCATATTTCCAATCTTGTTTGGAGTATCTGAAACTTTGAGAATTTTTCCAACCTTAAATTCAGTTCATCCTGAACTTTGGGGATTAAAAAAAAACAAAAAACAGCCACAGTTTGCATGAAAATTTGTCTTCACTAATGTGCACGTTTCTTCTAATAAAAGCATTTCATATGCAATTTTTCCTGATTTACACATTGCCTTGCAAGTGATTTTCCTCATATAATGCATTTTTGAATATTATTTTCACTACTATACACATTTGTATAGCACTTTCCCCGAACATGTGCATTTTTGATAGGAGAATTCTGTTGCAAAATTCAGAGAAATATGAATTTCAAAGGACGACTGAATGTCAGTAACACGTAATAATTCAAAAGTGTGAAATGAGGGAGGTGAGGTTTGCATTAAAATGCAAACTGAACAAATTCCTCCCCATCCCTAAAACCAGTATCAATACATTATATTTTCAGAAGATACACACTAACGTCTTGTGCATACTGCTACATGAGATGAGACATATTATATGCTAGAGAAGAAACAACCCACAAAATGTCGCTACAAAAACAAAATATATGAAAAGCTTTATTTTATTTATTTATTTTATTTATTTCATTTATATACCGCCCCACAGCCGAAGCTCTCTGGGCGGTTCACAATAAATGAATTTATGTATGTTGTTGATGGCCAGCTCTATTTCTCTTTGGCATCTGAGACAGGTGAGGCAAAATCCTCACAAGAAAGAAGCATTCTGGGAAGATGGTACTTACCTTTAAAGACCCAAATGGCTTGGGACACAAATACCTTCAGTGCCTCTTCCTATAACAGCCTATCCATTTACAGAGGCTATTTTCTGGATGCCTTCCTTAGCAGGGCTAGTTTATGAACCTACAAAGGAGAGGGCCTTTTCTGTGGTGAGGTCACAACTTTGGAACAACCTCCCAAAAGAAGTATGCCAGGTGCCAACATGAAAATCTGTTCAGTGCCAGGTTAAGACTTCTTTATTTGCCAAGACATTTTCAATGGGAATGTTGCATCTCCCTATGAGGTTTATGATTTTTAAACCTCTAAATGTTTATCTGCCTCTAAATAAACAAAATAAATAAATGATAAATATGAGTGTTTAATTTAGACATGCCTTTGTAAACTATGCTGGAATCCATTTGACTGAAGAGTGGTTTAAAAATAGTGTGAAGGAAGATAGATAGATAGATAGATTTATATGACTAGCCCATTTGATCCTATGATTCAATATGGCAAATATAGAGATATGTTGATGCTGAAGTATTTGGTGAGAAAGTTCCATTCTTGAAGTTTGTTTATGAAAGGGGGCAAAGATGCTTTTAAATGCTAATATTGCAGTATACTACTTTGCTTGCAATTATGTGTTGTTTGATAATCTCAAGGAAGTTGCTGTACCTTAACTAACATTACAAAACTGAGGAAAGATCATTTACTTCACAGATGATTGCTTTTCTGTCATAGGAAAATAATCAGTTGGATGTATCTCCCTGAGAATATTGTATGACTTCTAAATGGAAACAATTTACAGTGTGCTCTGGAAAGTCAGTGTTCTTTGAAGATGTTTTTAATTTAGTTGTTGCTAATTTGTTCACACTAATACTGGGGGGAAAATACTGCAAAAATTTTCATAACAAAAAAACTGCATATCTCTGTTTTAGCTGGCATGTGGTTCTACACAGATGGTTTGGGGCTTACTTTGCTGCAAAACAGATGGGCCTCCACTGTCCCTTACCAATCAAAAGAGTACATGAAAAGAGAGTAATCTCTTCACCTTCTTCATATCCTCCAATTCACGTTATTAAAATTCCTGGAAATATGAGTATCACTTCCTGTGGATCCTGAAGGAATAATTTAGGCAATCCCATGTTTTAGTTAAATTGTAGTGTGGATATACCGCTACAAAAATAGTTGATCCTTTTTTCTTTACAACAGCTAGACAATTAGCGCTTATTAAATTTAATTTCCATGGGATCTCTTCCCCTGTCTTAAGTTCAGAATATGGTGGTAGTAGATGGTAAGGTGGGAGTCCGGGCCAAACTACAATATGCTAATTGAGTAACATGCAGCTGACACTTGTGTCTTGTTTTTCTCTAGTGGAACTGTGTGCAGTCCAGCTCGGATTGGGACCAATGTGCTCTGGGAGCTATTAATTCTGATGAAAATTCCCCCCCCCCTTTTTTAACCTCCCACAAAGGGGTGTGTGGAATTGCAGGAAAACAAAGTAGGCCTGTGGCTCATGCTGGATCAGCTTGTCTGAGCATGGAAAGCTAAGCAGGGTCAGGCCTGGTTATTACTTGGATGGGAGACCCCTCTTCTAGTTTCCTGCATTGAGCAGGGGGTTGGACTCGATGGCCTTGTAGGCCCCTTCCAACTCTATGATCTAGACTCCCAGATGTCCATGGAGGTTCAGGTGTCAGCTGTGAGCCGGATGGCACTGTATCAACTCCATCTGATATGGCAGCTGCGCCCCTACCTTCCTAATCATCTGCTCCCATCAGTGGTTCATGCCTTGGTCTCCTCTCGCCTAGACTACTGTTATGCACTCTACGTGGGGTTACCCTGGAAGACGGTTCAGAAGCTTCAGCTGGTACAAAACGCGGTGGCTCGCCTGGTTAAGGGCAGCCGCCAGCGTGATCACATCACACCAGTGCTTAAGGAGTTGCACTGGCTACCAGTTGCTTGCCGAGCCGAATTCAAGGTATTGGTTTTGACCTTTAAAACCCTACACAGCTCCGGCCCAGTTTATCTCAAGGAGCGCCTCCAGCAACATCAAGTAGGCTGCTCAACAAAATCTGCCACGGACGGCCTTATCCTTATCCCATCAGCCAGAGCAGCCAGGCTGGGGGGGGGGGACACACTAGGAAGAGGGCCTTCTCTGTGGCGGCCTCCAAGTTATGGAACTCCCTCCCTAGTGACCTTCGCCATGCCCCCTCTGTGATGAGCTTCCGCCACGCATTAAAAACATGGTATTTCAGGTGGGAATATGGGGTGGGTTAGGATTTTAAAAGAATTTTTTATACTGTTCTGGTTGTCATATTTTATTGCATTGTTTTAATTGTACATCACCCAGGGTGGCCGGATGACCGGCCAGATGGGCGATTAACAAATGTAATAAATAAATAAATCTATGAAACAGGTGGGGGAAATCCTCCCTTCCTGGAGTGGGCTGATCCTGATCTAAATAGGGACCCCCACACAGTTACTCTAGAGTAAGACAAAACAAAAGCCTCAGCAACACACTACATGTTATGCTAATCAGAAGATGTTGTGATCACAATACATTATTATATTATATATTATTTTATAATATTTTATAAGTGGCATTTTAAAAAAAATCTTAAAACACTTAATTGTTGATATCTGGTGTTTTTCATGGGGGGGGTGTCAGTGCTTTTAGGGCAATCTCTTTCTTTTTGTTTTAAAATGGTCAGGATTGGCACAAATTCAACATGTGAAGCTTACCCTCCACCCCACCCCCCTAAACATGGAGCTTCTGAGAGAAGGGGAAGTTTCTTGCATTTCCTTCTGACACTGTAAACTCACCTGTTAGAGGCACAGAGTCAGCTCTGTTAGGAGATAAAATCTTTGGCAATATAAAGATAGGAATCATGTGATAAATTCCCTCATTCACCTCTCCGTAGGTCCAGGCTTTCACCCAGCTAATCCCTTTCCCACAGTAATGTGCAGCAGAGGCAGCAGGTAGAGCATGTGCGTGTGTGTGTGCATGCACGCACACACACAGACATCCTTGCATGGCCCTCCCAGCTTAGCAGCGTCTGTTCCCTCCCTTCCAGACTCTGCACAACAAAGTGAGAAGCCGTGATGGCTTAAGGGTTTTCGTGATGGTCCCAGCATATTCGGGGCAATTGGAGGCTATGCTTCAGTAGGCCCAGGTATTGATAAGTCCAAATAGAGAGGATGCAGGCAGAGAAAGACAAGAATGCTCCAAGTCACCAAGCAAATGTGTGGCTACAATAGCCTTCCTACTACACAACTAGCTGACAGAGGATTTAGCACATCAATGAGTCCCCTGTCCAAACAGGGTGTCACCCTTCTACAGTTCAGAGGTGAGGCTTCAACCTGTGTGACATCACTGCAAACCACCCCTCTCTTCTGTTAGGTTCTCACAGAGGCTGGCAGCTTCTATCCTTCCCAAGACTGAAGCTGCAGCTGGATGGGGGAAGTAACTCGATTCCCTCCTGCTTTCCCCTGAGAACACTGACAGAGATAAGCCCACACTGATCTTGACATTCCACAGACTGACTAGGCCCAAACCCTTCCAGGCTACTTCTGATCAGATTCTGACCATTGGGGGGGGGGCAGTTTGGCTAGGAACTATAAGGCTCACAGCCACACTGAGGTTGGGGCCCAACAGAAGAGATTGTGGAGAAAGAGAGCTATTTTATCTTATGGCAACCTTCCGGAAGTTTCCGTAGGAAGTAAAGTGGCAGCAGTTGGACCCAACCACATTTGTTTTGAAACAGCTTAGGAACTGCTTGTGACAACAGTAAATGGCATACAACACTGGTGTTGAACTGTGCATCAGATCTAACCCACTAGGAGGCTCAATCTGGCCCAATCAGGTCTTGTGGGGTTCACCAGATGGACATGCCATAGCCTAGCAACTATGCTAGCCTGAGAACTTCAGCCAGGGGTATCTCACTGATTTCATTAAAGTAGGAATTGACAAATTCCTACTTTAATGAAATCAGTGAGAAACCCCTGGCTGAGGTTTTGCTTTCTCCCTCATCTAATTTTGTTTTTTAGTCTCAAGCTCTTTCCATCCTGTTTATGGAAGAGTTTGCAAATTTTGGTTAGTTCTTATTAAAATAAAGGAAAAAAAATTAACCAAATTCTCACACATTTGCACTGGCCAAATTCAGTAGTTATTTATTTTATTTATTTATTGTATTTTATACCCCACCTTTTTTCCTGCAAGGAACCCAAGGCGGCTTACAGAATCTTCCTCCTCCTCTCCATTTTACCCTCACAACAACCCTGTGAGGTAGGTTAGCAGTGAGGTAGTTAGTGATATTCCCAGCCAGAGACGGCCTTCCCATTGGTCAGATTGGGGCAGGCCAACAATTCTGACAGGCTAAGGGTGGCGGATCATCGCCAGCCCCTCCCACTCTCCCTCCCTCCTTCCTGCTGCATTTGTTTCTCCTTGCCTCAGCATGCTGCCGCCTCTAGTTTTCCTGTTTTTTTGTCTCCGTCCTTTCACTTGCTGCAGCCGCGTGCAGGGGAGCCCTCAAGCCCATGAGGAAAGGGGAGCCCTCAAGCTCAAGAGGAGAACATAAACACATAAGAAGAGCCCTGCTGGATCAGATCAAGGGTCCATCTTGTCCAGCATTCTGTTCACACAGTGGCCACACTTGTGGGTTTCCAGATGCCTGTGGGAAACCCACAAGTAGGACACGGATGCAATAGCCCCCTCCTAGTCATGCTCCTGGTGTACAGAGGCATACTGCCTCTGAATCTGCTGGGGGATTGCAAGGAGCTCCCGGAACAGAGAAGTGAATGTTTGTTCCCCACCCTCAGCCTGCCACCGGCTTGCTGGTTCGCCCACCATTGATGCACCAGTCTGCTCCCCACTCCACATTCCCAAAAAGTGTAAAAGCCCCCCACCAGGCAGTTAGCTTCTGGGCAGGCACAGCACCTGGCTACCCCCACCCCATGGCTTGAAGCTGCACAGCAGATGCTTCAATCCAAGATGGGGAAAAGCCAGCTGCTGTGCCAGACTAGTCAACTCCCACAGGGGTCTAGTTTGTGGTACTGGTGGTGGGTGGTGATGGTTTTTGAAAGATGACGATCCCACAAGCCCGGAGTCTGCCCACCCCTGCAGTAGAGGATTCGATAACTTCAGTATAACAAAATAACAACAACAAGGTACAGAACTCTCTGAAACAGTTGACTCCTGCTTCAGTGGAAAGGAAAAAGGTACCTGAAGGGCAACCCATCCCTCAAAGGGCAAAGTCTTAACCTGGTGCTCAGGAATAGGAAGTATATCGTAGTGTGCAGTATGCCTGACACGTTGACACAACAGGGTCTAGCAGCTTCAGTATTCCCAGACTCCCCCCCTCCCCCATCATTCCCTTTTCTTGAGAGTGAGCTTTCTTTTTAGCTCTACAAAATGAAGATAGTCATTTCAGGCCATTGCATTATGATAATATAGCTGTGGTAATGGTTCATGAATTATACCAGCATACCATTTGTATTTTTTGCTTTGAAAATTGCAATCCTAGTGCCATTTAACTTGGCTAATGATGTACATTTTTATGATCTACTGCCTTGTGTAGGAAGGAATTACGTTTCTGCTGCTGCAACTAATATTGAGAAAAAGGGGACAAGTTTTTCAGTTTATTTTATGATGACATTATGTTGGATGCATGGTAGACAGAGCACATCTTCTATTCCCTCTATTCCCCTCCCTTCATTTGGTAGTTTTAAAAAGTTTTAATGAGTACATATTAGGGGAGACATATTGTCTGTCTGTCTGTCTGTCTATCTATCTATCTATCTATCATGATCATCTTCAGTCATCATCATCGATCATCACATTTTATCTAGACATCAATCTTCAATATGTTTTACAGATGTTATACACTGCGCTCTACATGGGGCTTCCTTTGAAGATGGTTCAGAAGTTGCTGCTTGTGCAAAATGCAGTGGCCAGATGGAAGGAACCAGGACGCCTGAGCATATAATACTGATTCTGGCCCACTTCCACCAGCTGCCTGCACATTTCTGAACTCGATTCAAGGCACTGATTTTGACCTACAAAGCCTTTCATGGCTTGGAACGGAAATACCTGATGGAGCACCTCTCCTGGTATGAAACTACCCGTACACTGCAGTCAACATCTGAGGCCTGCTGAAGATGAGAAGGTGAAAGAGAGTTGCGTGTCATCAGCGTACTGATGGCAACGCACTCCAAAACTCTGGATGACCCCACTCAGCGGTTTCATGTAGCTGTTAGATAGCATGGGGGATAAGACCGACCCTGAGGAACTCCATACTGGAGAGTCCATGGGGCTGGGCAGTATTCCCCAAGCACCACCTTCTGGAGCTGAGCTAGGGGTGGGCGAACTCACTGCAACCCGACTCTCAGGGCACTCGCCGAGCACCCCCGCCGTGCAATCCGTTCTGCGGTGCTCAGCGAGGCACTCGGTGGACTTCCAGGTCCCCGTCGTGTCACTTCCAGGTCCTCAGTGCTGCATTTTTTATGTAAAAACTAAGGTAAACTACCTTAAAACGGCTGCACGGCCGCAAATAGCAAATCGCAGCCATTTTAAGGTGGGTTACCTTGGTTTTTACATAAAAACCCCAGAGCCGTACGAGCTCTACTACAAAGATGGCACTCAGGAGTGATCGAGTCAACTGCCTGGGTCATCTTTGTTTTCCAGAGATCGACCAAGGATTCAACAGGACTGCGAGCCATATCACCAGAAACCCCCCACATTCCGTCAGGTATTGTGGTCCTAAGCTGTGTAGGGCTTTATAGGTTAAAACCAGCACCTTGAATTCAGCTCGGAAGCATATTGGCAGCCAGTGCAAACGGGCCAGAACCGGTGTAATGTGCTCAGACCTTCCGGTCCCCACAATAAACCTGGCTGCCGCATTTTGCACAGGCTGCAGCTTCTGAACAGTCTTCAAAGGCAGCCCCACGTACAGTGCATTGCAGTAGTCTAGTTTAGAGATCACCAGAGCGTAGATTACTGAGACCAGGCTATCCCTGTCCAGATAGGGGCGTAGCTGGGCCACCAGCCGAAGCTGGTAGAAGGCACTCCTTGCCACTGAGGCCACTTGAGCCTCAAGTGACAAAGATGGCTGCAGGAGCACCCACAAGCTACGAACCTTCTTCTTCAAGGGGAGTGCAACCCCATCCAGAACAGGTCGAACACCCTCCATCCGGTCAAAGGAACCACCCACTAACAGCATCTCAGTCTTGTCTGGACTGAGCCTCAGTTTGTTAGCCCTCATCCAGTCCATTGTTGCATCCAGGCACTGGTTCAGCACATCCACAGCCTCACCTGCTGAAGAATGAAAAGGAGAAATAGAGCTGCGTGTCATCAGCGTACTGATGGCAACGCACTCCAAAACTCCGGATGACCCACTCAGTGGTTTCATGTAGATATTAAATAGCATGGGGGATAAGACCCACCCCTGAGGAACCTCGTACTGGAGAGTCCATGGGGCCGAGCAATATTCCCCAAGCACCACCTTGTGGAGCCGGCCATCCAAGTAGGAGTGGAACCACTGCAATGCAATGCCCCCCACCCCCAACTCAGACAGCCGCTCCAGAAGGATACCATGGTTGATGGTATCGAAAGCCACCGAGAGATCCAGGAGTATCAACAGGGTTGCACTCCCCCTGTCTCTCTCCCGACATAGGTCATCATACAGGGCGACCAAAGCTGTTTCTGTGCCAAAACCTACTGTACTTTTAAGATTGCTGCCTTTTTTTTTTTTAATTGCCATTTCAGTTCCTTGCATGTACTAAATTAAGGACACACATGTGAGCAAATTGCATTTGAACTGCTGTGTTTGCGAGACAGATATTTTTGGCATTTGACTTTTTAAAGAAATTGTAATGATAGGTTCAGTTTACATGTTATATGGATATGATACTTTTACTCTGTAAATCACAGTAACAAAAAGAAAAACATTCTGAATGTTTTTTTTTAACATAAGCACAATGGCCTTTTTTAAAAAATGTGTTGTTAAATTATATTTCAAACTGAAAATGGCATAATGAAATCCCACAGTTGAACATTTAACCAGCATTAAAGTAAAATGTCATACAATTTTACTAACTCCCCTCCCCCAAACAATGGCAATGATTAAATTAAAGATGTGACTTGTGATTTACAGCTCAACCCTTTAAATGTATGTCTTCTCAATGGGACCTACTCCCAAGTAAGTGGGTACAGGATTGCAGCATTTGGCAATCTGTTAAAACAAAGGGGTGGGTTTGTTTGGTTTGTGTGTGTGTGTGTGTGTGTGTGTGTGTGTGTGTGTATTAATAGCACAAAAGGGTTTCTAGTACAACACACTTTCAAAATGATTTCTCACTAAGAAAGTTTACCTAATCCTGTTTCATCCTTTAAGAGTGCCTACACAGTAATCTCAAGGGAAAAATTTAATACTTTGTAACAAAGGGAATATATCCCTTTCAGTTTGAATACAGGAATTGTTAGGACACCACGTGAGGTATGAATAACATTATAATGCAGCCATTTATTTAACTGAAGAGGAAAAAGCAAGGCTCCGGTTGCAACTCAAAGATTAGGCCTTTTTCCTTGGGTTAAATTTTTTGACCCATGCTGTATCCCAAGACACCTATGTTACTCTTATATTTGGGTCTTCTACTTCTTTTGAAATAAACACTGAACAAATGTAGGTAAACAGGTTGTTTTAGCTGGAGATAGAAAATCTGTTTTTATTGAGTTTTGGTGATAGATGGGAGCCAAATGGTTGCTTATAGGAAAGAATCTTCATTCTTTGTATTGATGATATAAAAAAAAATAAAGTGAAAAAAATTATAGAAGTAAATGACTGTAAAAAAAAAATTAGTCATTTTTTAAAAATCACTAGTCCAAAAGGAGAACAAGTGTATATATTAATTCCAAACTCAGGGTTTCAATGTGGATGTCATTTTAAGGCACTTGGATTAATTTTGTCAATGGACAAAATGTATATATCATAGGAACTCCTGAAAGGCAAGCACATTCTTCTGTAGTGCATCGTGGTGCATGTTTAAATGGGACTTAGCCCCAGGTAACTGTGTATAGGACTGCTGCAGCCTTACAGCCAGGGCCGGTGCTACCATTAGGCCAACTAGGCAGCTGCCTAGGGCGCCGGGCTAAAGGGGGCGCCAGAAACGCCTTGAGAAAAAAATACAGCGCTCAAGTGGGAAGGGGGGGGCGCTAAATATCTGATCTTGCCTAGGGCACCAAACTGCCTTGCACCGGTCCTGCTTACAGCATAATCCTATAGATGTCTAATCAGAAGTAATCCCATGGAGTTCAATGGGATTTATGTTTAGGTAAGTATGTATAGAATTGCAGAATATACCCACGTACCTGAATGTAAGCCCAATTTAATTCAATGAGACGGAAAGAACTGGGCATGTTTAGCCTTCAGAAGAGAAGACTGAGGGGAGATATGATTTCACTCTTCAAGTACTTGAAAAGTTGTCACACAGAGGAGGGTCAGGATCTCTTCTCGATCATCCCAGATTGCAGGACATGGAATAACGGGCTCAAGTTACAGGAACCTAGATTCCGCCTGGACATCAAGAAAAAAATCCTGACTGTTAGGGCAATATGACAATGGAACCAACTACCTAGGGAGGTGGTGGGCTCCCCCACACTGGAGGCATTCAAGGTGCAGCTGGGACAGCCATCTGTCAGGGATGCTTTGACTTGGATTCCTGCGTTGCGCCGGGGGTTGGACTCGATGGTCTTGTAGGCCCCTTCCAACTCTACTATTCTATTATTCTATGACTTACTTCTGAGTAGACGTTTATTTATTTGTGATACTATACCGCCTAATATAATAACACCCCTAAGTGGTTCACATATAGACATGTATAGGATTGCATTGTCCATATCCTTTCTTTTGAGCTGGCTAAGCCAACAATCTATTGCCTTGGCTTAAATGGTTGAATTTGATACATCTTTAAATTATGGGGGAAATGCTATTTTAAAAATAAATTTATATTGCTGATTATACGTTCTATCTGTCCATTTTCCTACCTTCTCCCAATGTTCTCCTAATTCAGGAAGATTTGTTTGAGACTTTTGGAAGCATCCTTACTTTTTGGGAAATCGAGATGATTCCAGAAGATTTACATTCAGTGGTACTAACTCTCCCATCACCAACACACATGCATGTGTGTGTGCGTGCATACACACACAGAGAGGGAGGGAGGGAGGGAGAGAAGCTGCTTCTCCCCTTGGTTGCATGGGAGAATGAAAGGGGACGGGTCAATTCATGGGACCAGGAGGGGGCTAGGCTTGTTTACATAGTACAAAATCATGGTTTAGCATTACATTCAAATGTGGCCAATATGTATGAAGAAGTTTGGACACTTTGTATAAATGCTATACGTTAGGTGTTTTATTCTTCGGACACAGTGATTAAGTTTGTTTTCAAGTGCTTGTACCTCAAAGATATGCATATGTTTATATCACTGCTTAATTTCTTTGTGGACATTGATTAATTGCCGTTCCTTCAAGTGGGTTTGGCTGGGGCATCTTTGTGGTCAGGAAGGATGGAGGAAAGCACATGTGAAAGGCAAAATGTGCCTGCACGCTCCATCCCCAATGCTGGTGAGGGGCAGAACCCAGGCAGGTGTGAGCCTGCTCTGTGGTGGCTCCTTTTTTGCCTAAAGTTATTGCTTGCATTAACTTTGTTTGGGAAAAACCTTTGATATTTGTGGATGCCCGTGTGATTTTAAATTATATTCCTAAGACATAGGAACTAACAGATGGACATCGAAAGTGGGTTCTGAGAGCCCTTATAGTCGCAAAGATACTTAGGGCACAGTCCTGCGCATGCTTAGACAGAGAAAAGTTCTACAACTCCCAGCAATCCCTCAGCCAGCCATGCTGGCTAGGGGATGCTGGGAGCAGTAGGACTTTTTTCTGTCTAAACATGCACAGGATTGTGTCCTTTTACTGCAAGTTTGGAAGGATAAACATCCACCATCAATCATTCTATGATCTCAGGATCTTACTACTCTCTCTACGTTTGAGCATATATCCATTAGTCATCAATCTCATTCGGACAGCGATTCAGGTTCAGATGTGTCTTTTGAGCAAGTTCTTTGGTCACAAGGGCAAGGCTATGTGGGTAAAGTAACACAGGCAGGAGAACATCGGTGAACACTCTGAGACATCTTTAAGGATTCCCAAGGCTCACCATGCAGGGTTGTGGGACCCAGGGAAGCAGGGTATGGAGCCCCTTTGAGGACAACCTTTCTCAACCACCTAGAGCCATGGGATTCAGGGGATAAGTGACTGAGGAAGGACTCCCTCAATACCTGAAGAGGTATGTCCAGTGGAAAAGGAATAGTCAGTGGAGGCTGGTGGTTCCAGCAGGGGTGGAATGTCAGCAGGGGTGTGTATCTGCTCCGGTTTTCACGCTGAACTTTTTAAGGAGCTATCCATGGTACTGAACCCTATCTTCAAAATAAAGGTTTAAAGGTTCAGAATAGAATCTGGACTGGATACACAGCCCCCCCTTACATTGGAGCCACCAGCCTCCACTGGGAGTAGTAGTTATGCCAGCTCCAACTCGTGGCCAGGTATGGCTCACTCTAATTCAAGTCAGGGATAGCTACTAGATGGCTCCTGCATTAGTAGTATCCCACAGAGTGCCATGATTGTTGCAGGTCCTGTTATGTTAAAGTTAAATAAAGTAGTTAACCCAATGGCACTTGTTATTCCTCATCTGGTTGCAATAAGCTGAAGTATCTCTATTTCACTGATTTTAATGGGACCAAATTGGTTTAAATCCAGGTACTCTGACTTAATTTATCATAGAGCAGGCTATATGTTCCAGACAGGAAAGCCAAAAAAAGAACCAACCTTGTTGCTGCTGACACAAAGAAGTGTTTCTGGGTACCTGTTGAAAGATGAGAGTTTAAATTTAAAACAGCAGTCTTCTTTATCTTGTGGAGCTTTGGTTCATAGTGTTGACTGAGTTTATGCCAATGATTGTCTGCCCCACTCAGTAAAGAATGTTGGCATGGATGAGATGCAGAAATGAGACACACTTTCTACAGTTATGTATTAATCATATAAGGAAGGAAGGCTCAGAAATGAACAATTGGCTGTTCTTGAAATGCCACAGCTGTACATCTTCACCGTGTGAATGGAAATGTCCACAATTTGTATACGGGTGTATTTATGTGATTATTTATCTGGACTTCCTGTCTTTCCCTCTCTATGTCTCAAGGCGGTTTATGATATAAAACTAGAGCTGTCAAATAGCTAAAGAACTTTTAGTTCATCATTTGTCTCTCAGCCAATGGAGTAATTAATAACACCGAGCATTTGTATGGTACTCTGAAGAATACAAAGTGCTCTACTTGCAGTATCTTGTTGTAATCTTTACACCACTGGTTCTGCCATTTGATCCTGCTGTGTGCTGATTGAAAGCCACCCATCATTTTGATTTTCCCACAGTGCTCCAAAAAATCTGACATAGCGTCAGTTTGAAACACTGCAAGAAAATCAACATGGTACGTGGTTTCCCAGACCCACTAGACAAGCCCATGGTCAGGGGTGTGAGTGGGCTTGGGGACCACCAGCATGGGCAGGCTATTTCTGAGTATAACTATGTCTATATTACGGATGGTGGAGGCAGAAGCTGAGAAGGAGTGTCATTCTTATGATCGCCACATGAGTTCATGGAAACGGTCCCCAGAGATTGAAATTGGGGGCTTCCTGATGTATAGCTCAGTCATTTAGCTACTGGTAATTATATTTCAATAAACTTGCATATTGTTAAAACCTTAATAGGCTTTTTGAGATATTGAAGGAAGTGTGAAATAAGTGACAACAATTTAATAAAGGAAATTGAACATATATTATTAGAAGGCAAGGCCAACTACAGCCAAACTAGCCCGGTTACAGCATTCTTTCTGTAAGGTGTGGCTCCTCAGCAGTAGTGGTGGCCCCCCCAACTGTAGAGCGCTTCATCCAGAAATCTCTCGGTGACGGCTTGGATATCATTTCAGTGGGGCAGGGGTGAGAATTTCAGTTCAGTTCATTACTAGTTGCTAAATGACTGACCTATACATCAGAAAGTCCCCAGTTTGAAACTCTAGGCACCATTACCATGAACTCACATGGTGATCTTGGTAAATTTGATAAGAATTTACCAAAATCTGTGAAGTTCTCCATATTTCAGACAAAATGAAACTGATTTTTTTAAAAAATGTGGGAGAAACCCAAACTGACAGATTCGCCCAACTAGGCCAAGGGCTTGGAGTGCTTTGTCTAGCTTTGAGTCCCTGTGCATTCATCCACGTTAGTGCTTAAGTAGGGTTCTAGGGGTGTGCACATTCGCCTCGCGTGGGCGTAGCGGGCCCAAAATTGGCCCCGCTCACGTCTGCGCAGGGCTCGCACGGACCTACCGTGATCCAGCGGCGGCTCGCCTCTCCGCGGCGAGCTGCCCGAGCTGCCCGCTTCGGTCCCGTCCTGTCACATCCGGCCCCGGAAGTGACACGACGGGACCCTGCGCAGGCATGCTAGACCCCCCATGCAACGTACCGCGCCTGCGCAGGGTCCCGTCGCGTCACTTCCGGGGCCGGATGTGACACGACGGGACCAGCGCCGGCGGCTCGAGCGGCATGGAGAACTTCTCTGCGCCGCTCAGAAGAGGCAGGGGGCCGCCGTTGTGGAGAGTCGAGGCGGCGGAGAGGTGCCCCCCCACCGATTTGAAAGCATCTCTAGTTGCTACCTCTCTTTTCTCACAGACTCCTCATCTTAACTTAGAGGTGGGCGATCTGCCCACCACCTGATCTACTGGGTGCTTGGCAAGCACTGCCGCCGTGCCTGCCAAGCCGGGCTGAAAGCGAGTGCCAGCCGAGGCGCTTGTCATACTTCTGGGTTCCCGGCGCTGTTTTTTATGTAGAAAATGGCATAAGATACATTAAAAGTGGCCACGATTTGTGTAACTTGTGCAAATTGTGGCCATTTATCTTACACCATTTTCTATGTAAAAAACGTAGCATCAGGAACCAGGAAGTCAGTTCCCCAGCTCTGCTCACGAGAACATGAGTCGAGCTGGGGAAGTAGGTAGACTGAGTGGAGCTTGGGGGGTCGAGCCTGGTGAGTTCACCGGACTTCCACCCCCCAACTGAGCTCCACAAACATCCCTATCTTAACTATTATTTGGTAGGCAGGTACATCATGGTCCTCTCCATGCTGGAAATAGCTGCACCTATTGAGTTTGGCTGGTGCAGATGGGTAAGAATTTTGTTTCAGTTCATTTTTTAATAAGAATTTACCCAAATTTGCAAATATTTGGGAGAGAAAATTTGAATGCAGGAGAATGCAGAACTGACAGATTTGCCCATCCCTAGGCTTTCTTCTTTTCTCAGGCTTTTAAATCTGACTTTTTTGTTCTCTGCTGTTCACTTTTATGCTGCTCGTTTAAATTCTGTTTTTATAATGTACTTTTGGTTTTGAAAATGCTTTTACTGTAATTTTGATTCTTTGGAAGCTACAATAGGAACTCATTGAACGATGGGGTAAAACACAAACCCCCTATAATAAACAAACATGCAAACAGGTCTGCAAACAACTTGTAGTCCTGCTGATTAACTCTGCAGTCACAGATTTAACAATGGGCAGAGAAACGCCTTCCTGGGGGCATGCTAATATATATCCTAAAAGGGCATATAAAATATAATGCAGCACACTACCTAAATGAAAAGTCAGTGAAACAAGTGAAAAATGTCTAGTGTATTTCAGCTTTTCCTAGCATCTTCAAATATCTGTAACTTTCTTGCTCTGAGAGTCCTGGTTACCATTAGTAAGAAGGCTAGAAATTTAATAAATGATATATAATAATAAAGGAGAAATGCAAACCCCTCCAACAAAGGAACGTTTACCATGAACTACTTATACAAAGCCACTTCAAAAGAACTCCAAAGCCTAGGCTTTAACAGGAATTTTGACCTCCTCTTTCCAAGTAACCGACTTAGGCAAAGGTTTTAATGAACAGATAAGTTTTACATTTGCCCTAGCAGGTCAAAACCTTTGGGTTCTGCCAGACCAATCACAGAAACTGAATTCTAGTGACCTGAGTTCTTTGCTGGGAATGTATTTGGCTTTTGACATCAGAGTTCAAGCCGAAGACTATCTCAGAGAAGCATCCCAACTCATTCTAACCTCAACGTGAAGAAAGTGATTAATTGTAAGTTGGCCAGGGGAATGGCCCATGCCATGTCTTCATTTATTAACTTCAAAGTCTTTTAATTGCAGTAGTAGTCATATTGACTTTAAATGCATTCAAGGATCACAGCTTCAGTGCTTTCCACATGAAGCACCATCTAGTGTGAACTGGCTAAAGTTCTGGAGCATTCCATAAGAGTTACCTGAATTAAGCACATAAAGCAAACCAATCTGAAGTAGGTAGCAGTATGTTTAATCGGAAAGAGGCCTGTGCCCCAGAAGAATGCTCCCAGACCCCTAGTGAATTGCTGACATCAAGATTCTGATACCAGAACACTCAGAATGCCAGAAATAGAACTAGCAGCAAACCTGGATCAATATGGTGATTATGAGCATGCATTTCATGACTACCTGTTCCATATAATGTCTTCCCATATGCTATGTTCTATATACAACCAATTCAACAGCTTCTCTCTGAGGAGCTATATAGGGATTTTTATAGGGATGGGAGAATCAGCAAAGCTGAAGGTCATTGGCATTCTTTAAGTTCCACCTTGTAGCTTGGTCTGCCTCAGCCCCATTTCTGCTTGCAAGTCCTCCCCACCCCACACATTCAAACAGGAAAAGTGCACATTTGGGTTCACACATGCATACTTTCCTCCATTGACTAAAGCATGAAAATGCACTTTTTTTTAGAACTGTGCACTTTGAAAGTGCACACTTTTTACAGTATGCATTTTATGAACGTGCATCAAAACTCAGGAATACATAAAATGAAGTTTTGGTACATCCCTACAAGGCATACATTATGCTCAAACACAGAACCCCCCCTCTCTAATATGTGTGTGTATGCGCGTGTGTGCACACATGTGTATATATAGAGATTTGATGGGAATAATTGGATAATTGAGAATGGAGGACTATTTGACATTTTCATTGTATTTCTTTTTCTTTTTTTTTTACAATAGATGCTGTTACTGTTGTATTTTTGTTCTATTGTACCATGATATTTTGTTGTACATTCCTTTGGGGTCTTCGCCAAAGAGTGGCATATAAATTCAGTGGATAAACAGGGAACACTTAACCCTTTCCCCACTGGGCATTATCCTTTTCCATATTGATCCCAGTGACTTTGCCCTCGCACACCCCATGAGAATAGAAAAAGCTGCTGGAAGGACTGCTATTTGGGACAAGAAATTGGTAGGCAGGCAGGCGATGGCTACGTAGTCCCCCATCGCTCTGTACTGGACTGCTTAAATGACAAGGAAAGAGGAAAGGAAGGAGGTCATACTATAAATTACACAATTTCTGATATTTTTCTTTTTAAATAAAATTCATCTTCAGGAGGCTGCAATTTGACTAGAGAAGCTACGGTGGAAGAAGGGGTGTAAGGAGGAGAAAACCTGGGGGACAATTTTTTATCAGGCAAAGGTACCAAATACCCCCAACTAGGGATGTATGGATTTTATTAAATCTGTTCCGTCTGTATTTCAAGGATTGTCAGGTGTCTTTCATGCTGTCATCCGCTCATTGGCAGAATTGTAATGTTTTTTGGGGGGTGGATGTACAGGAATTTTGTTTCATTTATACCACTTCACATGAGCACTGATAGACATCAGTGCAAATCCCTCCAAAAAATAAAAACTGGTCCACAACTGGATTGGTAATGCTGTGTTCTTGACCTTTTGCCTGTGCACTGACTCTTCCAGTTTTGGACTGATAAAACTGTGCTTTCACCTTTTGCCTGCCTGCTGACTTAGCTAAACTTTCTGTGAGCCTGAGAGCAAAGACTGACTGGGTTCACATGACACAACAACCCACCATGGGCAGCAGGTCACAGTGGGTTGTTGTTTTGTGCAAACCTGGCATGTTTTCTGCGGGGTGGCTCTTTAGCAAGCTAGCCATGCTGAGGACCCATGGCTTGTTGTAGGGTTGTTTCTGCCCAAGGTGGGTTGTTGTGTGTGTCATCTGAATCTGGGAGAGTTTTCTTCTTGTGGATTGCTCGGATCGGCTATGGAGCCACTGTTGGTGTAATATCAACAGCATGCTATGATCTTTTTATTTGCAGTACAAATGGTCTGCTATCTGGCATTGTTCACTGTGTTTGCTTGCTGCTATTTAGTGTTAAATAAATATAATAAAAAACAGTTTATATTTAATATAGTTGTGGGTTCTGGTGTGGGGGATGGCCTTGAAGAAAACTGAGTTTTTAATGTCTTATTTCACCTTCAGCACTTATTGAGTCTTAATGTCTTGCCAGCTAAGCAATGAAAGGGCCAAGGGGGCACCATTATTGGGCTGTGCTTAGGGCATCAGCTGGCCTTAATCCGGCCCTGGACCGGCTAATAATAATAATAATAATAATAATAATAACAATGACAACAACAACAACAACAAACACATTTGTGTATTCCTGAAGCACTCCCCCATAATAAAGTGGGGTAGTGTTCAGAGTGGGGAGGGGGCCAGGGTGAGGAGACAAGACGGGTTCTGCCTCAAACTCACCTGGGATATGCGCCAGAGCCAGCTGGAGGACTGAGGGTGGAGGAGGGGTGAACAAGCCATGGCAAGCCCAGTCATCTGTCGGGTGTACCGTGGGTTGCTTAGTGAACAACCAACTCACCGTGGCTTATTTGCAGGGTGGCTTAGCATGATGTGCAAACCTGCCCACTGTCTTACTACTGATTTTTGTAAGCCACTCTGGGAGTCATTTTGGCTAAAGAGAAGGGTAAAATGCTTTAAATAAATGGACAAATAATGTCAGAAAGAAGATGAACTATCCATAGGATAGTATTCTTAAGTAGGGGTGGGCGATCTGCTGGGACCTGACCCACGTCTGACTCGGCGGATGGTGATGCTGCGCCCACCAAGCTGGGCCAAAAGCTGGTACATGCTGCGCCACTCACCGGACTTTCAGGTTCCCAGAGGGCAGCTGTTTACCTAGAAAATGCCTTAAGATATAACAAAAGCACCCACATTTTGCACAAATTATGCAAATTGCGGCCCCTTTAGGTGTGTCTTAAGGCATTTTCTATGTAAACAGTGGCCCACTGGGAACCCGGAAATCGCTTCCCCAGCTCAACTTGGTAGAACGCAAGTCGACACCATGGAAGAGGTAAGAAGGATGGAGTTCAGGGGGTCAAGCCAGGCTAGTCTGCTGGATTTGTACCCCCCAAACGAAATCCTCGCACATCCGTATAAAGAGCCAGCACAGTATCATGGTTAGAATGTTGAATTAGGACTGCAGAAACTGAGGTTCAAATCCCTACAAATCTCACTCAGTGACCTTGGGCTGGTCACAATCTCTCAGCCTAACTGACCTCACAAGAGGCATTGTGAGGTTAAAATGTGGGAGGGGAGAACCATGTCTCCTGCCCCCCCTTAAAATAAGGGGTGGGATATAAACCAATTTGCTGCTGAATTTTTCTGTAAGTGTCTTAAAAAAAACACAAATCCCTCTTCTCATCCATCTTTTTGTATTTATAGAAATGTGACCCTAGGGCTTAGGCCGAAAGTGGCAACATTGCAACGGAGCTTTTTCTGCTTCTAGTAGCAGCCCCTTACATGTCTCCAAAATATCTCTCCCAAAGAGGGCTATTCCATTGGAACAGCTGGGGCCTGGGAAGGCTTGCAGCTAGAAGGGAAATCAGAAACGCCGTTTGCTTTGCACACGTGGAAATGAAATGCCTTTTTCTCACTCACAGGATGTTAGTGGATCTGTACCTCCTCAATCCAGGGAACACTGTTCCTTCTAAAATATTCCATTTTCTAAGCAGTCAAAGCAATGTGAAAAGATTTCACATATTCACTGACAATATAATTGCAGGGTGCAATCTGTCAGTATCACAGACACCTATTAGATACAGTTTGTGATGAAGACCAAAACTCCTCTCCCAGCTCAGTTGCAATTGTTCCAATTCCTGGAGGTCAGAGGGGAATACCTTTTAATTGAAAAAAGAAGAAAGAAAAGGTGACTAACAGTAGCAAAGCTAGCCCTCTCTGGGAGCTGATTCTGCACTTTATGCACAACCCCAATCCAAGGATCAAAATTAAGCATGCTGGATTAGAAAATCTCTGGCTTCTCTTTGGGCATGCATTTTTCAAGCCAGCAAAGAGGTCCATAGCCATAGGTTTGTTTCTGTACACTGATGAGTCTTTCCTGGAGTGGAAGTGGAACAACGAATGGGGAAAGGGCCATAGGTCTGTGGTAGTGCCTATACATTGCATGGAAAAGGTCCCAGGTACAATCTTCTGTATTTCTGTGTAAGGCTATGAAAGATTCCTAGCTGAACCCCTGGAGATCTGCTGCTGTCAGTTTAGACAATGCTGAGCTAGATGGACCAATTGTTTGACTCAATTTAAGGCAGCTTCTTATGTTCCTAACTGGTATAACAAAGCCAGTGGTGCTGTCATGGCTGAGGGTACCCTGGGCAAGATGCCTTCTGGAGGCCTTATATACTCTTAGATCCTCCATCACCACAGTTTCCCTCCTCTTCCCTCCACTGGCACTCTTTCTCATTCTGCTCTTGTCCTTGTTTGCCCCTGCACTCTTTCTCCCCCTCCCCCTCTTTCACTTTCTTCCCCTCTCTGATCTTTCTCACACTTTCTCTCCACTTTCTCTCCTCCACCCCACTACAGAGGTTGCTCCACTCCCCCCCCTTATCAGACAACAGCACCTTTTATTTTTCTTTCTCCTTTTTAACTGCTAGAAAAATGCTGAGTTTGCTGCAGAGGAAGGTGTGGTCACACTTGGGATCTTGATTTTCCCTGACTGCCTCTGGACCCACATGGAACCACCGTCCTAGAGGCTCTTTTGGATACATGGAGATGCCAGGCATGACTGTGGCTTCCCCTGCAGTGCTTTCCATCTTTTCTAAAAGTTAAAATGAAGAAAGCAAAATAAAGAATGCTGCTGCCTGGACTGGTATGGGGGTGGGGCGCGTAAGCACCAGATGAGTGGGAGAAAGGAAAAGTTCCACGTGTGCATCCTTGCCTGAAACATTTTTTAAAATAATATGTTCATGTGTGGAATGACTGTATTTAGGGCCCCTCCAGGCTTTGGGGCCCCCAGACCTCTTCTTCGTGGTCTGGCCCAGGTGGCGCCACTGAGCAAAAACATTCTTCATTAATATAGCTGTTAATAAACCCATTTTGTTCTCCCGTCATTCAAAACTTGACTACCTTCCAAGGACTCCATTGCAGAAACAGTCTGAGAATTAGCAATAACCTAGAAATAGCTTTTTAAAGTTTTTTTAATTTTTTAATTTTTTTTTAAAAAGAAACCCTAGAGAACTCCCTGGAACTTTGGTATTTCATAGTGGCACAAGCTGTCTACACCTGAAACATGGCCCCATACTAAGATCTATTTTAATCATTCATGTGAGCTTAGATTTTTTTCAACTTTTTCTAAGTATTATTACTCTTTATAAAGAACTCATGCTCCAAAGGAAAAATATGGCCTTAGACATACAACCTGTGATTAACCTATTATTTATTTATTTATTTATTTATTATTTACATTTATTAATCGCCCATCTGGCCAGCAACCAGCCACCCTGGGCGATGTACATAGGCTAAAAACAAGATAAAATACATTTAAAACATAATTTTTTTTAAAAAACTTAACCCACCCCATATTCCCACCTGAACAGCCAGGTTATTAATGAATGGCGGAAGCTCAGCAGAGAGGGGGCATGGCGGAGGTCACTCGGGAGAGAGTTCCACAGTACGGGGGCCGCCACAGAAAAGGCCCTCTTCCTCGTCCCCACCTAGCTGCTCTGGCTGAAGGGACAAGGAGAAGGCCATCTGTGGCAGATCTCGTTGAGCAGCCCACTTGGTGTTGCTGGAGACGCTCCTTGAAATAGACTGGACTGGAGCCGTATAGGGTTTTAAAGGTTAAAACCAACATCTTGAATTCGGCTTGGCAAGCAAATGGTACAGGAATGTACATACTACTAGCAAACAGTCCAACAAAATATTTCAACACATTCATAATTAAGTTCAGAGTAATATTACAAGATTATGAGAGTTCCAGTGAGGGGGGAGCAATAACTTTCATTACTCTTTATTAATGTATTAATTTTATACACATTTGTTTTCTGTGCTACAGTCTCTGTAGTTGCTTATTCATCAATTTTGCTATTTCAAGAGTTGATTATCTATGTATTCTTCATGGATTTAAGCTTCTATAATCTATTTTTCTCCTGATTACAAATGAGCATTGAATTTTTGCTAGGAACAATGTTTTTTTTTAAAAAAAATCAGTTCTATGGATTTAATTGTTGTGATCATATATGTGCATGTACAGTGAATTTTAACTATAATTGACAAGCAAAAGCTAATTAACCACAGGGCTCTACTTTTCTATTTTATGTAGTAGAAAAGGGTACATATTACACATAGCAGAATATGATGTCAGTCAACATGCATTTAAAGCAGCATATAAACATACAAGAATGTATGAAGTGTCTTGCTGGACCAGACTAAAGGCGTATGTAGTTCAGCATGTTGTTCACCAGTAGCAAGCCAGATACGTCTGGAAACTGCTAAGTTTATCATGTTCAGCCAGAGCCAGATTCGGTTTGGACAGATTCGAAGGATACCCGCTTCATTTTTGATGAATCCCAAATCTCTCCAAAGTGGCTGGAGCTGATTCAGGATTTGTCTGAAATGAACACACACCCCTAATTAGTACTACTTCTATGTCAGCAATGCAAGTTTACTTGAACCATAAAGTTGATTTGGCCTAGATGAATACTTGACTGACTATAGAAAAGTTTAGTGTTTAGCCGAAACTGCAAACTATACAACTCTGAATATAGATATAGCCTGATAAGTAATTCAACAGCAGTGTCATGAATGACAGAAATAGAACATGTTCAGTACTTGGAGAAGTATCTTCTTTCTTACAACAGATTTAAAATGCAAGATGTATTATACCTGTAATGTGCTTCAAATCACATCACATAGAAATTTCAATTAGCATGAAGATTTGATAATCAGTAACACAGACATATGTATATCACACATTATTGCTTGTCTAGTTCCATGCTTATATAAAAATTAACAGAAAACTTCAGCTTAGGGGAAAATTAGCAATTTTAAAACAAACAAAGTAGGAAAGTGCTCTCCTGAGACTTCATTAAGGCTTTATAAATGGTTAGCACAATTAGGCTAGATGAAATCAATATATTATTTACATTGCTTTGCTCAAAGATTTATTATGCTCTATTATTTCAACAATGAAATGCAATTAATAAATTGTCAGATCATTTTTCATGTTTTATTTGAAAATGCTTCAGCATATTTTAGCATATCATTTTTTTAGAGTAGCAAAAATACTCTAATGTATAACATTAATAAATGGTGATAGACTTTACTATAAATATTGCATCTGTTGCCAAGTAAAGTTACATACAAAACAGAACATTGCAAACAGAAGTTCAGTCATTCTTCTGGTAGTACAGACATGCGCCTTCTGCATTATTTTAAGATATCTTTGCACTCTCTGAACCCTGCACACTAATAAACTAGTGTAGAGGCATCTTGTTTTTACTTCACAAGTTTGCTGTGCATTGCAAATTAGCCCCGTATTTGGTAAAGGTTAAGGAAAAACAGGAAACCTGTTGAGCACCACTGTTTTTGACTGACAAAACTAAACCAAACTGCTAACAGTCTAAAACACTTGTGTTGGTTTTGGAGAAACTGTCAATGAAATCTAGTTTGCATGCTCAGTCATCCAACAATCCAGTATGAGTAGAGTAGCACATGACACCCCCACCCTGAGGACAACCTGTTTTGGGAGCTATATACATAGTCCCATGCATGGGCTCCGTTTGCATGATTTCTCCCCCACAAAAAACAGGGAAGGTAGAATCACACAAACTAGACCTTTGGTTGCATGTACATAAGAGCATTGACCTTACATGTACCTTGCTTGTGCAGTGGGGAAGGGGCGCATATAATCTGGAGACCCTCATCCTTCTGCCGGCCCACAGCTCCGAAGCAGAGGTGGTATTTGCGGCCGACCTCCCTGGTGGACATTTTATTTATTTACTTATTACATTTCTCTACTGTCCAACAGCCGAAGCTCACTGGGAGGTTCATTCTTCTGGTAGTACAGACATGTGCCTTCTGCATTATTCTGTATGTGCCTTCTGAACCCTGCACACTAGTAAACTAGTGTAGAGGCAACTTGGTTTTACATCCTCTGCCCAGCCAGCACCCAGCGCATTAATTAATTAATTAATTAATTACATTTCTATTCCATCCAGCTGCCAAAGCTCACCAGGAGGTTAGTTCTTCTGGTAGTACAGACATGTGCCTTCCATATTATTTTAAGATATCTTTGCACTCTCTGAACCCCACACTCCAATAAACCAGTGTAGAGGCATTTTGCATTCATCCAGCACCCACCCACCCTCCCTCCCTCCCTCGAGTAGGCTCAGTGTGGGTGTTAGCTGGTGGTTGCATTGGGCCAAGTAGGATTTTCTTCCCCCTGGAACCCAAATTGGCCTGGGGGCCTAGCATTTCCCCCCTACTCCATACTGAGCAGGCTGGGCAGCAGTTGACTTTTTGTGGGGGTGCCATGGTTAAATAGGTAGGATGGTCACAACTGGCAGGCAGTGGGGAGGGGCACCTAGTGACTCAGTGATTGGTGAGTGACTGGGGGCACCTTTAAGGTGAGAGGGGAATTCCTGGCACCTGCCTCAAAAGGCTGTGGGACTCAGGGCAGGGGAGAACCTCCTAGGGGGCCTCTATGGGTCACATACTTAGAGTCTTGGGACTTGAGGGGTTGGGACTCAGGAAAGCACCCCTCAACATCTATAGGTGTGGATGGAGGGCAATGCAGACAAAGGGATGTCCCTGGGTTCAGGACTGGTTTGGTATCACCTTTGGAGCCCCCTCCATTTTATTCACTTTCCAAATACAAAGACAAACAAACAAAGAGAGAGAAAATACATTGAAGTTAAATCTAATTATTGACAGAGAGTAGCACTCCCTACCCCATAGACAAAAATAGGTGGAACCCATTGGCTTCTTGGAGGTTTTCTTTATGATCCTTCACACAATAACAAATTACAATTGTCTCTTTTCCATAATCAAAGGAAAGGGTTTGATAAATATTGGTGCACATGTCCCTGATCTGTATATAAAATAAAATCATGCCATATTTTATAAAAATGAGATATTTTAAGTTTGACTGTAGCAAATTTCAGTTGGTACATCAATTTTTCTGCTGCGGCTATTTGCCACAGCTGCATATACCAAGATTTCAGTGCTAGGAGTTCTGTAGCTTCCCAACTTTTAGCTCTTACCCTGTGGGCTGCCATCAGCATGAACATGATTAATTCCTTAGATGTCATTTATACATTTTGTTCTTTCTCTATTATTAATAGAGCCAATGTTGATGTAACATACAGTACATCAACATGATGTAACATATATACAGTATAGTTTGATGTGTAATAGTTGTCATTTCTGAGAATATAATGTTACAAAACTGTAACACAATAGGACATGACCACATATGAATATATAGACCTTGCTGATTACAATTTTTCCAACATTTTGTATTGTTTATATTTGCTATTCTTGTCAGATGTACTGGTGTAATATACCATTGGTGTAACAATTTTAATGAATTCTCCCTAAGGTCTGTTGATACAGTTTTCTTTGATTGAGTCATCCATAATTTATCCCTTAAGTTTTGCTCTATTGTTATCCCAACATTATCTTCCCATATTATTTTCAGTTCATCTGACATATTTCTGTCTACTTCAATAAGATGTGAATACATTTTAGAGACTCTTGCTAAGAATTTAGTAAGACCTGCACAGTCAGAACAGTTTTCAGATCTTTTGTTGAACATTAATAAAGTTGTGGCCCCAGGGTTGGATCCAGATTTACATTGGATCAACTGTGCTGATGGAAGTGGACTTCGCTGCCCCCTTCTTCCACAGCAGCCCCTCCAGCCCTCTCAAAATGCTACTCAGAGAGTCAGGAGATGGGCGTAAGCTATGGTGTGGGTGGAAGGAGAGGATGATCCTCAAAAATTGGGCAGAGGGACTTTCTGCAAGTGGAGCCTTTCCTCTCATAGAAGGTGGATCCTAGATCCAACCTCTAGTTCAGTGTTTCTCAACCTTGGGTCCCCAGATGTTTTTGGCCTACAACTCCCAGCATGCCCCAGCCAGCATAGCTGGCTGGGGCATGCTGGGAGTTGTAGGCCAAAAACATCTGGGGACCCAAGGTTGAGAAACACTGCCTCTAGTTTTACCCAACCATCTGTATCTGGTTCTCCATTTTCAGGGAGTTTGGTCACAACTGGAAGAGACAATACACAACTGTCTTGTATATTTATTTTCCTTTTTTTTTTTTTTTAAAGGATTTGGGACTAGGAAGAACCCTACGTCTCCTGACCCTTAGATTCAAAGTGTCCTGCTCCCCCATATCAGCATTTCTGCTCTTTCTGTCCTGCCATTATTTCCTTTGCCTGCTTCTGCAACTACATTGGTTTCACGGCTGTAGTGTTTAGAAATCCACACCACATTTTCCTCATAGTCTGAGAATACTGGAATCTGTAGCAGTTCCTATCCTGGTTTTACTCAGAGTCTCTCTCTCTCTCTCCCTCCAACAGTGGTGCGGAAATCTATGCCCCTCCAGACTCCAGAGATGTTGTTGCACTACAAAGCTCATCATCCCTTACCATTGGCCATATTGGCTGGAGCTGATGAGAGATGGAGTTCAACCATACCTGGAGAGCCATGGGTTCCCCGCCCGCACCCCAATTTACAAGCTAGACCTGCTTAGGTAGCCATGAAAAGTCTCTGGCAGGCCTCATTCTATGCACCTGTTTCTAGCATCTGGAAGGTGAAAAACAGAACCCAATTTATTTATTTATTTATTATATTTATCAATCGCCCATCTGGCCGGTCACCCGGCCACCCTGGGCGATGTACAATTAAAACACAATAAAACATAATAATTAAAACAATATAAAAAATTCTCATTAAAAACCTAACCCACCCCATATTCCCGCCTGAACAGCCATGTTTTTAATGCACGGCGGAAGCTCATCACGGAGGGGGCATGGCGAAGGTCACTAGGGAGGGAGTTCCATAATGTGGGGGCCGCCACAGAGAAGGCCCTCTTCCTAGTCCCCACCAGCCTGGCTGCTCTGGCTGATGGGATAAGGAGAAGGCCGTCCGTGGCAGACCTTGTTGAGCGGCCTACTTGATGTTGCTGGAGGCGCTCCTTGAGATAATCTGGGCCGGAGCCGTGTAGGGTTTTAAAGGTCAAAACCAGCACCTTGAATTCGGCTCGGCAAGCAACTGGTAGCCAGTGCAACTCATTAAGCACTGGCGTGATGTGATCACGCCGGCGGCTGCCCTTAATCAGGCAAGCCGCCGCGTTCTGTACCAGCTGAAGCTTCCGGACCGTCTTCAAGGGTAACCCCACGTAGAGCGCATTACAGTAGTCTAGGCGAGAGGAGACCAAGGCATGAACCACTGATGGGAGCAGGTGATTAGGAAGGTAGGGGCGCAGCTGCCATATCAGATGGAGTTGATACAGCGCCGCCCAGCTCACAGCTGCCACCTGAGCCTCCATGGACAGCTGGGAGTCTAGAATGACCCCCAAGCTGCGGACCTGGTCCTTCAGGGGTAGATGTACCCCATTCAGCACCAGGTCAACATCCCCTAACCTTCCCTTGTCCCCCACCAGAAGTACCTCGGTCTTGTCGGGGTTCAGTTTCAGCATGTTCCTTCCCATCCAGCCAGCCACTGACTCCAGGCACTTGGACAGGGTCTCAACGGCCAACCTCGGTGAGGACTTAAAACAGAGGTAGAGCTGCGTGTCATCCGCATACTGATGACACTGCACCCCAAACCTCCTGATGATAGCTCCCAGCGGTTTGAGGTAGATGTTGAATAACATCGGGGAGAGGATGGAACCCTGCGGCACTCCACAAGTGAGCAGCCGAGGGTCCGAAGCCTCCTCCCCGAGAACTACCCTCTGATACCTTCCAGAGAGGAAGGACCGGAACCACTGCAATACAGTGCCTCCCAAGCCCAAGCCCTACAGACGGTCCAGGAGGATACCGTGGTCAACGGTATCAAAAGCCGCTGAGAGATCGAGGAGGACTAGAAAGGATCTATGTAAATCTATGTAATCTATGTAAATCACTTCAAAATCTAGCAAAATCTAGTTGAAAATTCTACAATGTTCAACAAAATTCAAACTATGCCACCTTGATAATATTTATATCAAAGGGTGGCATAATTTTTCAATAAATAAGTGCCTCTTTTAGAGAGCAAATCCATGATGGTCTCTTTATTGTCATAGGATTTTTTGTCTAAATATTCCAGGATGGTAGCTACAAACAGGCCAGGCTTCTTTCTCTGAGCAGCCATTTGGGGACAGCCCAATATAAAATGGTTTTCAAGGCAGTCAGATGCCCTTAAGGGCACACAAGGGGTGGTGACAAGCAGCTATCCACTAATTATTATTTTGTCACATTTGCATCCCAGTCTTTTTTTTAAAAAAAAAAACCTCCCAGTGGGTGTGGAATTTTTTTTTGGGGGGGGGAGTTTAAAAAAACAACCCAGTGCTGTGGTCCCAATCAATGTGTGCTTATACAACAGTAAGGAAAACTATCACGCTATGTGTGATTAGCAGAACGTTTACTTTGGCCCTCAATGGGACTTCCTGCTGCACACATAGGATTCCTATGCTGAAGGCTCTGTATAAGCTGCCAATTAGCTGCTGAGCCATGTTCAAGATGTTTGTTTATAAGGCCCTAAACAGCTCAGGACCAGATTATCTAAGAGACCACCTTCTCCTATATAGGCAGCTCTGGTCTTTACATTCTGAGTGGGAGGCCATGCTTACTGTAGCATGGTCTCTTGATGCTCACTTGGTCAAGGTGCAGAGGAGGGACTTTCCCATTGTGGCACATACCATGTGGATTGATTCCCCTATCAGGCAGGCTTCTGATGTTTCCACTGACAACTTAAGACATATTTGTTCACCCGGGGCATTTTTCCTGACTGCTGATATTACCAGCTAACCCCAGTTATTTTGAATAAGATTTTTTTTCTGTTTTATTACTGCTTTATTATTTTATTGATTGGTTTTATTGTATTTTGTTCTGATTTCATTTTGTGACCTACTTTGGAATGTATTTTTTTTTTTAATGAAAAGTGGTATATACATTTTCTAAAATACGGTAAATAAAACTTCACAGCTGAGCAAAATTTTGAACCTGGGTTTTTCATGTTCAGGCCTAGTGGTCTAGCAACATTACCACACTAGCTCTCATGCATCATTTCCCTCCAATCTTTTCTGATATGAATGAGCAGTATTGTGCTCCATCGCATACAGTCATGTCTCACACATGACACAACATTGCTATGTAACATTCACCTGCCTGGGAAATCCTATTCACATGGTGAAAAATTAGTCTTTACCACCATGTGTACTATGAGGTATGCACAAAGACATTCATACATGTATAGTTTCAAGAAAGCCCTTCTGCTTACATTTTTCTTGTACTCTGTTCACAGTAACTTTATCTACCTGATCTTCAGCTTCAACACCAGTTTTTCAACAAAGAAAACAAACACACAAACTGGGAGCTTCTTCCTAAGGCAATCCCAGCCAATCAGGGATCTTGGAGTCCAGGGGTGGGCAGAAAGTGATCTCCAGATGTTTTGACCTTCAACTCCCAGCATTCCTGACTATTGGCCATGCTGGCAGGGACTTCTGGGAGTTGAAGTCCAAAATATCTGTGAATCTACCTTCTGCCCACCCCTGATGTAGGTAGATATCATGTTGGCACACAGCCAATCAGATGTGGCTACATAATGACAGCACAAGACCAAAGCAGAATGAGAGAAATGTTTCCTGCCTTTACTCTGAATGAACATTTTTGCCCACTTTCTTGGGCACCGCACTGAAGAATCACCAAATGATGAATGTTATGTTTCATGGATATTTGAGTTTTGTGTATGCCTCTGGGACTGTATCTAGGTTATGTTCATCATGCTTTAGTCCCATTGAAAAGAATGGGACTCAAATTAGTCATCATGACTAACTTGCCCCATTGATTTCAGTGGGACTAAAGAGTGATATCTTAGTTTGGATCCAACTCACTGTTTCATCATAGCCTTAATTTATTTTATTTTATTTATTTATTTATTATATTTATACCCTGCCTTTTTTTCCTGCAAGGAACCCAAGGCAGCTTACCTCCTCCTCCTCCTCCTCCTCTCCATTTTATCCTCACAACAACCCTGCGAGGTAGGTTAGGCTGAGAGTAAGTGACTGGCCCAAAGTCACCCAGTGAGTTTCATGGCCGAGCGGGGACTAGAACCCGGATCTCCCGAGTCTCAGTCCAACACTCTCACCACTACGCCACACTGGCTCTAATATCAGATCCAAAGTACATGTGATGGTGGCTGACCTGTTTTTTCAAATGAGTGTATTATATCTACACTGGGGGAGAGAATTGAGAGCTGAAGTAATCAAGGCACAAGATGACCAAGTTATATACTAAATAGAGCTAGTCTGAAAATGTAATTTCCCCCCTACCATTCATTGGATAGGTGGGGGCCAATCACCCCCCCCCCCCAAAGATCAGATAAATGTTTCCAAAAGTTCAGGGTGGTGGCAGTTGCCCCTTACCTGAGGTTTTATATATTTTTCTTGCTTTTAAAAAAACTTGAACACAAACCCTCCACCACTCACAGTGGTGCGAGGCTCTCTCCACAGATTCCTGCCAGCTGCACCATATGGAATTCTGGAAAGTGTAACTGGCAGAAAACTGTGGAGAGACACTCATGTCACTGTGTCGTGTTGGTGGGCTTTAAAAAAAAGGTTTAAAAAGCAAGAAAACATGGAAAACCCTTGGCTACCTTATAAGGTTAAACAAGGTGACCAAGTGTAAGTGGCAACCCCTGCCCTGGAAATTTTAGCAACATTTCTCCCTCCCTAAGAAATTGAGCCCCGTTTTTCATGGGAGGAGAATATTTCCCGGAAATGGGGGGGGAAGGGCTAATTTCAATCCGGCCTTATTACTAGAGTTGTTTTTTTTTTTTTATGATGAGAAAGGGAGTTTTGCAATATTGTATAGACAGAAGCAAAATAACTTTATAATAGGTTGAATATGGAGAGCAAAATAGAAGGAGGAATTAAAGTTAAAGCCAAGGCTTCGTGCCTAGCTGACAGGGAGAATGGAGACACTGTCAATGGATACAGACTAATCAAGGAACAAGAAGGCAGTTTGGAAGGAAAGATGAGAAATTCAATTTTGGACATATTGAGTTTGAGAAACGGATGAGGCATCCAAGTAGAAATATCAGGCAAGCAGTGAGTAACTAAATACAAATAAATGTAGAAGAATTAGCTTCAAAATGTCAACTAAGGGTTTTTGAGTCAAGTGCCTCTTTTAGTATTGTTTCCCTTTCATCACACTTTGGCTTTTCTTCTTCTTCTTCTTCAATTTGTGTTTTAGTAATGATCTGAGGAAAAGATATATTGCTATGGGAAAACTAAAAGCCTCTTTAGTGAATGATGAAAGTCAAAAGATTGGATTGACAAGTGAACATGTACACTCACCATGTGTCCTGATTTATATCCTTGTTTAACTAACAAATTGGGTTGTCAAAAGTATGGCAGGAAAATCTAAACATCAATCAGTGCAAAGCAATTAATTGGGCCTTGGATAGAACATTAGCACAATTTCAGTACATGCCTGAACATATTATAGATACAACATAATCTCTGCTGACACAAAGTTACAGGAGGTACAACATTATGACAAAGGTTATTTTCAAAAAAAGGAGAAGTTAAATATACATTAATATCTTTGGGATTTTAATTAATATCTTCTAATATAAGATAAAGTTTACAGTTTAGGAAGATTAAGGCAAGCCAATATTTCTTTTTAACTCTGATTACATGTTCTCAATACTGGATACTTGCTAGGGATGGAAGAACCAAGGATGCTCAAGCTCACCAAGATTCTCTGAACTCCATTTTGAAGCTCAGTTCTCCATGCTCCTGTTTCATTTGTGACCTGTTTTTATTTTCGTTCAAATGCGGAAAGTGTGCTTTCTGAATGGGCAAACTCTGCATTTCTGTGCACATTTTTTCAAAAGTGTGCATGTTTTCCCCATTGGCAAAAGTGTGAAAATGCATATCTTTTTTTGAGAATGTGCATTTTTAAGTGTGCATTTTTTTTTAAAATGCACATTTTCCAAACATGAATGCAAGTTTGGGAACATGTGAGCTTTTCCAAAAAATGCGCTCCCATTAACGTTTGGGGTTGTGAACAGGGCAAGTTCTAATAATCTGCAAACTTAAACAAATTCTCATAGATCCCTATGCTCAATAGGTTGTGGATACCGTTAATAACGAGAATTCCCCCTATTTGTAAAGTGGTTGTCTTGCATTCAAAATGGTGGAAGTGACAAGACTAGAAGAGGGACATGTGGGATAGAGGGAAGGGGAAAGTACCTTAAACA
The DNA here is from genome assembly GCA_021292165.1 of Shinisaurus crocodilurus. Classification (NCBI taxonomy): domain Eukaryota; kingdom Metazoa; phylum Chordata; class Lepidosauria; order Squamata; family Shinisauridae; genus Shinisaurus; species Shinisaurus crocodilurus. Next base: position 263,604,764 of record CM037876.1, on the reverse strand, counting down.
TATACAGAAACAGTGTGTGTGTGTGTGTGTGTGTGTGTGTGTGTGTAAGCCATGTCCTTTCAAAACTACCGGTAGTTGGGTCTGAAGGCTGTAGCACATGTTTTCTTCGCAAAGGATTCCAAACTGCAAGATAAATGTTGGTGGGCATCAGGACATGGAGGGGAGCCTTCCCTGTGGCTGCACCCAGGCTTTGGAACTCCTTACCCACAGAGGCTCACCATGCCCCTTCTTTGATGCAGCCTTCCATTGTTGCACAAAGACCTTTCTTTTCTGGCAGGTATTTGGTCTGCCAGATTTTCAAGTCTTTATCTCCCTGGCATTTTTATCTTTGAAATGTTTTATCTGCTGCGTCTCATCTCTTTTATCTATCCTTTTGTATTTTATTGGAATGTATGGTTTTATTATGTTGTTAGCCACTTTTTTTTTTAATGGAACGGCAGGGTACAGATAATAATAAAAATGGCAATAACAGCAACAAGTTTTCCCCTCGCATATGGAGGACTGCATGGACGCATCATCTAAGCTCAACTTGCCCCTCTCCATCAGATCCTGTAAACTGCAGAGGGAAATGTTCCATCACAGTTTAAAGGACTGAGGATCAATGGGATGTACATCCAAATATATACTCCAGATGGATGTGCTCTATTCATATATTTTTGCTTCTAGTGGAATACACACTTGGATGTACATCACCTTCCACATCAGAATGCACATTTTAATCATGGAATTTTTTCATGAGTCTATACTTGTAGGGATGATGATGTGATGATATCATCAGATATCGAGGTAATATTAATATTATACAATACCTCAGATATTGAGATAACAATATTATACAGTGGTACAAGTGAAAACACATAAGTGCTGCTGCTGCTGTTGTTGTTGTTGTTGTTGCTGTTGTTTTTAAATGGAAGTGTTTTCACTGAAATAAGCAGTGGCATCATTTTAAAAAGCAGTCACTCCAAATCAGCATGAAACATTCTTGGGTGCTCAATGAGACCAATATGAACATTATATTCACTAATGTATCCATTTTTGTGTGCATTTTTTAATTGGAAAACTCCATTGCAAAATTCAGAGAAGTGAAAGTTTTGAATGTGCAAAAGTAGTAAAGTTTGCATTAAAATGTGAATCTAATTAATTTCTCCCCTATCCCTACTGGGAGGCATAGTTTGTTTCTCTGCCTATGGAAACAAAATGTGTTGGGCTGACCCTGGCAGAAGAGGAAGTAAGGACAGATCAGGGCAGCATGTTTCCAACACAGATAAAATACAAACGTGTCATTGAAAGATTTCCTGCAACTGATTTCGATGAAGGGAAAACACAAGGAGGGTCTAGCTTCTTAGAGTAGATCATAAAAAAGAAAAGAAAACCTTTCCAGCCCCTTGTTTCCTAACTGCAGTGTGGCGTCATTTCTTTTCTGCCATGGATACTATCTCTGGTTCTTACTCCATGTGAGGAAAAGCAATTAACATGCAAAATCTCTTCTCCTGCGGAGCATTAGTGGCACATATCAGTGTGTTGCAATGCAAGTGCAATGTGTCTGGCTTACAGGTGTTCCAGTTTGCATTTGTGCCAGGTAGCCTGCAAACATGCCATATAGGAGAGAAGGGAGGGGATAATCACATTATGTTTTTGCATGGGAGAAGAGAGAAGGACATTGATCCTCCCCAGTGTTTCTTTCTTCAGCCTTATCCTTTGCCAATTAGCATAACAGATGTATGATCTGGGAAGTCTTCCAGATTCAGTTTTAAGAAATTAAACACTCAAGATTGGTTATATTAGGAAGGAGTGTTTTTTTTGCTCAGTTACAATGTCATAAAGAGAATACTGAAGATCCATCCTGAGCAAGTTGAGAACTTGGGTAATCAGTACCGGATACGACAGAGATGCTGGCCTATAAACATATGTTTTTACTAACTTTTTGTACAGAAAAGTACACCTGTAAATCTGCTAGCTTTGGGTTATGAAGGGGGTGCCCCCATTCTATAGGATTCTGAGTGTGTAACAAATAGAGGATGGGACTGTACATGGCATTGAGAGTCAGCATGCACTGTCTGAATTTCAGCTTTCAGCACTCCAACAAGTAGCTGTGAGGCTGAAAACTGGAGTGGGAGGAGTCAGGGTGTATCTCTCTCTCTATCTAGATATATGAAACAAGAAGAAAGCACGGGAGAAACCTTTGGAAATTGGTAGTGCTTGGACCTCCATCATCGATCAGTACAGAGCAGTTGATTTTGAAGTAGCGATGTGGGAGAAATCTGCAACGGATTCAAATGAGTTTAGATTTCTATGAATTTGACCTGTGGATTCCACAGTGGACTTGCTTTTCCCAAGTCACACAGATTCCACAGACTTGTGGACCAGTTTTTTTACTTTCCAGAATGTAACACAAATTTAGTTGTAGAAAAATAATAATAATAAATCCCCCCCCCAAATATGGTGCATAAGCATGAACACTACTTATACAAGATTCTTCTGCAAAAGTGAAATTATTCCTTTCAGTTCACTCACATAACCTGCTCATGCTGGACCTTCTGGATTGTCTCTTAAAAAACACAATTGTTATAGGATTGCTTTTTTTTTTTGTCTATTTTTTTGTCCACAAAACCTTAATCTGGAACATTCCTATTCATATATTATCTGGGTGCTTTTTGGATTAATAGTGGCATTGTTCAAGCAGTCTTGTTTCAACCACATGTTTAAGTCCTTGATAAACAAGAAGAAACTGCAGCTTGTTCTTTGATAGAGTAATAGAAATTAATGTTGACATTTAAAACCAGTGGGTATTCCTGGTGCTTAAGAACGACGCAGTAGAGAGCTAGGACAGATAATATTTTGTTTCTGTTAACACGGAGGGCATCCCAGACGTTCAAGCTGTGATTTTTTAAATGTATTTCACAATAGTTGAAAATGTTGAGCTTGACCTGACTTTCTCCCGAGAATCGGGATAAAGAAAGAGCATACTGTTTACAGACTGTGTTCTTGTAGAGCAGCTTTCCACAACCTGGTGCCCTCCAGATGTTTTGGACTACAACTCCCAGCATTCCTGACCATTGGTCATGCTGGCTGGGGCTGACAGGACTTGAAATCCAAAACATCTGGAAGGCACCAAGTTAGGAAGGCTACTGTAGAGGATAATTATCAACATTTCCCTTTATTGCAATGCTGCCACTGTTGCTGCTTTTAGACCAAGATGGTTTGTAGCTGACTAGTCGTTGGTAATCGCTGAATAATTTATCAAAAAATCAAGTTCTGCTATGTCCAGCAAGAGAGCTCTGGAGTTGAAATTTCAGGAGGGGTATCTGTGTTAGTCTGTATCAGCAAAAACAACAAAGAATGTTGGAGTAACTTAAAGATTAACACATTTAGTATGGCATAAAATGGGGTTGAACAGATCCTTGCCTGCTCCACAGTATGGAATTCTGTCTGCTAGAATGTGTGCTCATACTTCCTTCTTTAGCAAATGGGTCAGTTGTCGACAGGAGGGTATATGTTTCCTTGATTGGGTCTAAACATTAAGATATGTTATTAATTATCACATGCATTAGGTAAGAAACTAACCTGCCAAAGAATGTTGAAAGCACCTCTGCCCAAGCCCCTGAATGCTTGGCTGTCAGCCATGATACCTCTTTTCCCAGAGAGGAAATGAGACCAGAATTAATTCAGTACATTTTCCGTGCAGCTCTCAAGGGTGAGTCTCCTAATATTTATATGTTATAGGTATCTACTGTCCATTACCTCTGTGGTATGTTGAGATTTAGATTCCAATTGGATGGGAAAGCTTTTTTGTCTTCATTCTTATTGATCCATATTGATCTCCTGTTTATTGGGTGTAAGAGTCAATGTTGACACTATGCCCAAAGACTCCCAGTGGCTTTCTCTATCAGTATGTTGACTGAAATATAGTAAGGTCAAATACACTCAATATTGTCACCTCTTTTTATGTTTGAATACAGCTTGAAGTCTTTGGGGCGCTGGAAATGAAACTCCCATCTTCAACTCAGCATGTGATCTTTAAAGATATATTTTAAATTTTCTCTCTTGAAAGGGTAATCGATCTATTATTCTGCAGTGAGAGTTAACATGTCTTTCAAGTGTAGAGATTTGCAAGTTTAAGCATAGCTACTGTAACAGTCTTGTTTATTGCTTTTTTTTATTTTTGCACAGCTATTGCTGTAATGACACTGAGAAAATATGTCTGTTTATTGCAGACCAAATAGTTTCCTTAAAACATTCTAAACACATGCAAAAGTTCATGATGCATAATGATTTGACTGTTTCTCTAGGTAGGTGTTCTGTATTTCAGAGGATCCATATGTGTCACAAACAGTGAACAATCAGGAACACGCACTGATTATGATATGATTCTTTTTTGGCAGACTCTTGCTGTTGCTCTGGCAGAATTGCACTGATGTATTAGTCATTTGCATAGAAAAGATCCTAGTGCATGACAGTCATTTATTTGTGGTGCCATCTGCACTTTATTTTTTTTTTAAAGTAACATTTTAGAGGAAAATGTGCCTGCAGTTTATGGATACTTCTTGATTTGGAAAGAATCCTATTACTTTTCAACAGTATTTGAATAAAATAACAGACTCATTATGGCAGTGTGTACAAGAAGTAAAGCTTAAGCATTAATTAGGAGGAGGAAGGGTGTTGGATGAAACGTTGCCATTATCCCATGGATCTCTCAGAAACAGATCATGCATAGTTATCTGCTCATGGGCTGCAATATCTTTCCCTCTTCTCCTTTTCCTTCCTCTTGTCCTAGGAAAACTGTATTTATTTGACTTCTTTCTAGTAGCCCTAGTGCAGGGCTCTCCAACCACCCCAATCTACTTTTTACTTGCCACCACTGTCTGCTAATTCTCAAATGCTCAGAAACTTTGCTTGTGCCTCCAAACAGTCCCATCTTGCTACTGGGTCTCTCTTCTTGCCCCACCACACTGGGTCTTTCTTTCTTTTCTTGATTTAGGCATAAACCCAACGTCACATAAGCAGATTTCTGCTCATGTGGCGGGACCTCCCCTTGCTCTCTTCCCCCCTGCAGCCCCTCATGTGCCTTCTAAATCTCATCTGGAGCAGATTTGGGCTGTGCGGGGGAAGAAGGTGGAGGGGGAACTAGTTCAGCCAGTAGTTTCGTTTCCACTGGTGAACCATCAGGGTTGGATACAACCTTTATATTCCACTTTCCCATCCACACATGGAAACTCAGCAAGGATTATAATTTAATCACGTATACAATAATAATAAAACAAGCCAGTGTGGCATAGTAGTGAGAGCGTTGGACTGGGACTCGGGAGATCCTGAGAAGCAAGTTACCAAAAATGTCATCTGCTAGTCAGCAGCATATTTTAAGTTTTTTATTTAGTGCAATTTTATAAAGCCTTCCAGAATAACTCAGCTTTAACCCTCTTCCTAAAAATGGAAAAGGGTGGACTTATCTGGGGAGGAAATTCTGAAATTCCAAAATGTCCTTCTCTGTACTCTCATGGAATAAATCTCATGGAATTTAGAGCAGGCAATCTCTACCTGATCCCAAACCACAGTTGGTATGTGTGTGTGTGTGTTTTCCCTAAGATATTCTAGTCCTGACTCGCCATTTAAGACTTGAAAAGTAACTAATTCCCAGCCCCTTTAATTGTGTCCATAAACTAACTCAAAGCCAGTGTTGTCTCTCTACATAAGTCAGATCTTATGAACTCAGTGATTCATTCCTGATGGAAACCTGGCAGCCACATATTTTTTTAAAAAAGATTATTGATAATGCATATAACTGCCTTCAGCAGTGTAATTTGTTCAGTTTAGGACCTTCAGAAATATTACTTCAGTGGTCTCAAAACAATGTTACCATTACCAAAACAGCAAACTGAACCAATGTTTGAATGATACCACATAATGAGATAATGCTGCAAATGTTATGTAGGTGGGACATCAAAACATCTACATGTTTAGGCTATTTGTACATCACAGGAGATCTAATCTGAGTAACTAAAGTAGAAAGTATTACACTTTACTGCTAACAAATTCTAGCACATTAAAACAGACTATGAAACAGAACAGAACATTACTTGCTCATGATAAGCCCATAAGAAATGAAGTTCAACTTGTTAAATCTTATTATATGATGCGGGTGCAAAGCCATTGCATTTTGATGCTAATAGTCTTTTATCTACTACTTGATCCACTCAAATAAGTACTGCATCAATATTATTTGAGAATTATTAGACAATTCTATTATTAGTAATTCACAAGAGCTTTCTTTATAAGATTTTGATTATGTTTGCTTGAACTGACAGCTTGGAAATTATATCAAAACTGAGATAAAACTGACCTGTGCAAACTGATAATGCTTAACTATGGGTCCCAGCTCTGAAAAATGAGGCCATGTATGTAGTGAGTAAAAAAAGAGATGTGTAAGAATCAAACACCTTAAATGGCTAATGTTCTGCATAGTTTACAGACCGCCTCCTTCCATAATTCCCATCTTTGTGATCGCTATCGTCTCTTCCCGTGATGCCCATCCTATGGAAAACATGAATAATTAATGTATGTAGAGATACTTTCTTGGAGGACACTCACCAGCATTACAATTCTTGTCATCCAGAGATCTACTGAGCACCTTCTGGGTGCAATTGGATGGACATTTTGTGGACAGTCTATTGGGATGTGCATTTGGATGGCATCCATCCAGACTGCATTGCTTTCAATGCAATGTGCTTTCAGCAGTGCATCCGAATGCACCATTATGCTCCAACTAGTCATGTGTAACAACACACAACTACAGCTAGATCAGGAGGATGAATATATTGCCATGCAGTACTGATGGGCAGTGAAACCACAATGCAGTGAGGTGAGACAGGCAGGTTCAGGCAGGAACACAATGGGAATGTGTTCCTTCTCCTCCCTCCATTGTGAAGTCATAATATAGCTGCATCTGATTTACTAGATGGTGTCATGATCCCTGATTGGCTGGGCTCACACAATGTAGATCTCTTTATTTATTAATTTTTTAAATGGTTCCAATGCACGAGCAGATTGAAAAACGATGGCCACAAATAGGTACAAAATGTGGGAAAGAGGGGAAAGCACTTTTTTAAAAGAATCACAGACCTTCCCTTCCCAATCCCAGACAATTTTTGCATCAAAAGCCGAACCTCACAAAAAGGTTCATTGTGGTTAAAATATTTGAAGTCTTTCAGACTTCAGAAACAGTGAAGGTTACAATTCAAATAAATAAATAAATAAATAAATTCATTTTTAATGGGATCTATTTCTGACTACTTTGATGCTTTCACCTTCTACAAATACAGTCTTTTTTCCTTGCGAGTTCTGTGGCTGTGTTGTATGCTCATCTGCCAAGAAGTACTAATTCCTTATGACATACATTTTTCTAGTTGTTGTTATAACAATAATAGAGAGGATCTCAGAGGGCATTTAAAAATGAAGCAAGTCAAAATAGAACCATATTGGGCAGCATAAATCTCTGCAACTTTAAATTAGTGATAAGGAAACCTAGCTCATAAAAATTCAAACAGCATTTTGCAAAACGATTATAAAGCTAGAAGGTTGGGAGTTAGACAGAGTACCCACACAGTAGGAGAGTACAAATGAACACCTACGCAGATGGCGGCTATGAGAACAGAACAGCCACCCTGATATATAATAGAACGATGCAAAATGAAGTGTCGATTGTAAGTGGTGCTTAACTTTATTAAGCCAAGAGAACTCTATTACTGGAAGTCTGTATCTAACAAAGAGAAATTACTTTGTTGTAATCATGTTCATGAGCTGTCTTAGGTAGGCAAAGGCTTGTTGTTCATTTCAATTAAACTGTAGCCTTTAAAATGTTAATTAGATGTTACAGCCAGATGCAATATTGAAGAACCTTTCATTCTTTTTTTAAAGTTTCAACTGTTTTCCTGTAAACATTAATTAATTAATTTTATTGTATTCATAAACTGTTTTCCCCTGGATAATAATCAGTCATAATAATCACAGCAAACGTGAAATAAAAAAATAAAGTAAAACCTTAAAATTCAAGAAACATTTTTCCAAACAATGTTAATTAGAATATATGAAAAACATGGCTACTGGATAAAACCATATATTAAAGGCAGAAAAACAATTAGTTAAACAAAAGCCTAACCCTGATCTCTCTAAACAGGGATATTTTAAAATGCATCCCAAATAAAATTTAAAGGAGGGTTGTTCAACTCAGGCATCTCCAGAGTTGTTATTTCCATAACAAAAATGGGCATGTTAATTGCATTAACACAATTAATGTCACATCTAGTTTGGCCCACAAATGCAAATGTCTCAAAATACAAATAAACCCTCAAATGTTCCACTGTAGCTACTCTCTTTCATATCTATATCTCCCATTGCCCCTGATAGTCCTTACAGTATTTTAGCTCCTTTCTTACTTCCACATCTTGTCTAACCAATCAGCATAGACATCCTTAAGGAGTGGCCAACTCATGAGCATTCTTCACAAAGTTGCCTCCATGCATTGGCTAAATGAATTCAGGAAGATGGGTTCTGTTCCTATTGCCCCTGCCATTTCATTATCCCAGTATTCCGCACATCTTCCAAGGGAAATTTATGCCAGGAACCCCGAAGAGGAATTGTGAAGCTGTACAGTTGAAAAGGCTTTTGTCTGAATATATTCTTCCTTTAGAAAAGAGAATGTAACCTTTTAAAAATAAAATAAAATCATGACAAATTGTTAATTCTCTTTCCAATTTGATGGGGCGCTGGGGGTGGGGAATTCAATGTTGGACACAATTTATTTTAGCAGCTTTTCTTCCATGCTTTTACTTTACCATACTCACTGTTTAAACTATTTATAATTTCCATGGAAAAATTAGCTTGGTCAAATCAATGGTAGTATAATGACAGAAACATACACACACACACACAATTAAGACGATAAAAGCATGCTCTGCACACATACTTTTAAGATGACAACAGCATGCTCCAACAGCAGTATTGATACTAGTGCTAGGAACAAATTCATCCTTCCACACACAAACAGTTATATTTTCCCCTCAACATCCAATCTGTGAAAAGCCCAGAGGCTCAAGAAACCTTTAGATGCCAGTCCATATTTGTTTATAGACTTTATTCAACTTTCATAGATTTCATAGATCATAGAGTTGGAAGGAGCCTACAAGGCCATCGAGTCCAACCCCCTGCTCAATGTAGGAAACTAGAGGACGGGTCTCCCATCCAAGTAATAACCAGGCTTGACACTGCTTAGCTTTCCACACTCAGACAAGCTGAGCCAACTTTGCTGACTTGCAGTAGGAATCTACCAACCCAGGCATCTTGCATGGACTTTACTTTAACTAATTAAATGTAATAGTTTCTGTCGATTTTAAATCCTGAATTCTCAAGGTGCTAAGAAGATCAAGCGTCAGGCAATTTGGTAGTCAGGAAAATAATACTTACCATTTGTAGAATGCTCGAAGGCATTCCACCCGAAGATGGGACTTTATTCTCTGATGGTACAAACCCTCCAACTACCAGCTAGAGATACCCAAATTCACTTCTGTGTTGTTTTTATAAAATCTAGTACACCACCTAAAATTATATTCTGCTTTGTTTCAACTGTCTAGTTTGTCCCTAGTTCTGTGTTTCGCCAACCAAGGAACCTGTGTGTTTTGCCTAAAGGTGGAAACAGATCTGGGTAATCTTTCAAAAATGGGGATCAATCATTGTTTGTTTGTTTGTTTCTTCATCCCAAGAGTCCTAGGGACAGTCCTAGGTGTAACTTGAACCTAGGAGAGCCTACGTTGATTGTCTACCGCTACATCCTCACACATTTCATCTTAAATTGGTGGCCATTCTATAATGAATTATAGATTGTGAATTCTATAATTCTATAGAATTATAGAATTATAATTCTATAGTGAATTCTATAATTTAACTACATGCTGTGTAAAGAAGTACTTCCTTTCATCTGTCCAAAATCTCCCACAATGCCACTTCATTGGATGGCCCCAGGTTCCAGTATGATGGGAGAAGAAGAAAAATATATCTTTCTCCATTTTCTCCACACCATGCATAACCTTTTGCACCTCTATCATGTCCTCCCTTACTTACTTTTTTCCTAAGCTAACCTCCCAACACACACACACACACACACACATACACACATTCTAACCTTTCCTCACAGGGGAGTTGCTTCAGCCCCCTAATCATTTCAGTTCCCTGTTTTTGTACCTTTTCAGCTCTACAATATCCTTTTTGAGATATGGTGACCCGAACTTTACACAGTATCCAAAGATTCAGAGCATTCGCCGTGTTAGTCTGTTGCAGCAAAAACAACAAAGTTTTGTGGCACCTTAAAGACTAACAAATATATTCTGCCATAAGCTTTCATGGACACTATTGATTTCATCAGGTGCATAAAGAGGGATGGAGGCTAGTTTTAGAATGGTTCGATAGGCTGAATGCATGGAGACTTCTGTTAAAGGAGGGATAACCATCCTTTGATGTTAGTATAAATTGTGTTGTTCCGTGCAAGGGTACTAGGCAGCACATGTCATTTGATTGAAGACTTGTTCTTACGGTATGGGCTATGCTGAAGAAGAAGAGAAGTTAAATGGAAATATGACATTGGATGGAAGAAGAAAAATCCCCAAATAATGAGATTCTCATTCTGAACCAGTCTCTGGACGAGGCTTCCTCAACCTAAGTCCCTCCAGATGTTTTGATCTACAGCAATCCACATCCCTCACCAAAGACTCCTGAGCAGATTTGACAGTCATAGGATAACAGGAGAAGTCTTCTTATGGATTTGTAACTGGTTAAAGAGTAGAAAGCAGTGAACAGGAATAACTGTTCAGTTCTTGCAATGGAGAGACGTGGAGACCCTGAAGGATCTGTACTGGGGCTGGGGCTTTTAACTTGTTCATAAATCATCTGGTGGGAGGGATGAGCAGCGAGGTGGCCTAGTTTGTGGATTACACCAAATTATTTAGTGGGAGGGGTTAAAACAATAAGGCAGAGTGAAAGCTCCAAAAGGATCTCTCCAAACTAGGAGAATGAGCATTAAAATGGAAAACATGGTTCAATATAAACAACTGTAAAATTATGCACATTGAGCCAAAAAATCCTAACTTCACATAAACAGTGATGGGGTGAACTGTCCATATACACTCATGGGCTGTACTGGTGGTGACTGCAGGGCCGGCGCTACCGCTGGCAAACTAGATGGCTGCCTAGGGCACGTGGCTGAAGAGGGTGCAGAAACGCTGCGCTCCTTCTGGCCGACTCTTCCTCGCCCCCGGCGCGCTCTTGCTCCGCCTGGCCGCCTGGCCGACAAAGGCACCACCATGTCAGTGCGGGGGGATTGCGGGCGCTGGGCGGGCTCGGGGTCGGACTCGCGCTTGGCTTTCCTCGGCGCCCGGAGCTAGGCCAGGTCAGGAGCGCGCGTGGCAGCGGCGACCAGTCCGAAGATGCCTGCAAGCAAGAAACACACACACCGGTGGTGGTGGGGTGAAGGGTCTTTCCTCAACAAGGACCGTGTCCCTTTAAGAATCGAATGGAATGTATCAAAACAAAAAAGCCAGCGCGCCATTGGCCGGGCGGCTGGCACGTGAGCCCACAGCTGATTTCCTGGCTTTTTTGTTTCTGCTGCTGCTGTTGCTGAGTGTCAGTTTCAGCAGGAGATTATGATGTCTTGCCTTGGTCATCGCCCTGGACGCTTGCTGCGCAGCGGGGAAAGCGGCTGCCGGAGGAGGAGGAGGGGCGGGCAGGCGGGGGTGGGGGGTGGGCAAGCAGGCATTTCCCAGCTGCTTTGCTCCGGAGCCCCCCCCCGGCACGAGAGGGGGGGTGCTAAATATAACTTTGCCTAGGGCGCCAAACTGCCCTGCACCGGTCCTGGGTGACTGACCAGTAACAGGATCTTGGGATTGTGGTAGATAGTGTCATGTCTTTTCTATGCCTCTACGGGGCTTCTGCTGTCTCTGTGTATATCAGTGCAGAACAAAGTAAGCAGGTGAGAAAGCAACAAGTCTGCATAATAAAGAAGTTGCTATAGTGCTGTGCCCAGGAGTTATCAATGGGACACACAGACGTGTAACAGTGTAAAAAGAGCAATCAGGAAATGAACTGGTAAGTGTGAGATACTGGGCTGGTTGGATTGCTGTAGGCCTAGAGGCCTTGTTATAAAAACTAGGCCTAAGCTCAGGCCTCAAGCAGGAGAGTTGGGGAGGCCTGTGAGGTGGTCAGATAACAATTTCACAAAGTTTACATTTTCAAAATGGGACCCCAGCATGGCCGGATTAAGATAGGGGCTGTGGGAGCGGCCGCTCCAGGCCCTTAACAGACAATAGGCCTGCAATTATAGGGACACGCGGCGATTTCCCCCCCCCTTCGGAGTTAGCTCTGATCGTTATCATTCAGCATAATTAATGATTTTTTCAAGATTAGAAAGGTGTTCTAAGCACATCTGCATTACAGGCTTGAGGCAAGACCTAGCAAGAACTGTTGTTCTCAAATTAGCATTTCAGTATCTTTGCATTTCAATCACTGTTACTACATTTCTTTGTGAGAACTTCTAGCACATGGGGGGCTTGCTAGGGTCTGTAATATTCAGATTTAGAAGGGACCTCTCTGCACAGATAAGGTTCAAAAGTTTGACTCTTTTGATCTACAAGTTCTCCTTCTCCTTTTTTTCTGTAAAAGGGCTTTCCCTCTTTTGTGAGCCAAACTGAACGTAAGGGCTGTGTGTTTGTGGGTGTGGGTGTCTGCCTTTTGGGGGTGTTGATCCTCCTGCCGCCTGCAAAATGTCACCTGCTTGGCTAATACTGTGTGTGTGTGTGTGTGTGCACATGCGCTTTCATGGGGAATTGTGTGGCATTTTAAGTTTTATTTTGAAAAACCCCAGAGAACAGAGTTCACCAAATATCCCTCTTGGATATTTTGGACTACAGTTCTCATTTGCCTCAGGCAGCATGGCCAGTGGCTGGGGAAGATGGTTTATGTTTATTTAAAAATGGTTGTTGTGAATGTTCTATTTATGTGAATGTGTCTGCCTTTTGGGAGTGTTGATCCTCCTACCGCCTGCAAAATGTCACCTGCTTGGCTAATACTGTGTGTGTGTGTGTGTGCGCGCACGTGCGCTTTCATGGGGAATTGTGTGGCATTTTAAGTTTTATTTTGAAAAACCCCAGAGAACAGAGTTCTCTCTGTGTGTGTGTGTGTGTGTGTGTGTGTGTGTGTGCACGTGTGTGTGTGTGTGTGCTTGGCTAATACTCTGTGTGTGTGTGTGTGTGTGTGTGTGTGTGTGTGCACGTGCGCTTTCATGGGGAATTGTGTGGCATTTTAAGTTTTATTTTGAAAAACCCCAGAGAACAGAGTTCACCAAATATCCCTCTTGGATATTTTGGACTACAGTTCTCATTTGCCTCAGGCAGCATGGCCAGTGGCTGGGGAAGATGGGAGCTGGGGCCCCAAACATTTGGAAGGGCCCCGGTTGGGGAAGACTGCCCTAGAGGTTAAAAAACGTGGAGGTACTTATCATCAACGATATGTGATGAACAGTTTTATTGAGTTAATAAGCTTATTGTTTACAAAAAAAGAAATATTTTCAATATGTTTCTGTTTTGGCACTTTAATGGTAATTAAAATATTTAATTTGTTTTAATATAAAATTGTGTCTTCATTTTATTTATTTCCATAAAAAGGCCCACCAAAATCCTTAGCACCAGGCCCATAATGCTCTTAATCCGGCCCTGGGCCCCAGAATGTCTTTTATACCGTAAAAGACTGGCCCATAAATATTTAACACCTTGAGCAGTAAACTACCCCATGTCCCAGCCATATGTTTCAAGGTCCCTGCAGCACTAGTGCCCCTGTGTCTCCCAGTAGCTGACAGCTGTCATCTTCTCCCATGATACCACCTAGACTAGAGTGTGGACAGGAAGCATTGCCCTCACCATGTAGCATCATTCTGAAGCCAATCGGCGTGTGAGTGGTGTTTCCTGCTCTCACTTTGGTGGCGGGGAGATCATGGCAACCACCAGCTGCCACGGGACTCAGGAGCTCCAGCTGTAGGTTCATCCTTGTGTTCACTAAATCCCTGAAATGGCCTTTCCAACTTCACACTCTGTGAATGAGGTGGCAACATTTGGGGAAATTCAGCTGAGCCTTACAACTGGCCAGAATTTCTGAGAGCAAAGAGAGACCTACGTGTGTATAGTACTATGGGCATAGGCTCAGTGCAGCCATTCAGGTGAATCCATGAAGACAGAGATCAGGGAGAGCCGGGACGGATGAATCTATTTTGCTCACATTCAATTTTTTAATATCTCAGCTTCTTTCCATCTCATTTATGAAGAAATCTGCAATGTTAGTAAGTTCTTCTAAAAAAAAATGAACTGAATGCAATTCTCTCCCATTGCTGTGGGAGAGCGCATGAAATCCCATTCCCCTTCTTCTGTGCATGTATCAGAACGTGTGAAAATGGCTAATCTAACAGATATTGTGACGTGATTGGGCGTATGTGAGTCACCTGATCTCCGACTCTCTCAATAGCACCTCAAGCCTCTTGTGAACTAAACCTGTGACTCTTAGCAGGTAATTAAGTAAGTGAGCTCTTCTAAGTATTAGATGGCATCCATCACCTCAATATCTTGGTGTTTTGCAGACATCTATGATGCTAAAAGAAAAGGCATTGTACTACTTTTCCCTTTGAAGCAGCTTCAGCTGAGCACTCTTGATTTGCGGAATGTAGGATACAGTTACGTTAGCAGCCTTCAAGATCTAGCTCTAGCTCACATGTTTAATTATATCAGGAACACCGATTTCTTGTCAACTCGTTTCTTGATGATAAATAATCCTATTTTATTTTATTTCGTAAAAGTGCCAATTTCGTCTTCAAATTTCTAGCTAACTTAAATCACACTGGCATTGTGTGTTTATTTTTTAGAAAATCCTGACTCACCCCCCCCCCCCCAAGGATAGGTAAAATAATTTTTCTACTGCTGTTCTCATCCATGCTAGTTATGTTAATTAGAGATCTAGGAGGGTTTTTAACACACTCACACACACACACACACACACACTTTTTAACAGGATAAAATATTATGTCAGTCCAAGACAATGAATGGGACGGGGGGAGGGGAAGCTAGTATAAAATGTACACACTTGTCTGCTAGCTTAGCTGGGGCCTTTTTTTTTTTTTTTTTTTTTTGCTGTTGCTATTGTTTGTACATATTTCTCTTATTACCCAAACATGTTGTTCTTCAGTTATTTTAAAATATATCTCCTCCTTCATCCCTGAAGGTTTTTTTTTAAAGAGTAATCTTCCCCCCCTCCTCTTTTTTTTTTTTTGTCCAGCTGTATTTCCAGCATACGTTATTTCTTGAATGCTGTCACTTCTCTACAAGTGACTATTAGCCTTTTAAAGGAGTCGTATTTCAAGGATCAGGTGGGAAAGACAGAAGTGTTGGATGCACCTCGCTGCAGTGCTGTTCATCCTCAACACTTTGTACAATGTGAGAATGTTTAATAATTCCTACCCGGGCTAGAGATAAAAATCTTGGGTGTCACATCACCAGCGACAGTGCTGGTGTGAGATTTGCAGTAAAACAATATTCCAGCTGTAGCTATCATTTACAGAAATAAAATAGCGGAATAGAGCTGGGTGGGAAGGGGTGGAAAGCACGGAAAGATAAACATTTTTAGTCATTTAGTAACATTTATGTCAATTATAATATGGAACTACCAAAATGCATGTGCTTAACAAAGCATTAAGAATGTAAGGGATATTATGGCACAGCTCACCCCTTAAGATGTTTTCGAGATCTACTTTTCTTTTTCTTTTCATTTTTAAGTTATCCAATTAAATGTCTAACTTCTAAAGACATCCAATCCAGGCAGATCACCAAATATAAATAAGCTTTTTTCCAAAATAAAGTACATGGCAACTGGGGGGGACAGGCGGCCCTATTTTTCTCCCATTAATCACCAGAAACTTCACACGCATGGAAGGTCTCGGGGGAGATTTCTGGCTGGGAAAAAGATCCTCCCAGCTCAGTTTTAATCAGTCCATCCCATCTGTAATGGCTTTAGAAAATTGTTAATGACATAAAGTGACAGTCGAAGGGCTTTTTGCTCTGTCAGTATAGAGTTTCTATGAGATCTCTAACAAACTACTGCACACAGGCCTCAAAGCTTCTGGAAAATGATCTGGATTACCAAGGAATAAATTTGATATGTCAGCAATCACAACCAGGAACCAAAAAAGAAAAGGCTTCCTTAATGCGGTTCTTTCAAGCTATAAAGGAAAATACTAAAATGATTCTGGCTTAAAGACAAACCACATAAGAGTGCTGCTAATGCTCAGGATACAGGTCAGCTTTATAGAATCTGTAAAGTATGCACAGATTTGATTAAGAAGTTAAGAGCAGAAATTTAAACAAACCTTCAATTAATCGGTATTCTAGGGATGTACAAATCTGTCAATTTCAGTTTATCTCACTTTCTCATTTTTCCAGTCTTAAATTTGGTTCATCCTGAATTTTGAATTTTTTTTTACAATCTTATGTTCAGTTCATCCCAAATGCTGAGATATTTTTTTTAAGGTGCATGAAAATTTGCACACATTTTTGTATGGAATTTTGCCCAATGTACACATTTCTTGCCAGAAATTTTCCTGATGTAATGTATTTTTAATGTTACCTTCATGAATATATGCATTTTTGTACACATTTTGATTGGTGTAGTCCATTGCAAAATTCCAAGAAGTATGAATTTTAAAGGAAAACTGAGTTTCAGTTTGCATATTAGTTTGAAAATGTGAAATTAGGTAAATTCACATTTAAATGCAAACCGAACAAATTTCTCCCCCATCCCTAAAATTTGCTTTGTGGATGCCTTTAAGGTCACAATCTACCAATTACACTCAACATACAAGTGCATTCTAATGAGTAATGCTGTTCACTAATTTCAGTATTCACAGAATGTTCCAATATAAATATAAATCCAAACTTTTGACCAGGCAACAATCCCATAATTAACTTTGAAAAAAATGTAAATTCTGATGCCAGTAATAATAATAATCAGCTCATCCATTTCTAATAGAGTGTACTTCAATTATTTAATGTACAGAATTGAGAATAATGTTAAGAACCACTGCAATTCGAAGCACAATTCAATATAGCACTGAAAGATCAAATAGCATAATAACACTCCTGCTATTATATAAGCTATTACGTGGAACTCCAGTCTCAGTTACAATGGGAGAAATTAATTGACTTTGGTGAACTTGCTTGTTTATCCCATTTATCAGTGAGATCAGAATCTGGCTCACTGCTCTTGGCTTAGTGGGTACACTTGTATCTGTGCATTTGAATTGCTTAGGAGGAGTTGGATGATAGGTATGAAAATGGAAATTTGCCCAAATTCTGTTCTGCAAAATGAAAGAACTTCCAATGGCCCCTATGTGGAAACAGGGAGAAGGCTTGCGCGTGGGGGAGGAGAGAGGAGGCAGGCACCTGGTCTGGTAGGTCACGGGAAGAGCCAATGGCTCAGAAGGGCGGGGACCCAGGTAAGAGCTTATTTAAGCTCCTGGGTTCCCGCCTTCAGCCTCTTTGCTCCTGTGTTTTTCCAGCTGAATCACATCGTCCTCCTCCTCGATCGTCCTCTGGTATCGTTCCTTTGTTTGTGTCTGTGTGTGTGTGCATGGGTGCTTTGGGAAGGATCGGGTGTGTTTGTTGGCTGAAAGAGTGCTGAATAGTGGAGATACTGGGGATTTATAAGTAAAGTTTTGTTCTTACTGCTTTTGTTCCTACTGTTGCTGTAAGGTTGTTTTGTGTGGGAGGGGGTGATACTGTTGCAGCGCCACGTGCTCCGCCGCCTGGCTTCGGCACAGCCCTTTACTTTTATTTTATTGCCCTTCACCTTTAGTTTACTTGCCTTATAGTCTTTTAGTTGCTTTTGCCTTGCTTGCCTGAAAGTTCTTTCAGTTGTTTTAATCACTTTACCGATCAGCTGTTACAGAGGCTTAGCTTTAGAACAGCAGCAGGCTGCAGTAGATTCTCGGCATTGCTTAGCAACAGAATTTGTTTATTTCCTTCTACTACGGAACCCACGTGGCCAGCTGCATATCAGCTGTTCACAGCAGCTTATGTGTGTTTGCAGTAGCACGCCGCAGTAGATTATCGGCGTTGCTTAGCAACGGAATTTGTTTATTTCCTTCTACAGAACAGCTGGTCCCTGGTGCCTCTCGATTACGGTGCTTAGCTGCCTTTTGTTTTGAGAAGGGCTGCTGCTCCATTGTGTTTAGCAAGAAGCTAATCAATTTAGTCATAAACAATTTAAATCAACATTTAATTAATAAACAGATCCTGTAGCTTATGCTGGCTCAGCTTGTCTGAGCGTGGAAAGCTAAGCAGGGTCAAGCCTGGTTATAATCAATTTAATCAATTTTTGGATTCATTTAACTAAACTTTAATCAGTTTGATCAATCTATTAAATCAATTGATTTACTACTCCCCCCCAAAAATAAAAATTAAAAAAAAAATAATTAAAAAATAAATAAATAAATAAATAAAAAATTTCTTTCCCCCTTTCTTTTTCTTTCCCTGCTACTC
This sequence comes from Shinisaurus crocodilurus, assembly GCA_021292165.1. NCBI lineage: Eukaryota > Metazoa > Chordata > Lepidosauria > Squamata > Shinisauridae > Shinisaurus > Shinisaurus crocodilurus. Next base: position 263,586,153 of record CM037876.1, on the reverse strand, counting down.
AAATAAACTGAATCAATCTGATCAACTAGCTGAATTAATTTATTTGATTCTTCCTCCCTAATTTACTGTGCGCTGCGGTGCTGGCACAGCTGGTCTGGGCGTGGAATTAAATAAGTATTTTACTTTAATCTTGTTGTTATTCATCAATTTCTGTTAGTGTTTCAGTTGAGGTTCCGCTCCAGATGCCTCCCAAGAAAAATCAGGGTGGCAAGAAGGGCAAAGGACGTGCTCCTAGGCAACCAGCAAAACGTCCGCCACCGGCTCGTGTTTCCTCGTCAGATGAAGAGGACCTTGATGCTTCAAGGGTTGCCAAGAAAGGGCGGGCAGGGCAGGGCCTCTCTATGCGTGGCAGATCAAAGGATAATGTTCTGCATTCTTTTTCAGCTCAATTAGAAGAAATGGCAGCCACTATTAATGCCATGGCCCCGTCAAAGCCCAGCACGAGCCGTTTTTCTAGGGAGCATGCAGTGGAATCACCTCCACGTGCGTGGGACCAAGAATTTGATGAAACAGATGCACCAGAGAGGGGTGAGTATTACCCACACAATGGCAGGGCATCATGGCCATATAGGCACACAAGTCCACCACGTGGATTCAACCATTATTATCAAGGCCCAGCTGTGCCACCCCCACCGGGGTGGCCATATTATTGGGGTCAGCCGCCTTCTTCACCTACAAGATCCCCCTCACGTTCCAGAAGAGCACCAAAGAATCATCATGCATGCAGGGTAGATAGTGACGGGGAGTCTTCTCAGGTGAAGAAGGCATGTGTAAAGGTGTGGTCTGGCCCGCGGGGCCATACTGTGACCGAGTCTAAAATGCACTCCACAGTTGATATGGTAGATCATTACCCTCGCGTAGGAGCGGGCGCCATGCCCTCTGGCGCCCCCTCCTTTCCGTTGGGATACCATTTGGCCCCTGCAACCAAGGAGAAAATAATCCGTGGTGAATATGTTGATATTTTCTCCCTCCTGACAAGAGAAAATGAAACTGCTGATAATGATAAAACCAGTGAAAAAGACCAAGAGGCAGTAAAGCGCAAAAAACCAGCCCGCAATTGGGCCAATTGGTTGCCAGGGTTTATCATTTATATGGGTATCATTCAGCAGCAGTTTCCCGATCGAGCAGCTACCATTACCAAATACCTAGATATAATTTATCGGGCTTATTCTGGCTCTGAGGGTGGCGCTTGGTTAGCATACGATGAAGGGTTTAGGAAAAAGGCTGCCTTTCATGATGACATAAGATGGGACAAGAAAGATCATGATTTGTGGTTAGAATACATGATCCCTGCCAGGCCTATTTCAGGTGAGAGGTCTGAGAGTGGTCATGTTTTGTCCAAGGGAGCGCCTGCCTTCAACCCCCGTGCTTCCACGGGGCAGGCGGTTCAACCCCGCCAGGCGTGCTGGGATTATGCCTACAAAGGGCACTGTGGGCGCACGGAGTGTCCATACAAGCATGCATGTGCAGTCTGTGGAGGCTCCCACACATCAGTATCCTGTTTTCGTTTGCGGGGCTCAAGGGGTGGTTTCAAGGGTGCAGGGCCCAAGCGGCAACACGGGACTGGCCAACACCCTTCGACAAAAGGGCCCCAGCCCAATTAGATTACATACGCTAGCTGCATTACTGTCTACGTACCCCAACAAGCCTGATGCCAATTACTTGCTAAGTGGTTTCAGATATGGTTTCAGAATTCCATATCAAGGTCCTCATGTGCACATGATGTCCCGTAATCAAAAATCAGTTATTGAGGCAGAGTACATAGTCCAAACCAAAATTGATAAAGAAGTGCGTGCGGGGAGGGTGTTGGGCCCATTTTCTTCGTTACCCATGCCCTCCCTACGCATATCGCCTTTGGGAATAGTTCCTAAGAAGGCCCCGGGTGAGTTTCGCATGATTCATAACTTGTCCTTTCCCATGGGTGCCTCAGTGAATGATGCTATACCGGAACACCTTTGTTCTGTCCGGTATGCGTCATTTGATTCCGCAGTTGATATGATTCGTTCCTGCGGTACTGGAGCCCTCATGGGAAAGTGCGATATTAAATCAGCATTTAGATTGCTGCCTGTCCACCCCGATGATTTTGACCTTCTTGGGTTTTGTTTCCAAAGAAAATTTTACTTCGATAGAGCCATGCCAATGGGCTGCTCCATATCGTGCTCTGCCTTTGAACGTTTTAGCTCTTTTCTTGATTGGGCCTTGAAGAACAGGACAGGCCTTGAACAGGTTGTCCACTATTTGGACGATTTTTTGTTCGCAGGCCCAGCCTGCTCTGAGCAATGTGCATTCTTGATGGACCAGTTTAATAACTTGGCCTCTGAGCTGGGTGTTCCGTTGGCAGTCGAGAAGACTGAGGGTCCCGTTTCCACACTCAGTTTTCTTGGAATAGAATTAGATTCAGTGCAGCAGTGTTCCCGCCTCCCAAGAGAAAAACTAGTCGATATAATTGAGCGCATTTCCGTTGTATTGCAACATTCAAAATTACGTTACGCAATTTACAGAGCATTGTTGGTCATCTCAATTTTGCATGCAGAGTGGTCGCTCCAGGGCGGGCATTTTTACGCCGTTTATGTGCAGCCATGCGGGGTCTGAAACGCCCATTCCACAGAATTCGTGTGTATCGGCTGCAATGCGAGATGATCTTCATGTTTGGTTACAATTTTTAACTCAATTCAATGGTGTTTCTTTTTGGAGGCGAGAGCTGTTGCTCCAGGCAAATTTTCAGGTTCAGTCAGACGCTTCCGGTGCTATGGGATTCGGAGTTATTTTTCAAGATCAGTGGTGCGCAGCGCCATGGCCCGGGGCATGGCTGGGTTCCGGGTTATGTAAAGACATTACTTTTCTAGAGCTGTTTCCAATTTACGTGGCCGTCCATCTATGGGCAGACCTTTGGGGTAACTCAGTTGTACATTTTTGGTGTGACAATCAAGCTACAGTGCAGATATTGAACACTATGTCTTCAAAGAACCCCAGAGTTATGTCTTTAGTCAGAGCACTTATACTGCATACTTTGAAGTGCAATATTTTGCTCAGGGCGCGACACACACCCGGCCTCGACAATGGCATCGCAGACGCCTTGTCCAGGAACCAGATGCAGAGATTTCGGGCCCTTGCCCCATGGGCCCAGCAGTCCCCTGTCTTGATGCCAGATTATCTTTGGCAGATTGGCGAACAGCTGCTTCACAAGCAATTTGGTGTTCAATAGCCCCAAGCACGCAGGAGGCCTATATGCGTTCAGGTAGGGATTTCGCTGCCTTTAGAGCGGCTGTCTGCCTCCCAATGTTGTGGCCGGTGCCAGTCGAACACCTTATGCAGTTCTGCATTTCCAAATTGCAGAGTGGGTCATCAGTTAAGACTGTTCGAGGGAAATTAGCTGCCTTGTCCTTTTTGGCCAAGACACAGGGTATTCACGATAACTCAAATGATTTTAGGGTAAAAAGAATCCTGGCAGGATGGTCCAGGGTGTGCCCTCGTCCACCTGACTCGAAGACCCCGGTGTCACCCGAGGTTTTACTCAAGCTCCATGAACAATGGCCTACAGTCTGCCGTTCTCCTTATGAGGCGGTTTTATTTCATGCAACAGCCTTGACGGCTTTTTTTCGGCGCTCTTCGCATCTCTGAATTGGTGGTGCAATCCCGCTTGGATGGATCTGCACGCGCCCTACAATTTTGGACCTTTCCCTGCATGCCTTGTGGGCGACAATAAAAGTGAGAAGATCCAAGACTGACCAGTTGGGTAAAGGGTCTATCATATTGCTACACGCAGGATCAATGACAGAGCTGTGCCCTGTTAAGGCCCTACATGCATTTGTGGCTATACGGGGTATTGCTGATGGCAGTTTGTTTTGCCATCAAGATGGTGCGCCATTAACCAAGTTTCAATTTTGGTCAGTAACGAAGTCCGCCCTGGCGGCGGCAGGTTGGGCCCATTTGCACTTTGGAACCCACTCCTTCCGGATCGGTGCTGCATCTACTGCAGCAGAATTGGGGTTTTCTCAGGAAAGGTTCAAGCAATGGGTCGTTGGAGGTCCCGGTCTTACCGGGCCTATGTGCGAGAGTTGCCTTGAAGGTACTGCTGTGGGCTGTGTTTTTCTTCCAGGTCACCGGAGTGGAGGCAGGACTGTCCGTGTGCTGATTTGCGGGCACAGTATGGTGTACTGGGCAGCAAAACGAGCCGCCAATACGGGCTTTGGGTCTCACCTGGCGGTCGAGCGTTCGGCGGACGTCCATTGGATGGGTCGCCGAGGCATGAGATGGCAGCACCTCCTCCACAGTTTGTTCCGGACTGACCAGTTTTCGTCCCCCCCAGATGTCCTGGTACTGCATTTGGGGGGGAATGACTTGGGCTTGCTGAAAGGCAAGGCCCTGATTCTCCAGGTGCTATGCGACATAGCATCCATCCGACACCGGTGGCCGGGGGTTCGGATATTATGGTCGTTCATCATACCGCGCCTCAGTTGGCCTAAGGCCTTGAATAGGGCGGTTAGGAAGGTGAACAGCGAACAGCGAAATTTGTAGGGCCATAGGTGGGATCGGGTTTTGTATTCCCCATCCCAATATAACCTTGGCCCGGAGGGAGCTGTATCGGCCGGATGGGGTTCACCTATCCGATATTGGCAATGATATATTTATTGGAGATCTGCGAAGGGCCCTGCTCGCTCTTTTATCGTGCAGGTGGGGAAGAATCGACAAAGCGATAGCTTGTCTCTCCCTGTGGCGGGAAGTGCGGGTTTAGGCAGGAACAATTAGGGTTATGGTGATCATCCAGTGGCACCTTTCAAGGTGACTGACGTTTACCCAAGGCTGCCCTCGCCAACGCCAGGAGGCTTGGCACGAGGGAGATTGGGACGCCTTTGGGGTTTTACCTTTCTCACCTATTTTGGGAGCCTGGAGTTAGGATGCATTCGCCAAATATTGGTCTTTTTCCCCGGCCAAGGGCCGGGCTAGGTTAGAACCGCACTTCACCCTTCACAGATCTTCAATTCAATAAATGTGGCCCTGATTTGAAACCATATACCCTGTGTCTGCCTCTTCTTTATCTCGCCCTTACACGCGCAAACAGACTCTCTTTTTTCCAATTTCCAGAAAATTTGCTCTGTTAATAAAAAACAAAGCCACACAGAGACTGAAACATTCACATGTACATAAAGTTAGCCAAGACTAACCTATGAGAAATGAAGTTTTTCTGATGTGCCTTAGGGCTGGTTCACATATGGAAACTGGTTGTGTATTTTCTACATGTGATCCATCCCACATCTCCATGTGAACCAGGCTGTATGTATGTACAGGCCACAGCAATTTGCCAAAGTGTTGAAGTGATTGCAGAAACACTGTGGATGACACTGCCCTGGGCTGTATCTGTATCGAGTCTCTTTCATAACATCTGGCCTGGCAGAGGACTCGTGCAGCCCTTGTTTACATGCCAATCCAAATACGTGTAGAGTCTCCTGCCCACAAGGATGTTTCTGAGAATGTGTTTAGCAGCTGTGTAAGTCGTGCCACAGTAATCAAGGGGGTGGGTCATCTGTCACTTGCATGATTGTTGACCGTGATATCAGAGGCACCTATGGAAGGTGAGCAGGAGACTTCACAGGTACCTGGAACACCACTGGAGCAAGCAACTACAGAGGCAGAGACAATCTCACCACCTGAGATGCATGTTAAGGGGGTGGGGACTAGTCATACGATAGGCTGGAGGACTGATGCAGACCTAATCTGATCCGCAAATTAGTCATCCCTAAATGCTGTTAAAGAAAGTTGCCTCCGTAGTGAAATAGACATCTAATTATGGTGAGCCTGTACACAGTGATAGTCAGGAAAATGATGGGCATTTGTTTTTAGGAAATAATGAATTATGTAGAACACTGTTGTTACTAAATTAGTGAAACACTGGCTTGTATTTACTAAGCATGACCCAGCATGAAACTGAGGCCCAGCAATGGGTTAACCATGTAGGGGTTGGATCCAGGCATAGCCGACTTAGAGTACACCCACTGAAGTCCATGGAACAAGTAAGTCATGATTAATTCAAGTCCCATTAATTTCAATAGGTCTATTCCAAGCATGACTAAGTCCGCATCCAGCCCTAGGGAATTCCTGGAGAGGTGTCTCTCCTGTTTCCTGTTTCGGGCCCTTGTGGGGAAGGACACAGATTAGAATGTAGCTATTTCCTTATTGCACAAGAAGGGAGCAGGAGCCATGTTATTTATTTATTTATTTATTATATTTATACCCCACCTTTTTTCCTGAAAGGAACCCAAGGCGGCTTACATGATCTTCATCCTCCTCTCCATTTTATCCTCACAACAACCCTGTGAGGTAGGTTAGGCTGAGAGTCAGTGACTGGCCCAAAGTCACTCAGTGTGTTTCATGGCCGAGCGGGGACTAGAACCCAGATCTCCCGAGTCCCAGTCCAACACTCTAACCACTACGCCACACTGGCTCTGTTCTGCAAGGGTGAACAAATCTGAAGCTCAGCTAGCAGAAAAAGCTGATTGAATGAACTCAAAAAATTGAGGGGGCCTGCCTAGATGTTTGTACCATTAGCACATATGAGTTCTGGGCATGTGGAGAGCATGGATTAAGAACAGCTCCATGTTGTGCTCTATGGGTTTTTCAGCATGGAACCATCATATCCTTTAACTTGCCATGTAATAAATTCCAGGTCCAGGAGGAATACAAAGCTATCCCAAAACCGAGAGATTTAGCTCTAGGAATATCTTGTTATTAACCACAGCAATACTGTACATTAGCCTTCCCCAACCAGGTTCCCTCCAGATGTGTTGGACAGGACTACAACTCCATGCTGGCTGGGGCATGCTGGGAGTTGTAGTCCAACACATCTGGAAGACACCAGGTTGCAGAAGACTCTTGTACAGAGAAAGAGTGAAAGAGAATTGTCAGTTTTCAAATAGTGCAATTTTCAGCCCAATAGTACTGGCCATAAGCATTCCAGTTGTTTTCAGTGTACGTTCCGATGCTTAGGTGTGTAATCCTATCCTTGCCCTCCCCTAAAGCACAGTGATTGGAGAGCCCCTGTTAAGATGGGCACTATTGTTAGAAGGTGGTCCCATCAGTCATTCAACCTCAGTCCTTCCCTCCCCCCCCCCATTTAGAGAAACAAAAACAAAAGATGCTGTTTTGGGAAACATGCTTTCTTTCCAAAACCAAATTGCAAACCAAACCTTAGTGGGGTCCGCTTCAGTTCTGGTCACTTCAGAGGGAAGCCCGCTTCACTCCAGGAAGCACCAGAAATGGTCCAAAGGGGGCCAATTTGGCGTGGGATTTGGGATTTCTCTGAATCTGATGCACATCCCTGCACCTTACCATCTAAAGAGGGTAATGGGTAGGTGGGTGGGTGGTCTGTGAGAACATCAAGCATTCATAATGTAGAAGTAGAAAACCAGTGTAACAGGAAACAAAAAGCTGGCCTTGAATCCTTCTCCCTGATGTGCTAGGTTTATTTTTAATTTGTTGCAAGATTTTTGTGCAGTGGAGCATTCAAAAATGCTACACGCTACCTGCAGACTGAAGTGATTTTTTTCCACACTGCCGCCTCACGATTAGGTCTAGGTGTTAGTTTTGGTGTGACCAGACAAAGCCAAACACACATGCTTCATTCTTCCACTGAAGAATTAAGTGCCATTGAGTGCCATTTTTTTGTTAGAAAGGCAGGGTACAAATCAAATCAAATCCATAAAGAAATGGGGCTTAAAAGTTTTTAGCTGCATCTGGCCCTGATTTACTTATTCTTTTAAAAAACATATGAGTCATTTCTCCATTAAAAATGCCAAAAGCAATGTACAACGGTTAAAAACATATCAAACAAAAATGGTCATATATATTGCAATATTACTTAGAAATAGCATGCTTCTTGAAAGAGGTACCTTCATCCCTGGAAATGTATCTTTAACAGGAAACCAATACTAAAAGCAAAAGGCCGCAACAATGCTTCCTTCCCACCTGCTATGACTGCACCATTCTTCAGAGCTAGAATATATTTGGAAATAGATTTTGCACTTGAACATTGAATATGATCAATTTCTTTATCAGCAGTACTTCTCTTGGCTATTTTCCTAAATTACATATTCCATTGCAAAATTATATTCCATTGCTAAGGCATTAGTCACTATCCACAGTTTGTATTTTAATACCAATAGGGTTTTTTTGTATGCCATTGTAGGTGGACTACTAAAATGCCTTAGGGATAATTGAGTCCATTCTTGAAAGTATGAATCTGTCCTATTTAAAAAGGTATCCTCTGCATAGAAATGAAGGTGCTCAGGAAAAAAACAAAACAAAAACCTAACTTTTAGGGGAGGGGGGAGAAACAGATTATAAAACGGCGGGTAAAAAACAGACTGTAAGACAGGCACATGTTTAATTCAAATAAAGATTGTCTATTTCTTTTCTATGCCCATTTCACAAGGGAATTTTTCTGTGGTCATCTTTCCTAGTTTTTTTTCCATTTACATAACTATTTGGTTCACTTGACTCAACTACTTGCACCACTTTGCCATACAAACTTTAGCCTGTTTCATTCCATGTAGTGCTAACAACATTTTTTTTTTCCTGGCAGGTCCCTACGCTGGCTCAGCTTGTCTGAGCGTGGAAAGCTAAGCAGGGTCAAGCCTGGTTATTACTTGGATGGGAGACCCCTCCTCTAGTTTCCTGCATTGAGCAGGGGGTTGGAATTGATAGCCTTGTAGGCTCCTTCCAACTCTGATCTATGAAATCTATGAAACTATTCTTAACAAATTATTTAATTTGTTTCCCCTCTATTAAGCAACAGGCCAACCTTCCTCAACCTGGTGCTTTCCAGATGTTTTGGACTACAACCCCAAGCATTCCTGACTGGCTGGACCTGATGGAAGTTCGAGTCCAAAACATCTGAAGGGTGATGGGTTGGGAAAGGCTGCAATAGATTCATGAGGTATTCAGTTGACACATGACAGTGACATCCTCTACCCACTTTTGCCATGGCAAGGCTTGTCTGAAAAGGAGAGGTTGCCAGGAGTTGAAAGTAGAGACAGCATCAGGCCTTACGTAAGCCCTATTCAGGTGTTTGCTTGAACATTTGAAGGCTCAAAGCATGTACTGCGACACCCGCTCCATCTTCATGTGTGCCAGTCCTGCCACCCGCAGTTCAGATCTTGCCAAATTGAACCCGCAAGCTCCATTTCAGAGAATATTATTTCCAGACAGTTAACCTGCAAAACCATAGTATTGAAAGTTTGTACAGGTTTCAAGCTTCACTCCTTGTTCTATAGTGATTTCGTTGCATAGTATGGGCAAAGCTCTTTTCTTTTTTCTTTTCTTTTCGTCCTTTGAGAAAGTGTGATTTTTCTTTTACAATTTTGACAGTCAAATACATGTTTACAATGGTCCTACAATTGTGGTCTCTAGGAACTTAATATTCAGGGACAAAAACAGATGCAGATTGTGAGTACCATTTTGGATTTCCTTTGCTTAAATTCTAATTTCAGATCAAACAAAACACTTTTGCATGAGAGAAACAGATGAGTCCCAAGTTTCATCATGTCTGGTCAATATCTGTCTATAGGTGGGTCTTGCTCTGATAGAGTGGGAAATAAGAGAGAATGGTTAATATATTTCTCCAGCCCCGTGAAATGCTTAGTTCCCATGTCAGCTCTGCCCGGAGGATGTAATCAATACACTTGCTTTCATCTACCTTTCTAGTCTTTAGGACAGCCTAACCCAACCTCACACTCACCTGGTGTTTTGGATCACAACTCCCATCATCCATGACTATAGGCTATGTTGGGTGGGGTTGATGGGAGTTGTAGTCTAAAACATCTGGAAGGCACCAGATAAGCGAAGGCTGCCTTCGAATATGCATCTATGATGATGATGATGATGATGATGATGATGATGTATGAGGGACTGCTCCAGGACAATCTTGGTAAATACAGCTGTAGTGGCTAAGAGACTGTGCAATGAATCAAGAAGTCTCTGGTTCAAATGTTACCTCTGCCATGAACTACTAGGTGACTGTAGGTAGGGACAGATGAATCTGTAAGTTTCAGTTTCTTTCAATTTCTCATTTTTCCAATCTTAAATTCAGTTCATCTTGAACTTTGAGAATTTCTCCAGTCTTAAGTTTGGTTTGCCCTGAACACTGAGATTTTAAAAAAAGTTTGTTTGAAAATTTATAAGCACTTTTTAATGCATTTTCCACCTCAAGATACACATTTTTGTGAACTATTTTCCTAATATGATGCATTTTGGATGTTATTTTCTCTGATATACACATTTGTGTATGCATTTTTTGATTGGAGAACTCAATTGCAAAATTTGGAGAAGTGTGAATTTTGAAGGATAACCGAGTTTCGGTTTGCATAGTGATTGAACGTGCGGAATTAGATAAGTTCACTTTAAAATGTGAACTAAACTAATTCCACGCCCATCCCTAGCTATTGGCAAATGTCTTTCAGCCTTGGTCCTTCCAGCTGCACTAATAATACTGATTTATCTTACAAGGTTGTTGCAAGAACAACAACTGGACTCTACAGAACTCATGTGAATGGCTTTGGACTCTTTGAAAGTTCTGTACATATGTTAAGTATTATTATCTTTAAAATTTCCTGCTAAAAGTATTACAATGGCATTCCCTGCTAATAACATTTGCTCTGCAGCAAAAATTCTGTAGGAGGCAGAATGATGTAATTTAAGTCAAAGGATAATTTTTCAGCTGCAAGAACAAGACATATTGTGGCATATTCCATTTTAGATGAAGGAAAATATAACTGAGGGCAATATCAGTTTTATTTTACTTTTTACGCATTAAGGAATTATATGCCAGTTCCCTCGTTTGTGATAGGAAACAATGCTTCTCCTTCAGTAAATACATTTGCTCTGACGGCTAATGATCAGAAAACAACCTTGCTGTACAAACTAAGGAGCCTATCCAACAAGGGCAATGTGAGCCCCAAAGCCCTCCTGGGATCCATGTGGCAACACCATTTTTTGTGGGCAATGTAATTGGTGAGTCAGAAGCTCTTGACCTAGAAGCAGCAATCTCCAGTGCCTCTAAAGCGCAAAGTTCAGTTTGGATGCAATCCTGTTCTTACTAGAGTCGATAGCAAAACTCCCTTTTGGTTAAAGGTCTTTCTTGTAAGTTATACTGTTTTTGTTAAAATCATAGCTCCAAGTGATGTCTGAAATGGCCCCTGGAACACTTCTGGAATAACGTTGATGTCCCAGGTGCATTTGTGAGATTGACTGGTGGGAATGATCATGTGTGTTATGTCTGTCTGTCTGTCTGTCTATCTATCGACCGATCGATCGATCGATCAATAGATAGAGATAGAGATAGAGATAGAGATAGAGATAGAGATAGAGATAGAGATAGAGATATATAAAGAGTGGGTTCAGAAAAGTGGATGGCTCTGAATGTAATTCTTGCAGGAGGTCTTGTTCTTTTATGAGCCATTCCCATATGTGTGTGTGTGTGTGTGTGTGTGTGTGTATGTGTGTTATTAAAGATAGACTAACAACAGAGTAATTTCAAAATATGCTTCTACCTTCATCAGTAGCTATGTTTTTTTTAATTTTATTTTTATTTATATTTTTAAATGAACACACATACAAAGAACATAAACCTACAAATCATAAACTCCAAGTGCACCCGTCACCCCGGGGCCAAAACCAATTCTATCCACATAATCCATTATTAATCTATATTCCAAAAATACATCATATCATGACATGGCTTACTCCCCTTTCCCTTTACTAAAACATAATCTAAAAATGGTCCCCATATATCCTTAAAATTATTTTTCTTTAATTGTCCCCTTTTACATTTAATACTACATGTTAGTTTATCATTTAAAGCAATATCCCAAACCTCTTTATACCAATCTATTATTAAGTACTGGTGTTGAACTTTCCAATTCCTTGCTATCAGTAATCTCCCTGCCGCTAATAAACTTACAATTAATTCCTTTTTCTCTTGTGAGCACAGAAGTTTCTCCGTTATTGATAACAATGCTAATTTTGGACAGACCTCCAAATTAATGCCAATAATTTCTGAAATTTCTACAAAAATTTTATTCCAAAAATCCAATACGCTTTTGCAACTCCACCACATAGGACCATAAGTTCCAAGTTCCTGACATCCTCTCCAACACAATGGAGCACAATTACTATCTATTTTGTTTAATCTTACTGGAGTCAGATACCATCTCCAAACAGTTTTTAAAAAATTATCTTTTATCCTTACTGACATATTTCTTAATATACGTCTGCCCCAAATATTTCTCCACCCCGCATTCGATATCTCCTCCTCAAATTCCCATATCATCTTAAGGTTATCTTTTTTTGCTTCAATCCTCTGAAACATTTTATATATCTCCTTAGTTAACCCTCTGGAAGATACATTCCCTTCTATAAGTTCTCTAGACAACACTTTCTTTTCAAATCCAGTAAACTCCCTCTCATGCTCATTTCTCTTCTTCCATTTCTTAGTCCACTGATCTAATTGCATTAAATTTAACCACGAAATTCTACCTGGCCCAATCATTTCCGATATTTGTTGTCTAGTCTCAATTTTTCCCATCCAATCCATTAATTTGATAACCTTATTTTCCTTAAATATAGCTTCCCAATGCTGTGCATTTTGTGGAAAGTCCTCCATTGCTACCACTGGAGTTAGCGGGGATATCCCTGGTATAAAAATCTGTCTATTACTATTCCAAATCCCTACCATATTTTTCAAGAAGGGATTTTCTATTCTTTTTACCCTACTATTAGTTTTTTTTTGAAAATAAAAATTTTCCATCCCAATTTCTATTTCCTGCGTTTCTATTTCTAACCACAAAATATTCTTCTTAACTAAAATATCCATTATAAACCTTAACTGATTAGCTATATAATACCACTTGATATTAGGAAGGCCAAGCCCACCTTCTTTTTGGGATTTATACCATTTACTCTTAGTAATCCTCACCTTCCCCCCCCCCATTACAAAAATTATTAATTATTGCTTGCCAGTAGCTATGTTGTTAAATAAATACCGAGTAGCAGTTTGGAATGCTAGGAGATTAAAGTTCCTAGAACAAATAAAAATAAAAATGGGTGTGAGTGGTAGAAAGCGCGCACACACATATATATTTCAGATAGAAGCATCATCTGACCTATTCCAATTTGAATGAATTGTGTTTGAATAACTTCTTTATTTTTTAATTTTATTTTTGGAAGCTGCAGTTGTCTTTTGGAGGTTTTAGGACCACTACCTGTGCTTTCTGCCTTTTTTTTTTTTTTTTAAATAAATAGTGGCAAGCAGGCAGTATATTAAATGGGCAAACTGTACTGGCTAGCCTTGTCAGACTTTACTCTTGTGTGCCAAGAGCAATCATTATTAGGTAATGAAAGAGTGTATAAGAAAGTAGTCGATTATTTATGATAGAAACAAAATGAAACTAATGGGACAAGATTTGAAAGCTGTGATGCATGAAAGGTACCATAGAAGCAGCTTTGGCACCATGACAAATAAAGAGAAAGGCTCAGTGGGAAGCAACAGTGTGAACATGACTACCAAGAAGAAAGAATACATGTACCGACCAAATCCTCACCATCTGGTGTTTATTTAATACATAATGAAGGTCAAATGGCTACTGATCCTTTCTGCCTTAGTCCACTGACTACAAGAATGGAAGGATTCAATGGGTTTATCAATATGTCTGGAAATGCTTCACCATATGATCTGATGGGAGTTAATATTATTGGAACAACATTCACATTAATATTTCAAATGAGGAACTAAGACTTGAAGGAAGGAAAAGGTTGCAGAAGTGATGTATGGCAACTTGCTGCATTGTTGTAAATGAAATTCTATAACTGGATCTCTCCAAACCTACCTATGCTTAAAAGGTAGATATAATTTTATTGCTAACAAGCTTATTTTACATGTGCCGGCACATTTTTTTAAAACTCCTTTCCTTAGTTTTTCTTTTCCTTCTTTTCTTTCCACTAAATTGATTACACACCTATTTTATATAATTATTCCACTGGGATACATTAACTTTGGGTGAAATATGTTTATTAGGCATTATATGTAAACAGCATACGCTATGAGTAAATCTTATGTATATTTAACAGTATTATTTTACATAACATTCTGCTCCCTACAGCTTCTCCCAGTTGTACACTCTCAGGAAAGGAACTATTCTCTGATAAAGATGATGCCATCAGATTTGTCACGCATTGCACGGAAGTGGCACCTGCAGAGTAGAGGAGATCTACCTTTTATTTTATTTTTTTGAAGCGGGAATCTTGCCATGACTTTATTGTTCTGGTTTTTAAGTTTGCAAAGGAATAGATGGAAGGATTAGCTAAATTAAGGGACAAAACAGACATTACTTTAAATCTGTGTCTAGCAGCTATGCCTTTTCTTTTTGTTTTCATTTTTGTTCTAGATGAGGCACAGGACCCCCAATCCAGATTGGAATCCTACTCTGTGGGAAGTGGGGGGAGGGGCTTTAAAATCCTGATTGGAACCATTGAACCTACTCTAGAGTAAAAATGGGTACAGCAGACATAGTTGCTGGACACAGATTCAAAGTAATGTCTGTTTGGGCCCTAAGGGACTTCCCCCCTTTTTTTCTTTTTTGAGAGAAAATGGGACATTAGGGGTACAAAATATGGTTACTGGGAGGACATCCCAGGGGCCATAAGATACTATAGACTTTCTTCTCTCTGAGCAGAGAGGGAAGTCCACCTGCAGAGGTCCCCTCTAGATGATAGTGAACCTTCTACTAGCATGGTTGCCCTGCTGGTGTTGCTCTGTCAGCAGTAACAGCAAAAAGGTGATGTTCCGGGTGTGTGACAGAGGTGGATCAGGGGAGGCTTTGGATCTGCTGTATCTGAAGTCCCCCACCACCACCATTCCTGGACACTACACCTGGTAGTGAATTTCTCTCTCATTGGAGGCAATGGGAAGGAAAAGAAAAACAAATGTTTAACGAAGGGAGGGGAAGGTTGAAAAAAGTCATTCCTCCCTTCCTTCCACCCTGGACAGCACAAGCCTGAAAGAGCTTAGGATGTGGCAGTTCTTCTTGGATCCTCCATCTGCCTCCAATACCTAAAAGCTGTAAATCTAATACCAGAATAAATGAGAATGAGAATAAATGATAATGTTGGGAGAAGAACTGGATTGGGAGAATATAAACTTAATATTTTGCTGCAGGCATATTCAAACCAGGAGATGTTTCTTTAAGAAATATTCTCTGTGTCCCTGCTTGCCTCCACAGGCAGAGGGGAGATCTGCCAGTGGGGTGGGAAGTCTACTGCATCGGTCCCTGGTCCACCCATGGAAAGCTACATGGGCATAGGAGAATCACCAGCTACATTCCCATTGAATCCCCTTGTTCCCCTGATAGGCCCCTGGATCAGCCCCTTAACTACGCCAGCCTGAAGCTGGTGTAGTTAATTTTCTTCCCATTGGTTTCAATGGGAGGGGAAATTTAAAAGGGAAAAACTGAGGGAAAGGTTAGAGAAGAGCCTGATAGAAGAACAAGAGGGGAAGGCACCAATGTGTAAATGAAAACAGAAGGGAAAGAAGTCTCAGGTGCCAGTGAAAACAGTTTAATGCCCAACACGTTTCAGTTTACACCTTTGTTGGGGGCAGAAAGTTTTTCCAAATATGATAAAAAAGATTTATTTGGCTATCTCGTGAGTCAAAAGGAAAAGAAAAGCATGACCGCCACCTCTTGCCCTGGCTGTGTGAGCCATCAGGGATTTAGATAAATAAAATAGATACAAATAATAATAAATAATATATTAATAAATATTTTAATAAAAGAAAGCATGACTGTGTTCGTGGGTCCACCACAGGTCCCCTTTCCTTGATACTTAGGATTTGTTTGCCTGCTATTAGTTACTTATATCAAGTTCCACTGCTTTTAATAGGAATTAATCACCATAACATTAGCTAAATCGGATGCAATGGCTCTCAAATCAGTCTCCAGTATCCAGATTATTAATTTATTTAGATTTATAATCTGGCCCATCCTGAAAGATTGAGGCAGGTTTCAAAATCCTGTTGAAACAGAATAAAAATATTTGAGTTTGAAATGCCATTGTTGGCTTGTTTAAAATATATATATTTACACCAACTTTTGACAATACATTATTCAAAGTGAGTAGCATCATTATTTAAGGGTAACATTCAGCAATAAGGGAAAAAATCAAGCAAAATATAACTAAGATAAGGGGGGGGGGAAATACAGTGAAAGCAACAGCAGAATTGAATAGTAGGTGAAGACAGCAGGCGAAACCGTTCCAAAACAACCTGCCACTAAAAGCTCTTGTAAACAGAATACATTTAACTTGACACTTATCAGAAAAAATGAAGCAGGTGCCAAATGAATGTCTCTGGAAAGGGCATTCCACTACCTAGATCAGTGTTCTCCAACCTTGGCTCCCCAGATGTTTTTGGCCTACAACTCCCAGCATGCCCCAGCCAGCATAGCTGGCTGGGGCATGCTGGGAGTTGTAGGCCAAAAACATCTGGGGAGCCAAGGTTGGAGAACACTGACCTAGATGACACTACAGAAAACGTCCTGTCCCTGGTAGCTATCAACCTAGCCTCTGAAGGTGGGTTCTTCAGCCAGATGATGATTACAGCAAGTGGACATCTTCATATATGAAGCAATCATTTCCCCTCCTCCCTAACTGGCTTAGTGATCCCCCCCATGCAAATACTCCCCAATGCCCCCCACCCAGTCCAACTGGATAATACCTATAAAACTACTAGTGGAACCTATAACAAAACATTGCAGTGTGGAGTGTTTCCTGTTACAGTCAGTTAGACTTGTCCTTCTCCATGATACTCCATTACATTCCCCCTCCCAACCAGCTTTCCATCACCTCCAAACCCCATTCAGGTAGCATTCCACGGCTACTGAACACGCTAAGTCTTCATTGGTCTGTTTAGGGGGTTTCCTCTCCACATTTTAGGAGGCTTCCCCCCCTAAAGTTCCCCCCCCCTCCTTATCTCCACAAAGCTCAAGGTTCCCCCAAGCCTGCTGATACTTCTCTCTTGTGCGTGGGTGGTGACATTGGGCTACATAAGCAATGACACTCATAACAGAATGCTGGAAATAGAGGGGATCATGATGTTTAAAATGAGATTGCATGGAAAAAGCTCAGTGTGAATTGCAATGCACTATGTATGGCTGGGGGAAAGGGATCATGGTCATATGGGCTACTGCAGAGGGCCAGATTGGGACCCCAGGAGGGCCAGATTTGGCCCTTGGGACTGTAGTTCCCCACCCCTGGTATACCGGCGATATTCTACAACTATTTCTGTGACAGTTATCATATGAAAGAACATGATTGAGACATGCAAATTAACACAGTAATGAAACATATTAGTATCACATGATAGCAGAGCTACGCAAAATAGCTATAACAAATCAGTGGTCCCTGGGCAGTGGAATCCAATGTCAGAGGTAATCTATGTAAGGGATAAGCTTAATTATTTGTTTATATGTATAGCCCAAACCATCTTGCACAGTGGCTATTCAGAAAGATTAATTAGAGACCAATACCATATGTGTTTGACTGGAGTTTTGGTAAAAGGTTAACTGCCCAAAGTTCAGCAGACCTCATTTTCAGTCATTTATTACCACAGCTGCTGATACTGATGTTTAAAAAATAAAAAAAATATCAGTTGCTAAGGGTAAAAAGTGGGCTATCAGATAAATGTATACGGTCACCTATTCATGATAATTGGTATCATTTAAACACACAAACATAGAAGGAGATAGAGAAACAGAATCAAAAGTGGGGAGAGCCAGAATCAGAGC
This sequence comes from Shinisaurus crocodilurus, assembly GCA_021292165.1. NCBI lineage: Eukaryota > Metazoa > Chordata > Lepidosauria > Squamata > Shinisauridae > Shinisaurus > Shinisaurus crocodilurus. The sequence continues at coordinate 263,568,325 of CM037876.1, read as the reverse complement.
TGAGTGCCTCCTCTTCCAAAGTGCATGCATGCAAGGGGGACCACTTACATATTGCTGCCGCCGCCCCCAAAGAAGAGGAAATGCATCACCAAAAAGAGGACAAAATAGGAAAGAGATTGACATAAAATCTACATACATTAACTGAAAAGATGGACATTTAGAAATAATTACTAAAATTTAAAAACACAATACATCTAACAGGAAGGGGAACACTGTGACCAAGTGATCTGCGTGTTTGCTCAGTCTGCTGTTGATTGGGCAACCTCAAGGCGCAAGCGCTCTCGTCTTATGGTTCTTTATGTTTAAACTGGACTTGGTCTACTAGACAGCCCTTCAAATATAGTATACCTTCAGATAAGAGGACTGTCTTTGGTCAAGAGGGACACATGGCCACCCTAATGCAGTCATAATCAAACAAACATGGTCTCATTCTCTTTGGCATGGACTGTGTATCTGGATCGTGCCTCTTGAGGCTGCAAATGGGAGCTCATATCATTGAATGCTTTTCTATACAAAAGATATCCCTCTCTGTGGAAAACTAGCATAGCGGGGAGAAGCCTACTCCAGAAACTGTCTCCCTGATAAAGAATTTTCTGTGTGAATGGATTTTTTTTTTTTTTAATGGAGTACCATTCAGTCATGTGAATTCCCCCTTCACACACCCCCGCAGTCTGAAGTGGTACAGCCCTGATGGATATTTACCATTTTAGTGAGGACCAGACCAATGCCTCCACCATAGAAGTGCTTGTGCAGCGTCTAAAGAACACAGTTTATAGATGGGTTACAAACAGAGCACAGCCCAGTTTTAAAAATGCTACTTGTCATACCTAAGCTTGGTTTAAGGGTTCTTTGCATATTTGCATTAATGATATCAGGTTTTCCTGAAAATTGCAGTATCTATCTGCTTGTCACTTTTACAATAAAAGTTGGAGGTACCATAGAACAGGGCCGAGCAGGCTTCAGGCTTGTAAGATCTACTCTTTTCTTTCTTTTTACTAGCATCCTACAGTTCACCAACCAGACCCAAGTGCAAAATACTGGCTCAGGCAGGCAAGCATATGCAAAGAATTAAGGATCAGGGTGCCTCTGAGCACGTACCCAGCCCAGGACTTTTGTGATCAGTACCAAAACACATGCAAATCCACTCCTGTCTTTTTCTCCCAAGTGCGCTTTTTCAGCAACCTAATTTTTTGGGTGGTTGAAAAAGGCTTTTTAGTTGTTGCTATTGTTAGACAATTGGGAGTCAGAACCGCTTGGTGCTCTACTGTAGAAAATCACCCAGAGATCTACCAGTAGATCCTGATCTACCTTCTGCCCCCCCCTTCCCCACCATAGAGGACAAGAAGCAACTATTCCTTGTGGATATATCTGAACTAAATATTCAGATCTCAGGAAGTGCTGGTGGAGTCGAAGGGGGCCACCAGGGAGGATATAGGCGTCGTCATTGAGGCTCCTATTCTATGAGTGTAGCTCGTCCATCCGTATTAGAGATGGGATGATAAATTTGGCCCTTTTTAGGGATGACTCAGTGCTGAAAGGCCCCAGGATCTCTTTGTATCTCAGTGACTTCCATTGTCCATATACCCATCCTCACTGGGCTCTCTGGTTCCCTTATATAATGGAATGGTCAGCATATAAAGCAAAGGTGCCATGTGTTGGCACATGGTTGCTTATTTGTCCAGTTGGCTTGGAAATAACCAGCATTCACCTTTGCCTGTGCACTGCAGCTCTCTATGGGTTAGATCCCAATTTTAGACACATGCAACTGGGTTGGTGGAAGAGGACTTCCACTTCCTTGCCCCATCCTCCCCACAACACCCCCTCCTGCTCCCTTGAAAGTGCTACACAGATGGTTGGGGTACTCAGCTGTGAGCTGTGGTAATGGTATGTGTGTGGGGGGGGATCCCCCAAAATCAGGCAGGGTCACCTTCCATGAGCAGAGCCCATCCATCCACAGAAGGCAGATATTCCCATATATGAGGGCAGAATAACTGCATTTCCAACCTTGTGTTTGTATTGTACTACTAATGTGGGATCTGGGAGGTGGGATTTCCAGTGGGAAATCTGTAGTGTACCTGACTTGGTAGCTTTCTAAACACCTAGTTGAACCCTATTTTATGAACTAAGAGGCATAATTAGAAATCCAAAATCAAGTTTTAGCTAAAGGCTGAAAAACTTGTTCTCATTCCTTCTCTCTCTCTCTCTCTATATATATATTTCTCTTTTTCCCATTCCCTTACTAATATCTGGTAGCAGGTTTCTTTTTATTCCTTTCCCTTAAACTAGCTTATTATTTTTTGAGGAAAAAATGTAGAATTAATTGGAAGCACTTCTTCTATTACTGACAATAAAAAGGAACAATGTAGCTGACATTACAGTGAAAAGAACGCCTCGCTCTTTGTTATATAAGAACTTCAAGTTATGTGAGTGATTCAGGAAGGTGAAGTATGTCAGGCTATAGGCAACAGTGAAACACTATGTCAGTTTTTGCCAGTAACTGACACTGAAAAAAATATGAAATTAATACTTGTCAAAGGAATGCTATTTTCTGTATGTTGACATTTATTTAAAACATTTCAAAAACATTGCATTTTTATATTTAATGTTGATACCCTATTATTACTCATAGAATCCCAAAGATTCTAGGAAGCTTGTGCTAGACCAAAATATGTCCCCATGCTAGCTCAAGATCTGCCATGGATGTTGATCAGATATCTGATGTGGATGGACGTGGTCCAGAAAGGTAACTTATGCATATTTAAATAAATAATTAATAAGTTAATAAGGCTGCAATCCTCCTGCACACGCCCTTGTAAGGATGGGTGAATGAGCAATGTTTGAGATCACTAGGATTCTCTGCACATTGTCTCACTGCTCATCTCATGCACGATTCCTGTTTGCAATCGTTGCTTGCTTTGCGCAAACAGGAAACTTGCACAAATCATGCAGCAATCAAACAAGAGATTTGTGCAAATTTCTTCCATAGACTAAATGAGGCTGGTTCAGTCGCAAATCTAACTGGGAATTGGGAATGAGATGAACGCGAGCACATTCGTGCAATTTGTGAATATTTTCGGTGGACACACGCTCATGCTCACATTCAGGGCTTTGAACAGTGCATGCTCACATGTGTTGTGAGCAAAACCAAAATTCTCATACATCCCTGAGAGTGGCTTGCTCCGGAGTAGACATGTGTTGGATTGCACTGCAAGGTGGTAAATCCAGTGGTGCTGCAAGGTGAGTTCTTCCCCAAAATTCAAACCAATATTCCTATGTTTGTGCCTTCAGTCTCTGAATATGCATGAATGGCACAAAATCCACCCATGTTCTTGTCAATCTGAGAATTGCTTTTGGACTAGTGAAAACACATATTATTTTGTGATTGTATGACATTTAAATTCAGATTTTGAGGGAGGAGCCTTCGCTGGCTATGGAGCAGTAGCTTTTCTGCCGAGCTCCCGGAATGATTTGAAAACATCTGCAAAATACACAGGAGAGACAAATTGTGAGTTTAAATTCCTTTGCTGATTGCTTTCTGGAAGGTATGCAGATGTAGAGCTAATAAAGAAATAAAAAGAATAGCTTTTCTTTGATGTGCTTTGCCCTGGATTGTTTATGAGCTCCAGACGGGTGAAAAAGTCCCTACCCCCTCTTTGGAAACGCGATCGGGCGCATCCCTCGTATAACAGTTTGAAAAGGCTAATTAGGATCCTTGACACGAAAGATACTGAATTGTCTTGTCAATTTGAGCAACTGGGTCCTGATAAGAAGCTACGAGGTAGTGAAAGTTCCGAGACAGCGAGGGGGAAGGGCGGAAAAATGGCGGACTCAGCTGGCAAATTCCCTGCTGGTGCCAAGCCAAAAACAACATCTCCAGCTAAGCTTAAAGGGGCAGCACCAGATTGGGAGAAAATTTTATTACAGTTTCAAAGCTCTATGGAAGCAGGCCAGCAGAAACATACAGAAGCAATTGAGAAATTTCAAAAACTGCATCAAGATGATATGAAGCACATGAGAGAGACCATAGATCATTTGGGGGTTCAAGTTAAAGAGCTGCAAGTTAGAGTGGATAAGGTGGAAAAACTCCAGGTGAAGGATGAAAAAAGTTTTGAAAAGTATGAAATGAAATTTAATGAGATGGAAATACAGATGATCAACATGCAAGACAGGCAACGTCGTTCCAACATTCGGATTAGAGGCTTCCCTATGGAGATGGGGGAGACTGGATATAAGTTAAGAGGCAGTATTTTGGAATGGATGAATGAAGTTGTCTCTGGAGAAACAATTCTTTGGGATGATATGGACATTGAGATTGTGCATAGAGTGGGAGCATTAAGGCGTGGTATGACATCCAGAGATGTTGTACTGAAATTTGCAAATTTATACAAGAAGGATGTCTTCATGAAAGCGATCAGAAAGAAAGGTCAAGTAGCTTTTAAGGGGGCTACTTTGCAAATCTACAATGATCTTTGTCAGCAAACAATTAAGTGGAGGCGAAGTGTTAAACCGTGTACAGCAGTCTTGATCAGAAAGGGATTACAATACAATTGGGGTTATCCAGTTTTCTTACTTTTGTGTGGAACAGTAAGAGATACAAGATCTCATCATGTGATCAAGGCATGGGCCTGCTGGGAGAGTTGGGGCTTCATGATGATGCGGAGGGTCCAGAATTGATGGGTCAACTGGAAGAAGAAGGAGCCAGCGGAGGAATTGTATAAGAGGTCGTTTCAACACGAGAAGAAAAAAAGAAATAGAAAATGTTTTATAAAGAAGTTATCCGGGAGGGAATGAGGGGCTGCTGTTCGGGTTGGTGATGGGTCCTTTCCCCCCCCCCCCTGGGATAGGTGGGTAGGTTTAGGGTGGGGCAAGTTGCCCTGGCTTAGCAGGGGGGATAGTTTAGATGAATGTGGGGGTGGGTTAAGGGGTATGTTATTGTGTATTATTTTCACTTTTGGGGACCAAAAAAGAAAAAATGATGTTAATAGATGGATTATAAATTAAGAATTTCAACTTTAAATGTTAAGGGGCTAGGTTCAGTTACTAAGAGGAGGCGAATAGAAGCACTTCTTAAGAAGGATAAGGCAGATATTATATTCTTGCAAGAAACGCACCAGGCAAGGAAAGGAGTCAATGAATTGAAATTGAGGTGGTCTAGAATATATGAGATAGCATGTGGATCATCTAAATCACGAGGAGTAGCAATTATAATTTCAAAGAATTGTGGTTTTAATGTTTTAAAGGTGAAAAAGGATGATACAGGTAGATATATTATAATGTATGGGACCTTGGGAGGGGGAAGAATATGTTATTGTTAATGTTTATGCTCCCAATCAAAATCAAGGAGAATTTTATCAACATGTGTTTAAAGAAATGGGTAATTTTCAAAATCAAAGGGTTATTATGGCTGGGGACTTTAACATGGTATTGGATAGAAGAAAAGACAAATCCAATCCGACGAGAGAAGATCAGAGAAATAATCTAACGATCTTGAATAAGTTAATTAGTAAGGAAGGGTTGCTAGATGTTTGGAGAGGGGTCAAGGGGAATGAGGAAAGATATACATTTTACTCATCAGCAATAAGAATTATTCGAGGATAGATTTTATTTTTGTGTCCAGGACACTGTTTCAAGGGTCCTGGGCACAGAGATAGGAGTGATAAAAGTTACAGATCATGCTTTGGTTAACATGGATTTGAAGATATATAAGGATTATAGAGAAGCGAAAAGATGGAGATTGAATTGTAATATTTTTCGTTTAAACATTTAACAGAAAAAATAGAGAAGGAATTGAGGGAAATTTGGGGATTTAATCAAACAGAAGAATGTACTGAAGCAATAATATGGGATACAATGAAGAGTGTAATGAGAGGAATAGGATTGAGAGAGGCAATAAATTTGAGGAAACAACAAGAAGTTTTTTATCAAAAGCTAGAGGGGGAGATTAGGGATTTGGAAAAGAAGTATTTAGAGAAGAGGGATAAAAAGATTTTTGCAGAATTACAGGGTAAAAGGAAAGAATTGGAGAATAAAGAACTGGATAGGGTACAAAGGAATTTGATTTATACAAAAAGGGAGTATTTTGAGAATAGTAATAAAAATTCTAAAATGTTGGCTAGATTAGCACAAAAAAAAAGAAAAAAGCTTAGTGGGGGTGATTAAAGATAAGAGGGGTAAAGAATATAATCTAGTAAAGGATAAATTGAAAATTTTTCATGAATATTATACGGAGTTATATAAGGCAGGAAAATGGTCGGAAGCTGAGAGTAGAAAATATATCGAGAAAAATTTAAAAATAAAAATCCAGGATGAAGATAGAGAGAAAATGGAGCAACCATTCACAGAAATTGAAATAGAAAGTGCTATAAATAAATTAAAACAGGGGAAAACGCCAGGACTGGATGGTCTGGGGGCGGAATATTATAAAGTCTTTAAAAAATGTTAGTTCCAAAGTTAAAACGGTTGTTTAATGATATTTTACAGGGGGGAGAGATCCCCCCGTCATGGAAACAGTCCTTGACTATTTTAATCCCGAAACCAAGGAAGGATTTAGCAGAACCAGGTTCTTATAGACCAATATCATTAATTAATCAAGATGCTAAACTATTGACAGCAATTTTAGCTAGAAGAATGAATAGTTTTCTAAATAAGCATATAGGGATAGATCAATGTGGTTTTATTCAAGGAAGACAAATGGCAGATTTAACAAGAAGGGTTCTGAATATAATTTATTTAATAAAGAAAAATAATTTGAAAGCGGGGGTTCTTGCATTGGATATTTTTAAAGCCTTTGATTGTGTGGAATGGCCTGCATTAAAGATGTTAATAAAAACTATGGGGTTTGGAGAAAAATTTATAGGTATTACTAACCAATTATATACTCATAATGTCACGTCGGTAATTGTAAATGATGGAATAACAGAAACTATTAGCCTAGGCCGGGGAACTAGACAGGGTTGTCCCCTTTCCCCAGTATTATTTGTGTTAGTTATGGAATTGTTAGCGAATTCGATAAGACAGGAGAAGAAATTACTGGGGATAGGAATAGAGACCAAATGTAAGATAAACCTTTTTGCAGATGATATCTTGTTAACATTAGAAAGGCCTATAGAAAATTGGGATTGGATAGAGAAACATTTAGATGAATTTAGAGAAGTAACAGGGTTAAAAATTAATTGGGATAAATCGGAGATAATGACATTTAATTATAGTAAAGTGGAGGAAAGGGGATTTAAACAAAGGAAAGTGGATATAAAGATAAAAAACATAATTAAATATTTAGGTATTGATATATTAAAAGATATGGATAAAATAGGGGAATGTAATTTTAAAAAACTAAAAGATGAAGTTAAAAATCAAATAGAGGATTATAAAAATTGGGATTATCGTGGTTTGGTAGGATAGCTTTGATTAAAATGAAGATTTTACCGAAGTTTAATTTTTTATTTAGAATGATACCATATAAGATATCAGAGAAAGAAATTAAAGAGTGGCAAGTAATGTTAAATAGCTATTGTAATGGGGGGAAAAAATCAAGGATTACTAAGAATAGATGGTATAAAGCTCAAAAAATAGGGGGACTTGGTCTCCCTAATTTAAAATGGTATTATATAGCTAATCAACTTAGATATATTATGGATATTATTGTTAGAAAAGATTTTATGTGGTGGGAAATAGAAGCATTTGAATTGGGTAATAGGGTGGATAAATTCTTATTTACAAAACAAGGACATATTATGACAAAAAGATTAGAAAATCCCTTTTTAAAAAATATGTTAGAAATTTGGGGTAGAAATAAGGAAATATTTTTACCAGGTATATCCCCGCTTACTCCAGTGGTGGTTATGGAAGATTTTCCCGAGAATGTTAGACATTTAGAACGAATTTTTAGAGAGAAAAAGGTGATAACTTTAATGGATTGGCTGGAAAAAATGGAGACAAGACAGCAAATAATTGATAGGGTTGGGGCAGGAAGAATTTCTTGGTTAAATTTAATTCAATTAGTACAATGGGGTAAGAAATGGAAGAGGAGACATGAGCATGAAAGGGATTTCACTGCATTTGAGCAGGTGGTTATGTCTAGAGAACTTGTAGAAGGAAATGCATCAGCTAGGGGTCTTACAAAGATGTTATATAAAATGTTGCAGAAATCAGTAGAGCAAGCAGAAAATCTTAAAATAGTTTGGGATACAGAGTTTGAAGAGGAAATATCAAAGGATGAGTGGAATAAGATTTGGGATAGGCGAATATTGAAAAATATGTCTATAAGAATTAAAGAGAATTTTTATAAGCTAATTTGGAGATGGTATTTGACTCCAGTGAGATTAAATAGAATAGACAATAAATGTTCTCCAATGTGTTGGCGAGAATGTCAGGAATTGGGTACATATGCTCATATGTGGTGGAGTTGTAAAAATGTAATGGATTTTTGGAAAATGATTTTTGAGGAAATATCAGAAATTGTTGGAGCTGATTTAGAGGTATGCCCTAAACTAGCTTTGCTAACAATAACGGAAAAGGTGATCGGTTCTCAAAATGTTAAAGAATTAATCATAAATTTGTTAACGGCAGGTAGACTAATGATAGCAAGGAAATGGAAAATCCAGCAAGTTTTCACTATTACTGAATGGTATAACGAAGTATGGGATATGGCTTTGAATGATATGTTGACTTGTAATATTAAATGCAAAAGGGGTCAATTAAAGAAAAATAATTTTAAGGATATTTGGGGTTTATTTTTGGAATATGTGTTTAAAAGGGGGAAAGGGAGTTTACCCTGTCAAGATATGTTGTATTTTTGGAATAATGAACAATTATAGAGTTATTGGATTGTTTGGTCCCATGGTGATGGGAGCACAATATTAGTTATGTGTGTGTGTTATTTTCTTTGTATTGTTTTAAAATTTAATAAAAAAAAATATTAAAAAAAAAAATAAAAAAAAATTCAGATTTCCAGATGCTACTTTTTGAGATGATCTTGATAGATGACTTTTACTAGGATGTCATGGGCAGACAAATGGTCTTCGGGTAAGTTCATGTCACTAAATTATTCCATCGTGCACATGGGTACGCCACTGCATGGGGAAAGGTTATTTATTTATTTATTCATTCTATTTATACCCCGCCTTTTTTCCTGCAAGGAACCCAAGGCGGCTTACATAATCCTCCTCCTCCTCTCCATTTTATCCTCACAACAACCCTGTGAGGTAGGTTAGGCTGAGAGTCAGTGACTGGCCCAAAGTCACCCAGTGAGTTTCATGGCTGAGCAGGGACTAGAACCCGGATCTCCATGATTGTGATCTCCATGATTGTGGCAGCACTTTCCCCGGCAGCTGCAATCAAGAAAATAGCTGCAGGGTCACTCTGCTTACAGCCAATGTTTTACACCCACTTTTCCAGAAATGGCTGTAGGAATCCCCATGCATAATGGGATGGATGAATTTAGCAGTTTGAACTAGCCACAAAGACTGCTGGGACATTATCTGCAGTTCTCAAGATTAGCCAAGAAATCCTATTATTGTAGGGATGTGGATCAGATTTGGACAAATTCTGAAGCCCAAGCAGAATTGGGCCACTTCAGTTCAGTTCTGTTGGGTTCTGAAGCGAAGAGGGCTTCTCTCTGAAGACATCAGAACTGAATCCTCCAGGGTGAGGCTTCGTTACAGACTTGTTTTCAAATACAGTACATGATCATATACTTTATGTCTCTAAACAGCATCTTATGGTTTCATTTCTCTAAACTTTGATGAGTGGGGCCAGTTGAGTGACAGGTCCACATTCTAGGGCACATTTTACCATAGGATCTAACAACGCTGCTTTGTGGGAGGGCAAGAATGGGACTGTGAGATAGCCATTCTTCCAATGCATGTTTGGTGGCAACGTAAGAGAGGCCCTTGTGGGTGGCTGCTCCCAGACTGTGGAACTCCCTCCCAAGGGAGACTAGGTTCGCTCCCTCTCTGCTGACCTTCCACCCCAAGCAAAGACCACTTATTCAAGAAGGTCTTTGGCCTGTAAGTGGGTCTGTTGGTTTGGATGCTGTTTTTATTCAACCGTCTTCTATCTATTTCAGAAAAGATCCTCCCTGAAACTCAATATGGTTTCTGCCCCTCTAGAGGGACAGTAGACATGATTTTTACTGCACGTCAGCTCCAAGAAAAAAGCTGGGAGCAAAATCAACCCCTTTATATGGCATTTATTGATCTTGCTAAGGCCTTTGATACTGTAGACCGAACAGCTCTCTGGACTATCCTTATGAAAATTGGATGCTCCAATAAATTTGTGAATATCTTGCGACTTCTCCATGACAACATGACGGCTACGGTCTTGGACAACAACGGCTCTCATGGTGCTCCATTTAAAGTGGGATTAGGTATTAAACAGGGATGTGTTATTGCCCCAACATTATTTGCTATTTTCATTGCCAATATTTCACATCTTGTTGAGGGGAAACTTCCCACTGGTGTGGGAATTATATATCGAACAGATAGAAAGCTTTTTAATCTCAGCAGGCTGAAAGCAAAAAGTAAGGTAATTACAACCTCCGTTGTGGAACTTCAGTATGCTGATGATAATGTGGTCTCCGCACATTCAGAGGATGATCTCGAAACTATCCTAAATGCTTTTGCAGAAGCATACGAAAAACTTGGTCTCTCACTTAACATCAAAAAAACCAAAGTGCTTCATCAGCAAGTGCAAGCTAACCCTTTGGTGATGCCATCTATCCAGCTTGGTGGGACAATACTGGAAAATGTCGATCATTTTTTCTATCTTGGCAGCTATATTTCTGTTACAGCTAACATCGACAGTGAAATCCAGCATCGTCTGAGCTCTGCAAGTGCCGCGTTTTCTCGAATGAAACATAGAGTGTTCGAGGATCCGGATATTTGTAAGAAGACCAAAACACTGGTTTATGAAGCCATTGTATTACCAACTTTATTGTATGCCTGCGAAACATGGACTCTCTATAAACGTCACCTCCAACTCCTTGAAAGATTTCATCAACGTTGCCTCCGGAAAATCCTGCGAATTACTTGGGAAGATAGGCGAACAAATGTCAGTGTACTGGAAGAAGCAAAGACTACTAGTGTTGAAAAAATGATCCTTCAACGCCAACTTCAGTGGACCGGTCATGTTGTTCGAATGCCTGACTGCCGTCTCCCAAAGCAGTTACTTTATTCCCAATTCAAGGATGGAAAGCGGAATATCGGTGGTCAATATAAGAGGTTTAAAGATGTTCTTAAGGCTAATCTAAAAAAATGCAATATAAACATTGAGAACTGGGAAGCTCTGGCCCATGAACGATCTAACTGGAGGTTGGCCTTTCACAAAGGTTCTATGGACTTTGAAGAAGCCCGAGTGCAAGGTGAAAGGGAGAAACGCGCTAAGCGAAAAGCACGTCAAATGAATCCTTTACAGGACCATCTTCCATCTGGTAACCTGTGTCCTCACTGTGGGAAGCTGTGTGGATCTAGAATTGGCCTCCACAGTCACTTACGGACCCATCGCTAGAGGCTACACAATTTTCTTTAGAATTTTCCTCCTTTGAAAATCTCCTTTTTGTAATTTTTTTTAAAAAAAAAAAATCCTGGAGGACAATCTTACTCGGTCACGAGTGATCGCCTGACTGACTGACTGCTGTTTTTATTCTTTAATTGTTATGGTTTGGGGGGGTTGGTTGGGTTTTGTGGGTTTTTTTGGTATTTTAATGTTTTATTGTTTTAATCTATTTTAAATTGTTTTGTAAGCCATCTTGAGTGCCATTTTTTGGTAGAAAGATGAGGTATAAATCAAATAAAGGAATAAATAAATAAATAAATAAATAACTGCCGCCACACTTTTCTATGAAAAGTGTTTAAACTGGTTTTCAAACATCGTAACTCTCTAACTGTGGCCAACATTCTGAAATTTGGCAGGCTTGGCCCTCCACAAAGGGGCAACTAACTATCCCTGCAACTTCCATCCAATTCTGCCAAGAAATATAAAACTGATTGGAAATTCATGTATATATGAATTGTCTCATATACAGTAATACCTTGGATTGCAAGTAACTTGGTTGAAGAGCGTTTTGCAAGACAAGCAAATTTTTAAATATTTATTTAATTTTTTTTTTTACTTGATATACAAGCGACGTCTTGCAATACAAGTGCTGTAGTACAGCTTAAATTAAAAATCTCTGTACAAATTTGGGGGGGGGATTTCGTTTTGATATGAGAGTGTTTTGGATTACAAGCACGTTTCCGGAACGAATTATGCTCTCAATCCAAGGCATGACTGTATATATATATATATATATATATATCCCTCCTCAGGGCTACTATCTCTTCGCCTATCATCCAATTATGACCAAGGAAAAAGCAACTTTCCACCATTTTTTTTAATTTCCCAAGATAGCCAGTGGGAAGCATGAAGCTTCAGTATTTTGTAGTATATGAAGGTCCAGTTTATCTCAAGGAGCGTCTCCAACAACACCAAGTAGGCCACTCAACGAGATCTGCCACAGACGGCCTTCTCCTTGTCCCTTTAGTCAGAGCAGCTAGACTGGTGGGGACTAGGAAGAGGGCCTTTTCTGCGGCGGCCCCCATACTGTGAAACTCCCTCCCTAGTGACATCCGCCATGCCCGCTCTGTTGAGCTTCCGCCGCTCACTAAAAACATGGTTATTCAGGCAGGAATATGGGGTGGGTTAAGATTTTAAAAGTTTAATACTGTTTTATACTGTTTTAAATGTATTTTATATCATGTATTTTAAATGTATTTTATATCATGTATTTTAAATGTATTTTATCATGTTGTACATCACCCAGAGTGGCCGGTTTGCCGGCCAGATGGGCGATTCAGAAATACAACAAATAAATAAATAAATAAATTTTGAAGCTCGACTTAGGTTTGGTACTAAGTTGAAGCGGACTGACTCTGAATCAGTCCAAGCAGAAGCAGGCTGTTTTTTGAAGTGGTGAATTGTGGTTTGAGTCCAAGCAGGAGCTCAGTGATTGCTTCTACTATTTACTAATAAACCACAACTGAAGAAGAGCATGTAGACATTCCACCATATTTATGGAACCCCCTTTCCAGTGCAGGATGATCTCAAACAAGCCTGAGGAGTTTCTAAGGTAATTTTCTTTGGCTAGATTTTATTTATTTATTATATTTATACCCCGCCTTTGTTCCTGCAAGGAATTCAAGGCGACTTACATCTCCTCCTCCTCTCCATTTTATCCTCACAACAACCCTGTGAGGTAGGTTAGGCTGAGAGTCAGTGACTGGCCCGAAGTCACCCAGTGAGTTTCATGGCTGACCAGGGACTAGAACCCGGATCTCCCGAGTGCCAGTCCAACACTCTCACCGCTATGCCACACTGGCTAGATTTTTTGTGACAAAGGTAAGCAGCTGGAGGTTGGATGGAAAGGGTATTAATGGTCTATGCTTTGCATTTAATCAGCTGAGTCAAGTGAGGCCATTTGGCATTCTACTTGTCTGATCGTTTGTTTAGGAAAAAAATGTAATAACTCCTTTGAACCTTGAGATACTGAAAAGAAATTGGGCACACACATTGAAGACACATTCTGCATTTCAGGTTTGCAAGCCAACTTAACCCTCACATCCATTTTCAAAGGGGGCAGGGGAATGCAAACTCTATTGTAATGCGATGTCTGCCAAACATTTTAGCTATCGGAACTGAAGTTGGTGTGCAAGTTTAGGATATCATTCTACATCTCAGGTTCAAACCTGAGAGAGGGGGATCTTAGCTTGGTGGTACCTGCACATGCAAAAAAGAAAAGGAAAAAAAAGTCAAACACCCTGCACTGTGATATCTGCCTGGGAGACTGAGGTATCAGAATGAAATTTGGCACACATATTCAGGTGAATATTCCAGATTTCACATTAGAGGTCCCACTTTGACCCCTCCGTGTGTTTCCAAGTGAGCCAAAAGAAAATGTAAAACTGCAGCACCATACCTGACCTGAAGGTTTAGAGATCACTGTAAACTAGGGGGCGGGGGGGGGGGATGAATCTGTCAATTTCACCTTCTTCCACATTCACATTTTTTAAAAATCTCAAGTTCTTTCCTATTTATGAGGAAATTTGTGAATATGGTCCAAGTCATCAAACAGTGCACCAAAGCACCCCATCTGCACTGGCCAAATTCAAGAGGTACAGCTATTCCTAGTATAGTGAGGACCATGCCTGCCAGGTTCCTATAGAACAGGGCTCTCCAACCTTGGGTCCCCAGATATTGCTGGACTACAGCTCCCAGAATCCCTTGCCATGAGCCATGCTGCTGGCTGGGTATGCTGGGAGGAGCTGTAGGCCAGCAACATCTGGGGACCCAAAGTTGGAGAGCCCTGCTATAGAAGATGATGAGGTTTTCCTGAGGAACTGGGAATAACAGAGGTTTTCAATATACTCGATTCACTACTAGCCACCATATCAGAGTGGTAGTCCTTCAGTGCATGGTACATATATATTCCTGAGCATAATCTAAACCAGGGGCGGGCAACATAGCCGCCATAGTGAATGGTGAGGGATGATGGGAATTGTAGGCGAAAACATCTGGAGGGCCACAAGTTGACAACAGCTGATCTAAATGATATGGTGCGCTGCAGCCTTCCCCAACCCGGTGTCCTCCAGATGTGTTGGACTACAGCTCCCAGCATGCTGGTTTAATGTGACCATGGGGTGCCTAAGGAAGGATGAACCTCAATCCTTTCAGCCCTATTATTCTATGAACTGGTACATGTGAGAAATATGAGTAGGGCAGCATTGTTTTAGGGTGCTACCAGGCAATCGTTTCCTCTAAGACGTAACATCACCAGGACTGAACTAAAACAATGTGCCCTGGTACCATTGTAGTTTATCTATACAACAAATAGATTTGAGTAACTTCTGTACTGTATATCTTTTTTTTCCTTGTTAGTATTGCATGTCTCTCTCAAATCCATACATCTTCTCATGATACACTTCATCTCACTCCACAGAAAGTGTCCTTCCCTTGCACTAAACACCATGGAAATGAGACAGGAGTGGGGAAAGCACTAACAGTCACCACGGATCATGTGGAATGAGTGTTAAACTTCTGGCTGATTATTCAAATCTGAGTAGCCCAAGTGCCGCAACATTTATAGGAGAAAAGGTGCTTTTAGGTAATCCACATTAGTGATTATCATACCAGATTCTTCTTACATCCTCCCTTTATCCTATCAGAAAGAGAGAGAAAAAACAGGTAAAGAATTTCCATCATCATTTATGAAGACATAAACGATGCACACTGCACACACACACATGCATCAAAGCTTTTTACTTAAATGTACCTTTTAAATGTACCCTCATCCAGTAGTACTGCAGGAAATGAAGTCTTCAAATGTTTCACATAAATGCCTTCTTTGATGTCCAATGCAGTAAGGAAATCACTTAAAGAGAAATGTTGAAAGAACCGAGTTTCTTCATTTTGGTTTTGATGTATAACCAAGCAGTTCTAAATTATAGATTTGCAGTACTCTCCTCAGGAACATATGAGTAATAGTTTAGATTTTCTGAGACATTAGCACAGCATGGCAAGATACGTATCAAGGGCGACAAAAGTAAGCCAACTTGGAAGTGACATGCAAGCAGAACATCTTGTCTTCAGTAGAAGTGACATATAAGATGGAGGGACAAAAAGGCTCCTTTACCTTCCAGTTTCAAATATTAACTGGCTGTTTACTCTGTCTTTCCAAAGATACTTTAAAATAGCTTTTTTAAAAAAGGCTTTGACATACCAAACAAAGGTGCTGGGCTGGGGGCAAGTTTCACGCTATGTATGTTGTGCAAACATAATGGGCCAGTTCACATGATCAGACAACTTGGCAGAAACTCGGCAGAGGGCCTTCTCGGTGGTTGCTACAACACACTGGAATTCCCTTCTCAGGGAGGACTAGAATGGCACCCTCCTTGGTATGTTTTCGAAGGCAGGCAAAAACTTTCTTGTTCTGGCAGGCCTTTGGGGAATAAATTTGGACCTATGAGAAAGTGATGGATTTGCACTATTCCTATAGTTATTGTTGTTTTTAGCTTTGATATTTCATATAATTTTAATACTATTGCTGATTTAATTATATTTTTAACTTTTGTATTTCTCAATTTATATGTTTCAATTGTACAAATTTTAATGTTGTAAAGCCACCTCAAGTCCCAATATTGGGAAAAAGGTGGGTTATAAATAAATAAATAATATGGATTTTAGCATTTTGCTTCTGGGATTTCTCTTTTGGCCAACACAGCTACCTTCAGTTTTAATTTCACCTACATCAGCCATTCTTCCGATAGCTATTTCCTTACACAATAAAGACAATTTATTGGAATGGAATTAGGGCACCCTGCTTTACAGAGAACAAGAACATATTCCATGACCTTCTGCACCACTCTCTAGTCAACAGATGTTTTCAGATTATTTTGTGCATTTGGTGCACAGAGCCAGTATGGTGTAGTGGTGAGAGTGTTGGACTGGGATTCAGGAGACTGGGTTCTAGTCCCCACTTGACATGAAGCTCACTGGGTGACTTTGGGCAATCACTGAATCTCAGCCTAACCTACCTCACAAGGTTGTTGTGAAGATAAAATGGAGAGGAGGAGGATTATGTAAGCTGCCTTAGGTTTCTTGCAGGAAAAAAGGTGGGAAATAATTAATTAAATAAATATCACCCCACTCCATGAACCCCTTCTCTGCTTCTTTAGCCCCTGGTGATGGTGAGGAAATTACCCTCATTCTTGGGAAGGTGCTAGAGATGTTCACACCCCTACTCTAGTCTACTGGTTCCATCACTGGTACCAGTGTTTCCCTGGTTACTCAGGGAAACCAGGACACTCCACCTTTGTCAGGGGGAGAGGCATGGGGGAATAGTCTCACACGGAGCTTGATTGGTGGTGGAAGTTTGGCAAACTCACTGGGCTCGACCCCCCGAGCTCCACTCGCCCTACCTTTTCCCCAACTCGACTCGCGTTCTCGCAAGCTGAGCCGGGGAAGCGACTTCCACTTTCCAGCGCTATGTTGTTTACGTAGAAAATGGTGTAAGATACGTTAAAAATGGCCGCGATTTGCATAATTTGCAGAAATTGTGGCCGTTTTTAACGTATTTTATGTTATTTTCTATGTAAACAATGTAGAGGCAGGGACCCGGAAGTCCAGCGAGTCGAGTGCTGGGCCAATCGCCCACCCCTACGGCCCTGCTGGAAGACTCCTCCCCAGAGTAAGAGCTGGAGGACCAGGAAGCACCTGCCACCAGCAGGGCTCAGGATGTGCCAGTAGACCAGAAGGAGCCTGAGCCCTCAGGGGTGACCACCATGAGGAGGACAAGGGGTCTTCCTCAGAGGTGGAGGCAGAGAAACCCCCAAGCCCTTGGGAGACATGCCACCCAAAAAGACGGGAACTCAGAGGATCACTAGACTGAGCCACAGGCCTCCTTGTGAGAAAAGGTCTAGTTGCACATAGGAGGCTTGCTCACAAGGAGGACCTTGTCAGCTGCAGTCACTAACAGCTCACAGCTGAAGCTTGGGTGGGGCTCTGATAGTCTCTGCATAAGAATAGCGGTGTAAGGCTAAGAGAGTTGTTGGAAATCCAACTCTAGCCCCTTTCTGAATCTAATGTCTGTTGGTGCTGGATCGCTTCCTTGACTGTTTCCTGGTTGTGTGTACTTCTGAACTGGACTTTGACTCTGCTTCTGTCTGCTCTGTTGCCTTGGTCCTTATTGCCTGTGACCTGGACTGTTGAGACTTTGCCTTTTGCCTGATCCCTGTTTGTGCTGATGCCCTTGGAACTCTTGGACCTTTAACCTCCAACTGCTAGGCACGCTCAGGAAATATGACACTGTGGGACCCAATCTGGACCACAGAGGTCCCCCGTCTAGCCTGTGGCGGCTTGGGCTCCCTCTGTGGGCTCCTGCTGCTTGGCCTCAAGGCTGCAGGGGGCTAGGGGTGAGGAATCTCCTTGTTCTTGCCAATCTGTACTTGGAGATAACAAGGTGATTCCCCTGAGTACTGCTCCCCCTCCCAGCGGGAGGGCAAGTGGCATGAAGGAGAATCACGTTGTTATCTCCAATCACAGACTGGCTATGGCAAGGGGATTCCAGCTGAGTGTGCTCTGCATGTCCCTCACCAGCCCTGCCTGGGGAAGGTGACAGAGGAGTGAACTTGGTGGCACATTCAGCCAGTGCTTTCAGGAGCCAGCTGAATGCAGTGGCCCCTGAAAGTACTGGTCACTTGTTCTCTGCTCATTTTTAACCCTCGGTAAGTGGAGAAGGGAGCGAGAAGGAAGGCCAGTGACACACTTGGCTGGCGCTTTCAGGAGTCCCTGGAAGTAGGCCAAGTGTGCTCTGCTTGGCCATCACCATTGCTAGGTGGGAAAAGTAAAGGACGAGCAAGGCCCATTCCCTATCCAAAGCACTGGCAAGCTGGTGCTTCAGTCAGTGACCCAATAACACCAGGGTCGGGGCCTTGCCTATGACATCACAGGTAGGCCCCCACACCCTGACACCTTCCAGTCAAGTTGAGACAGTCCGGTGTCTGCTTACTGGTGACAAAAATCTATAGTTCCCCACCTCTGCCATTGGTCAGTGATAACAATGACCAACCAGAGTCCCCCAGCACCACCTTCGTGACAGCCAGAATGATACCACCATCTATGGTATCAAAAGCTGCAGAGAGATCCAGCAGAACCAACAGGGACACACTCCCCCTGTCCACTGCTTGGTATAGATAGTCCAAAGCAGTTTCTGTCCTATAACCAGACCTGAAGTCAGATTGAAAGGATATAGATAATCCACCCCTATCCAGAAATACCTGGAGCTGAGATGCCACCACATATTCCAACACCTTGCCCAATAATAGAATTGTGGAGACCGATCATACCTGCTGCCAGATCCATTTTAACTGAAGATGACAGGGGTTGGACCTGAATGCAAAGCATATGTTCCACCACTGAGTTATGGCATCGTCATAAATAGAGATAATAGGAATTGAACTCAGGACCTCATACATGCAAAACATGCTCTGTATATCAATGACCTCTATCCCCATCACTTTTTCTTGTTGCTTTCTTGAATGCATGAAGTAGCAGTACACACACACACCATTTATATCACAAAACTCATATCAGTAAAACTATTCCAGACATGTTTATCAACCCTCGTATAAGGAATGTGTATTTAGAGGGCAAAATCAACTTCAATGCTGAACTCATCTGTTAATCAATTTGTGAATCCATCCACAATTTTCTCAGAATGTCTAAGATTTTATTAAATAAAAGACAACAAGGTGTTTAAAAATAGCAAGATACAGGGCTATTTTGGAAAACACTGAAGTTAATAAAAAATTTTTTACAGATATAGATAAGATTTTTTTTTCTGTATAGAAATGCCAGTCTTTAATTTTCAGTCATGCTGATCATGCATTTATGAATGCAATACACTGACTTTTTATCATCTTCACCCTAGAAGCGGAGAATAGTTTCCTTTTAGAGTTCCTGAACTGACAAAAATGCCTTTAAAATGGGTAATTAGTGACAAGTGACTAAGAAGGACCCAGTGCTGAGAAGTCGCGCCTAAGCCTCTTGAAGAGTCTTCATATAAACAAGTCAGACCACATCACTCATTATTCCTCTTTTGTTTACCGGGAGAAAAGTTCAAACAATTTAATGAGAGGATTACCCATACTTCAACTCTATTGAAAAAGATTAATTGATATTTTCCTGTTAGGGATTTAACCACTTGGATTTGGCCTCATATCCCCTATTGTTATTGATGCTGTGATCAGTGGAGCAAAGTTGCTCAAAGGTTAGACAAACTTTGCAGCATAAATTACATGAACTAATTTATGTTAAAATCCAAAGGAATGCTCTGAATGGCTCTCCGAGTATGGCATTTAAACATTGAGAAAAGGAAGATCCTTCAGTAGCTGAGATCTGTTAGAAGCCTGCACTTATATTAGAATAGTCAGTGTCATATTTATTATAGAGCGGGTGCGGGGATGTATCTTTTAAAATAATATCACATGAATGTAGTGAACACATTGCATGGCGATTAGCATCCAGCACCTTTAAATATACTTGTTTGGTGCGCAGTCTTACAAATTCTTTTTTAACTGTGTGCGTTGAGGACATATGGCTGCATATTTGGATAACCCTATTTGCATTTTCCAAATGTGTAATATTTTTAACCACTCATTTGGCTTTTGCTTTCAGAAAAGTAGACAGCTAGTGTAACCATTTTGAAGAGGCAGTTTACTTAATTCTTTTCAAAGGACAAGAAGACGATGACATTTGTGTTCATAAATCATTTTAGCTTAGATGTTTGTGTTTTTATGTCTGAAAATGTAAACTGATAGCATGATTTAGATAAAGTATGAAGGAGAATAGCAAAGATTCTCCAAATTGGAGACAGCACAGGATATACCAAAATGAAGAGGAGGGAAGTTTTCACAAATAATTTAGTACAAATGTGACTGCATTTTAGATTCCCATGCATAAACTGAAATTTGGAAAGACTGTCGGATAAGGCTGTAAATGTGAAATAATTAGGGAGAAAAATAAGATCATACACAAATCTTCAGATTTTTATCTCTAAGATTTATGGGTAAGAAATAACATCTCAGAATTTTTACAAAGTGGGAAAAAGTGCTGAGTTTTTAAAGTAAGGATTTCTAAAAACTAAATTATTAGTTGAAAAAGCATTATGAAATAATTACTTCTAGTGCTGGACAAAAATAGCAAATCAATATTTATTTTTAAAAAATATTTATATACCTACCCTCCATTAAAAAAATCACATGGCAATGTGCAAAATTCATTAAAATAACAATTAAAATACCGTATAAATATTTTTAAAAGTCTACTTAGTATTAAAAATCAGCAAATGTCTGGGTAAACAGATACTTTGTTAGGCATACCTTACTGTTCATATAGAATATAATAGACAAGAAATCCTTAAGTTGCATGATAGCATAAAGCTCAAATATGTTACAATTTAGGTATTCCAGAAAAAGTGCATAATATATTTCTTGCATGTTCAGTGTTTGTTCTGCCCAGTAGGTGATATTTTACTAGTGTAATCATATATATCTGTTGCATCACAGTAATCATGCAAGGTATACATGTTCCTTGCACTATATGCTAAAATATGCAATAGTCAGTAATATTGTGCACACTTTGGGACATATTGGAGATATATTTGGACATATTGCGAGCATATTTGAATATTTCAGTGTCTTTTTAATTGACACGGTATAAGGGTACTTGATTTTCTCCAAAACCCTCAATCTGCTACAAGGGGAAGGATATTTTTAATGCACGCATTGATGCTTATATGTTCATTTTGGCAAAAGACTTTTGATTAATTAACAACAGATCGACAATGGAACAAAAGCAAATACAAACATGTATGCTACTTCTGATACTGAACATAGACACAGTTTATTGACCTTAATCTGGGCAAACGTCGTTAACCTTATTGATTGATTCAAGCCCATTGAAATGGAACGAAAACTGTTTTACCGCAAGATGCTATAGTATGATGCCTGTATCAGTTTTTTCAGCCTTCTGAACTTAAAAGCACAGCATAACATTGGCCATATTGATCCTCCTAAATAGTTCTGCTATAATAAATATTACATTCTTACTGCAAGTCTCCACAGTCATATTAGGTGATTGGAGAATGGAGCTGTAATCAGAGAAAGTTCTGTGAAAGATAATCTTTCTTTCTTCTCCTCCACTGAGGCAGAGATAGGATCCAAGGGACAGCGGTAATTGCTGTCATTGCTCTTATAAAATCTCTTTCCTCAATGACCAAATACCACAGCTAAACAATTTAGTATTTATCCTTTTGAAGACAGACGTTTTCAGAAACATACATAAATGCAATTAACTTCAATGGGATGCTTAGTTCCAACCATTCTAACCAGAACAATTGGTTTTTTTTATATAAAACTTGCATGTAACAAAGCCTCGCTTAAAAAGGACAAAGCGGCTCATATAAATTGTCTGTATGACTCCATTTCATATGGAATAATCTATACAATCCATACAACATTTTCTGTGAGGGTGTGGATGGGGAATTAGATACTGCTAAGTTATTTGGGAAGGTCATCAGATAACTTGTAATTCTCTTCTCTTGTTGCTTTAGCTTTTTCCCTCCTCAGGTTTGCAATAATCTTATTAATACCAACCACAGTATAAGCATGTATGAGAAGATAGTTAATAAGCTGTAGGTTTTCCAAGTGGCAAAGAAGTCATGTACTCTAGCAGTTTTTTTTTAAACACACACACAACACACACACAACAACAACAACAACACGCAATTATGTCTTCCTATTTAAAGGCAAGGATTAAACAGAAGGAATACAAGACTTAAACAAAGCAGAAGACAGATGTCCAGAAATTGTCATTAGCTACAGCACACAGATTGTGATTAAATTTTAATGTGGCGTTTAACTTAAGTAAAGATTTTTGCTTATCACTGGGAAAGAAGCCTGGGGAAAATATTGTTATTGATTTCATTGCTTTAAATGTAACTGATCCTTTAAGTAATTTTTCCTGGTTTCAGTGTCAGTTTTGAAATGTCTGCTTGGACTGAAGGAGTCATTATAGGGCATGTTCATTTAAAATTCTGCATCTAATGCATAAATTGTTCTCCAGTGTCCTCCAAGTTCTATCTATAGAAAACAAAACAAAGCTTTTAATCCACTGAATAACAGCAACACACAATTGTGCACGGTAGGTTATGTGAACTGAATGGCATTTCATCATAAATTTCAGAGATTTCTTTGTGTGTGTTTCTCCAGAAATCAAATTGATGTTCTATAGATGAGGTAATAAAAATATACCAGTGCATTTCTTAAATCTTCATTTTATCTATAGAGATCACAATGACTATTTTAAATAAACTGATCTGGAAAAAGAGTGTGTGGGGGGGACCACAATAAATACAATATTGTAATTTACTAGAATTATTTTCTTTTATAAAAGGAAAGAAATGTATTTTAGCTATTCCATCAAGTATGCATAAATTCAGTATTGTTTTATGAAAAAAATGGCTGTTAATTATGGAGCTATTAGAGACACTATCACATTCTGATATTTCATAAAATTGGAATTGTAAGTTAAAATGGGTTAGAAGGGCTAATTTAATTAAGCTTTAATACATTTGCGTCACTGAACAAATCAAAATGTACCAGCCAAAATAATGAGTAAGCATGTTAACACCAGTTGAAATAAATTGCATTATGGACATTGTGTATGGAATTTATTGTAAAATAATGAATGCTATACTTTAAGATAGGTAGATAGATAGATCAAATGCTTCATCTACATAACTAGCTTTTGAAGATCTGATGGAATATCAAAACAAGGAGATTGGCTCAGGTTTCTCACTGATCCAGTTTGCAAGATCATGACAGGGGAAATAAGCTACGGTGGCACATGTCCGGGGGATTTGCATAATTACCCTCGCCTGCGTGGCTTGCTGTGTCATGTGAACTTGGTGAGGGTGGCTTGTTGCCATGGATAACAAGCCACCCCAGAACACTAAAACAGCCCATGGGTTCTGGGTGGCTTGTTAATCAAGGCAATAAGCCACCTTCACCAGGTTTGCATGACACGGCAAGCTGTGCTGGCATGTGTAATTATGCAAATCCCCTCAGCTCGTGCAACAGGGGAAATAAGCTACCGTGGCTTATTTCCCCCACCATCATTGTGCATACCAGGCCACCGTCTCATTACGCTGCTGCAAGGAAGACCTTAAGCAAGAAAAATATCTTGACTACCTGGCTGCATTGCACCGGGGGATCCTTGTTTGCATTGCTGGTGATCAGGGCTGCCGGAGGCAGAGCAGCACATGGCCCCTCCTCCCTCAAGTCAAGGTGCAGAGTACCCAAGGTTGGTCATGTTATTTTGGCACACAAGGCAGAAGATCTCACAAGCAACTGTCTCCTTCTTTGGTAGTAAAAATATAACGATAACACATTTAGAGTGAAATCCTAAGGGGCCAATCCTCTGTAGACAGAGGACTCTAATCTTGGAGCTGCCCAACTAACCTACAGCATCCTGTTCTTCTGCTTTGCTATTGGACAGCTCACTCAGTCACCTGGGGGCAGGGCCAGGAGATGGAGAGCCTCAGATCCATGTCTTTCCCTCCCTCCCTCCCTGTGCACTGGAATGCCCCCTTTTCACCATCCTCAACCTTTCCTAAGAAGCCACCGTGGTACTTTCTGGAGTGGCTGGGAGGGGTGGTGGTGCTGAAGTGTATGTCGTGGGGTGGGGGAAATTCCCACTGGGATTTCCCCTCCTGAGGTTGTAGCTGTGTCTAAGGCCTTGGGAGGGGAAATCTGCTATATTGCTCTGTGAATAACTAACAATTATTGGTTAATTATTTTAAAAAAATGATGTTAAATTGCCCTGTGGGTGAGTGGTTCCTGAGTCCAAGGGATAGGCTTATTGCCTGTTCTGGATGGGATTACTTTCTCTCTGAAAGAACAGGTTCACAATCTGGGGTTACTCTGTTTCTACTTCTGTCATTGGAGGCCCAAGTGGCCACAGTGGTTCAGAGTGCCGGCTTCTACCACCTTGAGCTGGTACTCCAACTATGGCTTCTCCTGGATAGCCTGGTCACAGTGATACAAGTGTGAATAATCTCCAAACTGGGTTACTGCAACATGCTCTTTGTGGGGCTGTCCTTAAGGCTGGTGTGGTGTGGAAGCTGCAAGTAGTGTGGAATGCAGCCTCTTGGCTGTTGTCAGGAGCTGCCCCTTTTCAGCATCTAACACCTTTGCTAAGGGAACTGCACGGGTTGCCTATTTGCCACTGGGCCAAGTATAAGGTTTTGTTATTGGTGTATAAAGCTCCAAACAACGTGGGGCCAGCCAGGCTATTTGAGAGCCTTCTCCCTTGCTAGTCTGCCCAGTCACTGAGATCACTGGATGAAATGCTCCTGGTGGTTCCACGTGGACCTGCAGTCTGTATAGGGTCCACTCAGAGGAGAGCTTTTAGTGTACTGGCTCCCTTTCTGTGGAATTCCTTGCCAGCTGATGTCAGGCAGGTACCAACTGTGCTTTGTTTTTGGCGTCTGCCAAATACATTTTTATTTAAACAAGCTTTTCCTGAATGACCAGCCATGTTTTTATTGGTAAAACCTGATTTTAAATATTTGCATTCTTTTGCATTTTGACTGGGTTTTTTTTCTTTCTTTCTTTAATGTTTACTTCTCAGGAATCTTTCTAGACCTAGAGCAGTTTATAAATTTTGTAAACAAATAGAATTTGATGCCCTTCCATGGAGCCAAAAAACCAGGTGCCTGAGGAAGCACCTCATTCTGCCTAATGATAGGACTGGTCCTATGTGGTGATCTCTTGATGCACCACCGGCTGCTTTGGAGAAACCCCTCTACCAAGGCAGCAGCACCTTGGGGTGAGAATGAACAGGGAGGCGGGTTGAGGGAGGCTCAACCACATGAACATGAAATCTCCAGTCAACTCTAGGGTAAGTAATAGGAGGACCCTGCGAAGTTACTCTGTGTGTGTGTGGGGGGGGGAATCTGAGATAACTCCACCACCTGATTTCCTTACACACGACGGTGTAAGCTATGTGAATTTAATGGCATTAGAAGTTTAATTATACAGTATACATGCTTTGCCACTGAATGCAGAAAATGACCTATTATACTATTGTTCTACATATATGAATGCACTCTGAAACACAAGTATCATCAATCATATTTTGTTTGTATTACTTAATATTCATTAAAGAATCATATTACAAGGCTGGTTCTTCAAACCCTGACTGAAAGCTGGACCCAAACTTCTTAAGCCATTGAGGAGAGCTGTTTCTATAAACTATTTGAGAAGCTTCCACCTACAGTCAGCTTCAGCTTCCTGATTAACTTGTTCAAAGGCCTACCAATTCTTGAATTTTAAAGTCAGCAACGGCAACGATAACTTGTCCTGTTGCAACTACTACTAGAGCTGGTCAGTGCCCTGACCGAAAGCAGGACCAAGTGTGCCTAAGCAACCTTAAGAGGATTTCACTTCACTATAAATGAATCTATATTTTTATGTTAGTACTTATTTATTTTATTATTATAAAATTATAATTATAATATATTTATTATATTTATACCCCGCCTTTCTTCCTGCAAGGAACCCAAGGTGGCTTACATAATCCTCCTCCTCTCCATTTTATCCTCACAACAACCCTGTGAGGTAGGTTAGGCTGAGAGTCTGTGACTGGCCCAAAGTCACCCAGTGAGTTTCATGGCCAAGCGGGGAATAGAACCCGGATCTCCCGAGTCCCAGTCCAACACTCTCACCACTACACCACACTGGCTCTTAAATTTTTCCATGACAGCTGGGGAGAAACACAACCCTATTTTGGATCATTGATGCCTAGTGTAAAGAAATAGCACTCTGAGCAGGAAATATACTCAGTAACTGAGAGTATGGTGGCCATGCTCCTATTTTATGGAGGATAATCCTCTATTTGAAGGGCTATCAGAAGATTGTCCTCTGTTTGAAGATAGTCTTTATTTCTGGTTTACAGACAGAGAACCATAAGAAGGAAGACCCAGGGGCTTTGAAGTTGCCCAGCAAAAGTTAGTACCTGGACAGCAGATTGAGTAGGCACACAAGTCACCTCCTGGTTATAGTCTTCCCCTCTATGGTGAGATGTATTGAATTTATATTTAAATTATAGAAATTAATTTAGCATATGCTAATTTTATGCAATTTCATGGCCTTTTTTGGGGGGAGGTGATACATTTCCTCTTCTTTGGTGATGTGTAAGTGGCCATCCTAGCCGAGAAGTACAGCTGGGATGGAGAACATTGAATCAAAGTGTTCTCAAGACACCCCTCACACACACACACACACACACACACACACGTAAAATTACAAACATCAAAGGTCTCACAATGCTTGGAATTTTACCAGCTTTATGCCCTTGAAAAGAGGTACAGTGAACTGCTTTCCTTATTTGGTTTACAAAGTACCCAGTGTCCCTTTGCAGGCCTTCAAACACAAAGGGGGAAACCTTTTGCAACATCTTCCACCTTCATCCTGTTACTTCTATCACTGTCCATCCCCTTCCCTTTGTTCTTTCAAACCTCCGTGCACAGAATAATGTAGAAGATTCAGTTCCTTTTATCCACTCATAGGCACATCGTTTCCTCTTTCCTCCCTCTCTTAAAGCATTGTCTCATATACACCCAAATGGATCTTTCTTCCATTTGTCTATATGGAGGCCTCAGGAATTTCACCAGAATACTCCTTTATGCTTGGCTGGTTCCCATTCTATCTTATTCTATTAAACTCATGCAAAAGCCTAGGAATCTCTCAGCCCTTCCGGATTCCTCTGGTTACATGCTAATAATATTTTATTATTTTACCAATAGGTGGTATGACATTTATGTTTCAATGTAATGCTGCAATAAAGCCCTTTGACATCCTTTGAAGGAAAAATCTGCAGTAGGCATTGGCCTTTGAATGAAAATGGTGATCTTAAATTTAGCACTGGGAAATCTACACATTTTCAGTCTCATGGCAAATCACTTAGTATAAACACACACAAAGATTAAAAGGGAGCAGATATATATGTGGGATAGTTCTGTTGGTGACAAGTGGCTTTAATCTGAATATGATCTAACAACACCATCAAAATGTTGATTCCAAGCACTGGATTATAAAATTAGTGGAAACTATCTTTGCTGCTTAATTATATTCAGACCATCCATATTTAAGAGCTAGGATGACCTTCTGAAGTTTGTTCTTGTGTAATTGTTGGCTCTGGAACCATCACTGCTGTACTGTCTCCTTCCACATGGTTATCTAGCCATCTGGATAATGTGTCAACATTAATGTTCCACACCCCCGGATATCTGTGCTTGACAGCGAAGTCAAAGTCTTGAATTGCTGCAGCCCACCTGCATTAGCATTCATCCAGTGTTAAGCAATTCCAGTGACTGACACTTGTACACTCACCATTATCATTGCTGAACTGTTTTCAAGGTTCTCTTGGGGTTTAAAAGGAGGTCAGTATTAGGATTTCTTTTGTTGGAAGGTAAAATAGATTGAAGGCTTTTGTCATTGAAACAGATTGGAATGCACAGGGATCCTAAGCTTTAAAGAAACCCTGCTGACTAGAATGGCTTCTTTGGAGGCATGTGGCAGGGTATGAATTCTAGAACAATTCCAAAATAAAATAAATAATACTGTAGTGCTTGACTGTAGCAAAATTAGTTAGTAAAGAGCAAGACATTAGCAATGTTTCTATGTAAAAGCACAAACATGCAATCTTCTAGGATTCTGCTCAGTTCATTTGCCCAATTGTCCATATCATTACATATCAGCATTCCTTGTTTTGCTATTGCTCAGCTTCTTGATACATCAGGATATACATATCCACATTTCCTCTCACTTCTTGTACAAGGGATTCTCCTCACCACCCATATATTTCCCTAGGTCTCCATTGAGTGAAAGATAACAAAATGCATGCAAATGGTGATGACAGTTGCCATCTGCATTCTATTACCAATGAAAGGTATCTTTTCTCTTTCCTCTCATCTAACCAAGCTGGTTACTGCCAAGATCCCAAATGATGAACGTGGGCCTGCCAGTGCTCTGATAGATGACCATAAGGGGGTATCTGCCACAAGCTCTTAAGAACTCCATCAATCTGTATCAAACTGAAGAACTCAATGCAATTCCTCAAATTTATGAATGGGAACTGCTAATCTCAAGGAATTGTCTGTACTGAAAATTGGACAGCAGCAATCTCAGCCTCCCTTTGGTTCTTTGTTTCATGAAGCTTTATGTCTGCAACAGACCATACCTGTTGGTTGCTTATGCAGATCTGGCACATGCCTTTAATAGTATTATATTTATTTCCTGGGCAACATGTTCCAGCTTGCTTCCTATTTAAGCTAAACCATCTTCTTCCAGAATTGTTCTATCTCTGTCCAGCTCTCTCTCCATACTTGAGTGCATTGCTTGAAACTAATCAGCCCTATTCAGGAGTTCCTGGAAGCATGTTTAAACACATGAGGAGAGTGAGTCACTGTTCCAGCCCCACCCTCTTCCATTGTCACTCTTGTTGCACTGTACGCATGGAGGGCAACTGTCTAAAAAGGAGAGCCTTCTCTATCCATGGATGTTCTCCATGTGACCCAGAAACTGATTATCCATGTGTACAGGGCGATGAGAGCAACAATGGAAGGGGCAGAGTTGGAACGCTCCCCCTCCTTCTGTGTGTAAATAGGCTTCCAGGAATGCCTGAATAGGGCTACTGCAGGCTTAGAATCCAGACACTGAATATTGGTATGCCTCAACTAGGTAAGTCCTCTTAGTCATTGTACAGGATCTGACAGAGGAGAGGTCTGAGGATGGGGATGATTTGGTTCCTGAAGCTCCTCAGAAGGCAGTCTACAAAGTAATGACCCCAGTAATCCCCACCTGGGGGGGGGGATCCCAGCAGACACCAGACAGTATGGTCTCTGTCCCTAATTCCAGAGGAGATTGTTTTCTATGCCTTTCTTGCTTTCTACCAATGCCACCATTTTATACCGAATAGCATTTTATCTATGAGGACATGAAGGTATTATGTGATTTGAGCTTACAAGAATTTTATTTACAACTATCATTGTGCTATACAGCAAAATCAACTCATATCACAGTCCTGCTAGTTTATACCATGAACAATGTATGTGGTAAGACACTGGAAAAGATAGAACTTTGAGGACTTTTAGAAATCCAACTATACCTTGGAATATAACATATGATTAATTCCCATCACAATGGTGAATTCCCATATGATGCCACAGCATCAAAACTGTTAAGGAGGCACTCTCCACAGTGGCAACATGTTCCTATTTATTCCTGTTGACCTTCCATTAAACCAGAAGGTGCTATGAAAATTGAGTTTGGATATATCTCTAATTTCTTATTTCTAACAAATCACTTTCTTATTCTAATTTGTCCTATTATAAAGCACCTCATTAGTTCTTAGCAACAGGTCCCATTGAATGGTCTGAAGGAGGTATATCATGTTGCAGCAACCCAAAGCTAAGCAAGTGAGTCTAATCAGTGCCTGAATAGGACATCACCTCAAGACCCTATAGAGGCAGCCTTGAGATCAGTGGAAGAAAGGTGGGATATAAATGTAATTAAAAACTTAACTTTGATGGTGAATGGAAAAGTTCTGAAAGTTCTCTTTCTCTACTACCCTACCTGGAGATGTTGGGAATTGAACCTGGGACCTTCTGCATGCAAAACATGTGCTCTGCCACTGAGCTATGTCTAACAAGCCATGAAACACAGACTGAACAGATTTAACAAAATCAGTACATCCCTAGGTAAACCAGGGTAAAACATGGTACAGTGGTTTAAGGTGGGCATCACTAAGGGCTGGGACTGGGCTCACCTGAGCACCTGTGTAGTTCTAGCAACCTGCAGCCTTCAATTGAGGGCTGATATCCTGATCTTCCAGACTCCACCCAGCGTCAGCTGCAACTTGTTAGTCCAGCCTTTCAGACCTCCCTGTTTGAGAGGAGCGCCTTACTCCCAAGGAGTCCCTTATACCTGAGGAGCCCCATACCCCTCAGAAGCCTGATTCCTTTGGGCCTTGAGGTGCATGCTATGTCTCTGGATGGCTGCCTGTGCCTGCACCTTCTGGCATCGACATTCTTTGTGGCTGGGAAGTGATCCAATATCTGATCTTTTCTGATTCCACAGGTAAGGCATCTGCCGCAGGTGAGATGAGGACCCCTTCTGTGGGTCCTTCTAGATCAGGGCTCTCCAACCTTGGGTCCCCAGATGTTGTTGGACTACAGCTCCCAGAATCCCTTGCCATTATCCATGCTGTCTGGGTATGCTGGGAGCTGTAGGCCAGCAACATCTGGGGACCCAAGGTTGGAGAGCCCTGTTTTAGATCCTCCTCTGCAGACAAGCCCAGTGCAGCCTCTCCTGGGATGCTGGAGGTGTCTATGAGCTCCACACCATCTGGTTTCCCATTTGAGCAAGTTTCATCCTGGGCTGGGTCTGAGCCAGATGTAACACCCTAACACTTATGTATTTGACCATTTGTAATTATTACTGTAATATAAGTTGTAGTGGAACATGAGCATATTCTTAAAGAACTGTAACAAGGAGCAAATGTTGGGTTTATAGCTTGCCAGTTTATTTATTCATTCATTCATTCATTTTCTATACCGCCCAATAGCCGAAGCTCTCTGGGTGGTGTACAACAGTCAATTAAAAACAAACAATAAGATACAATTAAAATATGAACAATAAAACATTATGAAATTTTAAAACCAATTTTAAAAATATCCCTAAAATGAGTTAGTAAAACATGACCACTAAAAACAATTTACCACCCCACCATATACCATTTAATTATTAAAAGCCTCAACATAGAGGGCAGTCTTAACCTGGTGCCGAAAAGATAATAGAGTTGGTGCCAGGTGGGCCTCGGGGGGAGCTTGTTCCACAGTTGGGGGGCTACCACAGAAAAGGCCCTCCCCTCTGTTGCTGCCCTCTGAGCCTCACATGGAGGTGGCAGTTGGAGGAAGACCCCAGATGTTGAATGTGGTTGGGAGAGGCGTTCCATCAGGTACTGTGGTCCCAAGCCATGTAGGGCTTTATAGGTCAAAACCAGCACCTTGAATCGGGCTCGGAAGCATATAGGCAGCCAGTGCAAGGCCAGAACAGGTGTTATATGTTCGGACCTTTTGGTCCCAGTGATTAGTCTGGCCGCTGCGTTTTGCACAAGCAACTCTGCCCCTTCCATTGTTGCTCTCATCACCCTGTACACATGGATAATCAGTTTCTGGGTCACATGGAGAGCATCCATGGATAGAGAAGGCTTCTGAACAGTCTTCAAGGGCAGCCCCACGTAGAGTGCATTGCAGTAATCTAACTTGGAGATTACTAGAGCGTGGATTACTGAAACCAGGCTATCCCTGTCCAGATAGGGGCATAGCTGGGCCACCAGCTGAAGCTGGTAGAAGGCACTCCTTGCCACTGAGGCAACCTGAGCCTCAAGTGACAAAGATGGCTCAAGGAGAATCCCCAAGCTATGAACCTGCTCCTTCAAGGGGAGTGCAACCCTATCCAGAACAGGTTGAACACCCTCCATCCGGTCAGAAGGACCACCCACTAACAGCATTTCAGTCTTGTCTGGATTGAGCCTCAGTTTGTTAGCCCTCAATCAGTCCATTGTCGCAGCCAGGCACTGGTTCAGCACATCCACAGTCTCACCTGCTGGTGAAAAAGAGAAATAGAGCTGCGTGTCATCAGCATACTGATGACAACACACTCCAAAACTCCGGATGACCCCACTCAGCAGTTTCATGTAGATGTTGAATAGCACGGGAGATAAGACCAACCCCTGTGGGACTCCATACTGGAGAGTCCATGGGGCCGAATAGTATTCCCCAAGCACCACCTTCTGGAGACAGCCAGCCAAGTAGGAGTGGAACCACTGTAATGCAGTACCCCCCGCTCCCAACTCAGACAGCCACTCCAGAAGGATACTATGGTCGATAGTATCAAAAGCTGCTGAGAGATCTAGGAGTATCAACAGGGTCACACTCCCCCTGTTTCTCTCCTGACAAAGGTCATCATACAGGGTGACCAAAGCTGTTTCTGTGCCAAAACCAGGCCTGAACCACGACTGAAATGGATCCAGATAATAAGTCTCATCCAAGAGCACCTGGAGCTGGTTGGCTTGGCCACACCACCCGCTCAAGGACCTTGCCCAAGAAAGGAACATTTGCTACCAGCCTAAAGTTATTAAGATCTTCCAGGTCCAGTGAGGGTTTCTTCAGGAGTGGCCTCACCACTACTTCTTTCAAGCAGCCCGGGACCACTCCCTCTCGCAAAGAGGCATTGATCACCTCCCTGGCCCAGCCGGCTGTTCCCTCCTTGCTGGTTTTTATGAGCCAAGAGGGGCAAAGATCCAGTACAGACGTGGTTGCACGAACCTGTCCAAGCACCTTGTCAACATTCTCGAGCTGTACTACCAACTGAAACTCATCCAAGAAAATTTGACCAGACTGTGCTCTAGGAACCTCTCCTGATTCCACTGCCCTAACATTGGAGTCCAAGTCCTGGTGGATGCAAGATATTTTTTCCTGGAAGTGCCTAGCAAAAATATTACAGCAGGCCTCAGAGGGGTCCAGAAGAATGTTCTGCATATAAGAGGCCCCAGACAACCCTAAAAAGCTCCGCTGGGCGGCAAATAGAAGATTGAATAGAGACACTGACAGTGAGATGTTGTTTCTTTGCTGTCCTCACTGCCTCTAAATATACCCAGTTGTAGGCACAAACCAGGGCTCGATTGCATCCACTTGGAGTTTTTCTCCATCTGCACTCAGTTGGGTTCATAGCTCACCAGTTCTTCAACAGATAGACTGGCTGTGCATAGGCACAACTCAAAATGCTGGTATTGACTTTTAAAGCCTATCACAACTTGAGATCAGGTTGCCTAAAGAATTCACTGATTCCATATCCACCTGCCTATATGGTAACTAGGGATAGAGCCTTCTTGGTGGTGGTGCCCCACCTGCTGAATGTTCACCCCAGGGAGGTTCACCTGGCACCTAGATTATTATTTTTTCAGCTCCAGATAAAGAGGACCATCATCAACACTATCCCAGGTCTGTTAGACTATCCAGCTTGGCGGGACAATACTGGAAAATGGCGATCATTTTCTCTATCTTGGCAGCTATCTTTCTGTTACAGCTAGCATCGACAGTGAAATCCAGCATCGTCTGAGCTCCGCAAGTGCCGCGTTTTCTCGAATGAAACATAGAGTGTTCGAGGATCGGGATATTTGTAAGAAGACCAAAACACTGGTTTATGAAGCCATTGTATTGCCAACTTTATTGTATGCCTGCGAAACATGGACTATCTATAAACATCACTTCCACCTCCTTGAAAGATTTAATCAACGTTGCCTCCGGAAAATCCTGCGAATTACTTGGGAAGATAGGCGAACAAATGTCAGTGTACTGGAAGAAGCAAAGACTACTAGCGTTGAAAAAAATGATCCTTCAACGCCAACTTCAGTGGACCGGTCATGTTGTTCGAATGCCTGACTGCCGTCTCCCAAAGCAGTTACTTTATTCCCAACTCAAGGATGGAAAGCGGAATATCAATGGTGAATATAAGAGGTTTAAAGATGTTCTTAAGGCTAATCTAAAAAAATGCAATATAAACATCGAAAACTGGGAAGCTCTGGCCCATGAACAATCTAACTGGAGGTTGACCTTTCACAAAGTTTCTATGGACTTTGAAGAAGCCCGAGTGCAAGGCGAAAGGGAGAAACGTGCTAAGCGAAAAGCACGTCAAACGAATCCTTTACAGGACCATCTTCCATCTGGTAACCTGTGTCCTCACTGTGGGAAACTGTGTGGATCTAGAATTGGCCTCCACAGTCACTTACAGACCCATCGCTAGAGTCTACACAATTTTTCTTTAGAATTTCCTCCTTTTAAAATTTCCTTTTTGTAAATTTTTATCCTGGAAGACAATCTTACTCGGTCACGAGTGATCGCCAGATGATGATGATACTATATTTAGTCCTGAATTTGAATTGGGGTTTATTTTATGATGCTATCTTAATTGAATTTTGTAAGCTTCTCTGAGCATGTTTTATTGGAAGGGCAGGACATATATTTATTAATAAATAATAAATAAATGACCGGTGCTTTATCATCATGCATGGCAAACTATATAGGGAATATCTTCCCCCCCACCACCATGTGCCACGAGTTACTCTTCTGGAACTATGTTCATGATAAATGAAGAAAAGATATATCAATCATCAGCCCTATTCCTTTAGCAACAGGGTATGGAGCCCAGACTCATGATCAAGTGGAGCTTTCTCCTGACCAAGCTCTATTGTGGGGGAGCTGTAATGGGGCTTTGTATCAGAATTTACGACTCGATTTGTGGCATAATTCTCCAGCCCTTTCTTTCCATTTCTTTTCTCACTGATGTTCATTCACTTTTCTTCACCACTATACCTTAATCATCTTCCCTTGCCACACACCAGAATTCTTCTCTATTTCCTTTAAGGCTGTTTGACTAAGTGATCATTATACATTCTCTTTTCAAATGTCTTGAAAATGTATTGTGGCCAGGAGCATTCAAACCGTGCCACAGGGCCTCAAAGCACTTCTTCTTCTTTGCAAAGCATTTCCCAACTGCCTTCTAGTCTTTGTGCAACACCCTGCGGGTCTTCTTTCAATGTCAATAGTGAAATATTCACCCATATGTGAAAGATGGGAAAGGGATCGCCTCCGTGCTGTGGGACTGGAACCATGCTGGTGGTCAGCCTCCAGCAACCTCTACAATCTTGGTATGCCAGGAAAAAAAATCCAGCCTATCAGAGCTATTTTTATAGGCAAAAAGCAGACATTTTTCACCCCATGGAGATACACTGGGGGTGTTTGCCCAATCTCCTCCATGTGTACATGCAGTGGGACCATGCATCCCCATCCTATCCACAGTGGCTGGCCCTCTGACATTGCAGTGTGTGTTCACCACAATGTTTGAAAGCGGGGTCTGTGTGCATACAGGTATATGCACGTACGGTCTCCATGCAACCAAGAAGGGAAACTTTCAGAACTAGCATTCCCAATCATGCTTGTGGGGAGGGGGGAAGGCTGGCAGAGATGAGAGGCAGGGAGGGAAGCTGGAAATCCTCCCCCAGCTCAGAGTTTGGGTGGAACTGGGGAAGGGTTAAGAGTGAGGGGCTTAAAAGCTTGCGTCCTCTTTGAGGCAGCCTTTAAGAATCCCAGAAGTTCCATTCTGAGCCCGAATCAGGCGAACTTTGCCAGCATTGCTAAACTTACCTACATAAAGGGGGGAGGAGGACAGAGCAAGAAGA
Organism: Shinisaurus crocodilurus; assembly: GCA_021292165.1. Classification (NCBI taxonomy): domain Eukaryota; kingdom Metazoa; phylum Chordata; class Lepidosauria; order Squamata; family Shinisauridae; genus Shinisaurus; species Shinisaurus crocodilurus. The sequence continues at coordinate 263,532,430 of CM037876.1, read as the reverse complement.
CAAGAAAGGTAAATATGAGAGAACATATTTCTTAAGGTATGCAGGAACCAAGCTGTGCTGTTTAGAGCTTTGAAAGCCATATGTGTTTTTTATTTTAATTATATTTCTATAGGCTGCCCAACAGCATATGTTCACTGAGCAGCACACAAAGATTTTAAAGGAATAAAATCTCATCTTAAAATACAGTATCAAAACAAAGAAACAGCACCATCAGATATTCCCACTAGCAAAGGAAAATGAAAACTGTCAAAGCAATACAAATATGCAGCAATATGGCTGAAGCTAAGCAGGTCTGGATTTGGTCAAAGCCTGGATGGGAGACTGCCACCATCTTCTATCTGCCATTTTAGCTCCTGCAGTAAAGCAATATATCAATACAATAAATAAAAATAAATATTTATTCAATTCCAGTATGGGTGTGTCTTCACAGAGCAAAGAATAGACAGAGGTTCCCTTTCCATCTTTGACAGCCAGTGTGTGTAGTGGTTAGAGTGTTTCACATTAGGACTGGAGAGACCCAGATTCAAATCCCCACATGGCAATGAAGTTCTCCAGGTTACCTTGTGCCAATCACCAACTCTCAGCGTAACTTACCTCATAGGATTGTTGAGAGAATAAACTGCAGAGGGTGAGTTGGGGGAATGACACCATGTATACTGCCCTGAGCTCCTTGGAGGCAAGGGGGGGGGGTATAAATGAAATAAACAAAAGGAAATAAAATAAAACAAACAATTTAAAATAAAAATCTGACATTTGAGAGCCCAGTTTTTTTTAAATCACTGTTTAAAAGACCTGGATAAATAAAAAGGTCTTCACCTGGTTCTGAAAAAAATCATAATGATTGTACCAGGCCACCCTCTCTGGTGGAACTATTCCATAACTGAGGTGCCACCACTGAGAAAGTCCTCTCCCTGGTAGCCACCTGCCTCACTTCACTTGGCAGGGGCACTTGGAGCAGAAGATCTTAACATTTGGGGAAGTGTATGTGAGAAAAAAATGACATTTCAGGTAACTTGTTCCTATGCCATTAAGGATTGCAAAGCTTAAGGCCAACACTTTGAATTGAGCCTCGGAATGGACTGAGCATCAGTGCAGATCACAAAGGGGCAGGGATGGGGACTCGGACTCGACGACTCGACTCGCGAGTCCGACTGAGTCCCCCCGTTGACTCGAGTCCCGCTCGACTCCCAATTTTTTCAATGGGACTCGAGACTCGACTCGGGACTCGAGGCCCAAGGGGACTCCGCCACCGCGCCACGTGGCCACCTCCGCCACCGCGCCACGCCGCCCCGCGCCACCGCGCCACCTCCGAATCCGTCCACCGTCGTGCTGTCTCCCTCGCCGCACCCGGTCGCAGCTACAGCCGCGCCATCGCACGCCACGCCGCATCACACCGCTGCCGCCGCCATCGCACGCCACGCCGCCATCATGCCGCAGCCGCAGCCCCCATCGCACGCAGCCGCCGCGCGGTTCCGTCATCACTTCGCGAAGCGGCGGAAAGTGACGCGCCGGGCCCTGCTCCGGGCGCTTGGCCGCGCCGCTTTAAAACAGAGCGGCGGGCAGCCACGCGCGCCGGAGCAGGGCCCGGCGCATCACTTCCGCCGCGCCGGAAGTGATGACGGGACCGGCGCAGGTGGCCTGCGTGCGATGGGGCGGCGGCGGCGTGATGCCGGCGTTGCGTGCGATGGCGGCTGCTTGCGAGCGGCAGCGTTGCGTGCGATGGCGGCTGCTTGCGAGCCGTGGCGAGGGAGACGGCGATGGCGGTGAGCGGGTGGTGGCGAGGCACAGAGGCGGCGGCGGCGGCGAGGCAAGCGGCGGCGGCGGCAACTAGATCGCAACCGAGAACACTCTCCACGCCGCTCAAAGAGCGAGATCGGGCCGCGCCGCCACCGCCGCCACGGAGAACTACAAACCCAGGGAGGGCTCGTAATGCGTCCCTGGTGCAGCAGCGGCGGCGGCAGGAGCAGGGACGAGGGAAGGACCCGCCTATGGTAAGTGGGGGGGCGGCGGCCCATGGAGGGAGCGGGAGGGTCTCCGCGGGAGGAAGGGCAGCTCTTCTTCCTCTCGCGGAGACCCTCCCGCTCCCTCCATGGGCCGCCGCTTTGGGAGTGACTCGGGACTCGAGACTCGAGTCACCATTTTGGACCTTGGACTCGTGACTCGACTCGTGACTCGAGGCCAAGGACTTTCAACATCCCTGCAAAGGGGTGGTGTGATATGATCGAAATGCCCAGACCCCATTAATAATATTGTTGCTTTATTTTGGGCTCACTGCAGTTTCTGGACTGTTTTCAAAGGCAGCCCCTCATATAACGCATCACAGTAGTCTGAACGAGAGGTGGCCAGGCTAGCTATGGTCACAGCTGGCATATCAACCAAAGCTGATAAAAGGAACTTAAGAACATAAGAGCTGTGCTAGGATCAGACCAAGGGTCTATCTAGTCCAGCATTCTGTTCACACAGTGGACAACCAGCTACCTGTGGGAAACCCACAAGTAGGACATGAGTGCAACCGCGTCCCACTCATTTACCCCAGCATACTGCTGCTTATACTGGAGGTAGTATATAGCCATCATGAGTAGTAGCCATTAATATTTGTCTAATAACCTTTTAAAGCTATCGAAATTGGTGCCATCACTACATCCTATGGTAGCAAGTTCCATAGTTTAACTATGCACTGTGTGATTGTGAAGAAGTTCTTCCTTTTATCTGTCCTGAATCTCCCACCAATCAGCTTCATGGGATGAACCCAGGTTCTAGTATTATAGAGAGGGAGAAAAATGTCTCCCTATCCACTTTCTCCATACCATGCATAATTTTGTACACCACTATCATGCCGTCTCTTACTCACCTTTTTGATAAGCTACGCCAGTGTGGCGTAGTGGTTAGAGTGTTGGACTGGGACTCTGGAGATCCAGGTTCTAGTCCCTGCTCGGCCATGAAACTCACTGGGTGACTTTGGGCCAGTCACTGACTCTCAGCCTAACCTACCTCACAGGGTTGTTGTGAGGATAAGATGGAGAGGGGGGAGGAGGAGGAGGATGATTATGTAAGCCGCCTTGGGTTCTTTTGGGAAAAAAGGTGGGGTATAAATATAATAAATAAAAATAATAAAATAAATAATCAGTTCCAGATGTTGTAACTTTTCATCATCCGGGAGTTGCTCCAGCCTTTTGATCATTTTGGGTGCCTTTTTCGGCACCTTTTCTAACTCCACAATATCCTTGTTTAGGTGTGGTGACCAGAACTGAACACAGTATTCCAAGTGTGATCACACAATAGATTTGTATAAAGGCAGTATGATATTGAGAGCTTTCTTTCGATTCCTTGCCTAATTATGTCCAACATGGAATTTGCCTTCCCCCCCCCCCCAGCAGCTGCACACTGGGTCAACATTTTAATTGAACTGTCCACCACAACCCCAAGATCTCTTTCTTGGTCAGTCACCACTAGCTCAGATCCCATCAGCTTATACATGAAGTTGGGATTTTTTTTAGGCCAATGATGCCACCTGAGCCTCTAGTGACAATACTAGATCAAGAACCACTCTGAGACTGCAGAACTGATCATTTATGGGGAGAGCAACCCTTTCCAAAACAGGTTGAACACCACATCTAGGTGGACAAACCACCCACCAATAACTAGCACCTTGAATTTGGCCCAGATGCAAATCATAACCCAGTGCAGATGAGCCAATGTTAATATAGTATGCTCTCTGCCGCTTCTTCTCATCAATACACTGTTCAGAGAGTTCTGAAACAACTGAAGCTTTGGAACAATCTTTAAGGGAAGTCTCCAAAGATGGGATAACTGATGCACAAATGCCAGTGACAAGGTCCTTGCTAGAGAGGAAGGGTAGGGGAGGCTGGTGACGACTCCTATGTCAGGGGGGCTCCTTATCCATTCCATGTTTTATTTTGAGCATTATAGGCGCTATCCATGGTGGTGAATCTATTTCAGGGGTGGGGTTCAGCACCATGGATAACTCCTATAACCCACCCACCCCAAAGCTTCAGTGGATCAGGAGTTATCTAGGAGTTACCAGCCTCCCCTCGGAAGGGCTACATAGTCAAGTCACTAGATGGTGTTAAATAGAACTCTGGCCACTGATGTCATCTGATAATCTAGTCACAAAATCTAGTCCTGAACTACAAACAGTCTACCAACCTAATATTTCAAGAAGAGTGTGTGCCCCCCTTGCCAATCTTATATCTGTCAACCATCAATACTTTGACTGCCTTTTCTAGGCAATTCATGTAGCCGTAAGGATTCCACATTGCTTGTGGGTGGAAGTGAAAAGTGGAGTTGGGTGTCACATACCACTGACACCACACTCCAAAATGACAGACAAGCCCACCCATCAACTGCATATAGATATTAAATAGCATTAGGGACAAGGTGGAACCTTGCAGTACACCATAGGTACTGGGTAGAACAATAGCCATCCATTATTATCACTTGTGATCATTCAGTCAGGAAGGAGCACAATGTGGCAGCCCCAATTCCTAAATGACTCAGAAGGATTTAATGGTCAGTCATATAAAAGGGTAACAGGTCTAGAAGAATCACTGGCATCATTCTGTGTAGGCTGTCAAGCAGGATAACTAAGATGGCTTCAGTTCCAAACACTGGCCTGAAGATGTCCTGTCTAGCTCAGCTCTGGGTTCCAAGGGAAGCCAATCTGAAGTAGTGGCACTTACTAGAAGGGCAGGGGTATGCACAATGGAACAGAGAAGTCCAGTGGAGAAGTGTCAAGCTATGCCTGGCCAGAGCCCTGGCCGGATCAGTGCTGACTAGAACCCAATCTGTTGTCTCAGCAACATGCAGAGGCATTCTGCTGCTTTATGAAGCCTGGGCCTGAAGTTAATCCCACCCCCTCTGAGTCTGAGGAGCTGTCTGTCTCTTAATGGGCCATTGGCTGATTCTACAGCCGCTGGCTCCTCCAGCATGGGGTTGGTGAGGATTGCATTTGGGGTGTGCCCTCTGAGCCTGATGAGTCTGTTCAAGCCCCATCCTCTGGCCTGTAAAGTAGCAAAATACCAGGTGATGGCTCACTGGACAATGCCTCCTCCACCTGAATATTCCTCTGGGACAGGGAACTGGTGGACAGATGAAATCTGACTGATAAAAACGTCTCCAGAAATATCTGTATGCTTTATGAGTCTTCACTGCGTTCTTAGCCCTCAGTAAATTGATATCCCAGAAGACTCCCCTTCTGGAATTAATGCTTTATAGAGTGCCATTGCTGTCTCTATAGGCAGCCAAACAGCAGCATGATTTGTGAACTGGCAGCTCTGTTTCCTGAAGAAGGTTCCAAACAGCGGCACAGAGCTGTTGACACTGCATGCTGTTACCTCAAGTACAGCAAAGAAATCTGTGTTGTCTCTGGGCATTCATGTAGCTGGAAGGCCATAGCCCCACCCCCTTTCTCAACCCCCGCAAGCAGCTGCTACCAAAGTAGATGGTACCTCCCGCTCAGCATGCTTTGCCACATGGAGTTTTGAAAGCAATTTCCCCTGACACTGGGGTTTTTTTGTCTTTGATTTTTTTATTATTATTATTTTTTGCTCCTGTAAGGCGCTGATAGGACTATTTTTATGAGGTGGTTATAATATTTTTGATGGCCTTTTATAAAGAACTTGAGTAGGCATCAATTCTTTTTGTGCCTGTGTGAATAGGATGCTCAATCCTAGTTCTCTTTCTCCTGATTATTGGGAAAGCAGCAGGACGAAGATATAAATACAAGTTGAATCTGTTTCTGAAAGCCAGCATTTTACATAGCGCTAAATGGTAGTGCTGCTTAAAATTAGATGCTTTTCTGTTGCAAATAAGGTTAAAGCGACAAAGGAGCAGGATACTGCAGGAGTCCTAGGGGCTTCACACAATCATTTCAGGTCAGATACTGTTTTATATGAAAGAACAGCTGTTTATGGCACATTTGTCAATTTAAATTAAATTACAACTTTGGAGAAAACGAACTTCAAAACTTAAAGAAAGCCATATGATATTATGCATTACATCTTCTGCCCATTAAGGAATCTTAAAGTAAGGTAACCAAAGACAGAAAATACTGGTTCAAATTTCAGCCCACAAGAAGTGTGAATATATCCTCAATTTAATAAAATGTATAATGCAACTTCCTGAGGCTTAAATTTCTTACAATTGCTCTTGGAATGGGCACTTGTTTCCCCATTATTGGCCACTTTAATCTACTTATGCCCTAGTTGTCTCATTTAAAGATCACTTTATAGGATGGGGTGATACCACATTTGAAGTATGTGTTCCACGGCTGCCTGATGGAACAACACAACAGTTTACATATTTCTGATCATGATCTGAAAAGTGATTTAAAAATCTATAGAGACAATCCAATTGTCCTGAAAAGATACACACACACAAGTCTGCTCTGAGGTGGCTAAAATGAAGTAAATCCGGTTTGAGGAGACAGAAAGAAAGCCAAGACTGGAAAGTAAAGATCGTGAAGTAAATGGGTACTTGCAGTGACCAAGTTTGAAAACCCATCTCTCCCAGGAGAAAATTAGAAGAGGGCAAGGGAGACAAGCAATTGGAAAAGTAGAATGTTTGTGCTTTTCTTTCCAGCAGACTGCATTAAATATTCAGCAAAAGCTGGGGGATCAGTTTACATTACTCTTCTTGTTTCTCATGTATCGGCTGACAGGTGCTGTAAACATACATAGACAAACATGGTCCTATGCTAGCAATGCTCCAATAACTGAGGGCAGGAATACTTTTATTTCCTGCAGCAATTACATTTGCACTTTTGAAGCATCCTAGCTGGTGTGTGAATTCCCTTCCAGACACGCAGAAACGAACAATTGGATAGTGTGTGTTTTTTTCTACTTGCCCTTTTCTATGTGAGATTTCCGTTCCAGAAGCAGACAGTAGAAGGGGGATTTTATTATTGCCCCTTCTCAAACAACTGAATCCCTCCAGAAACCCCCGTGTCACTTGCCTTAAATGAGACTCAAGAAAATAAGCCAATGAAACAGGTCACTATTGCACCTCAAACTCCTCTGCCAGATTGCACAGGGTGAAGAAGTGCCCAGATCATTGCCAAACAATTGACCTTGGCTAAGAGATGGGAACTGGTCTTTAAAGCATTCACTCATTCATGTTTAAGAGATGTCACAGTAAATAAATTATGACTGTTTACACTTAGCCCTAAGTGTCTTCTTTTTCCACACCATAAGCAGCTATTTGGCTGTGATGCTATCATTCAGACTGAGCTCATCACACACAGCACTTCCTCCCTGCTCCCCACCCTGACTTGAAATATATGCTTCTGGCTGCCATTTGTTTTTTGGGTGTTTAAAAACAAACAAACTATGGTCTTACATTGTACTAGACCATGCAAAGGCATATCTCCTTTTCCTAAATGGCAATTGCAGTTCCAGAAGCAGACAGTAGAAGGGGGATTTTATTATTGCCCCTTCCCAAACAACTGAAGGAACTAGCACTGTTTGTCCCAAACTAAAATGTGCCATTTGCATGTGGCCTTCTTCTGATAGTCATCTGTGTGCAAAACTGAAAGCATAAGGAAGTTTTCAGTAGTAACCTGACGTTGTACCGTAATCCTAAGCATTGTGTATGCATCGTAAGAGCTGACGCCAGTAAAGCTGACCCTGTATATTTTTTATTGCCTTTCTGTTGGATCATATGATATTTAATAATTGGTTCTGGCACCTTATTGCATATTATTATAATGTTGAGATGCAACAGTTTTCTAGAACATATGGGCTACTCAGCCTCCAAATATATAGATGATACATCCTATGAAGGAGACCTTCTGTCTTGTTTTGTTGAGCTTTGAAAGGTCAGGTAAATTTTGTTATCTAGCTGTGTTTTAAAATTCTTCAGTTGTTTGTGCAATTGTAAAATAAATATGGTAGTGAATGACTTTTTTGGGGTTCTGTGCTAAATCTGATGTGGTTTATGGTTATTATGCATGCTTCTGATATTGCAATGTGTGGTATTTTTGGATAGTTGTTTTGTCCCCCCCCCCTTAAAGTAATACCTTGAATAAGCACAGGGGAAATTCTTCACCCTTTCAAATAGGACTTTATGCAACTTCCTTTGACACATTGCATTGTATTGTCCCAGTTGCCTCTACATGTTATATCCTGACATGAGCCATGCAGGATTGAGTGGAAGCACTCCCCCATTCATTATCTCATCTGCAGGTGGTGAATGGGAGGAGGGATTTTGGCAAAAATTGACTGGGGAGAGAAAATGCAACATTCTTCAAAAAATTCAGTGGGGGCATCTTACTAATGACAGCACCGTTGCAGCAACCATTTTTTTCTTTTTCTTTTCTTTTTTACTTTATTCATTCATTCATTCATTCATTCTCTCTCTCTCTCTCTCTCTCTCTCTCTCTCTCCACTGCTTAATATAATAAAATCCGTATGTGGTTTACTTGTAACAATATTTAAACTACAGCTTAAAACTCATGATTAAAAGTCACAGCTTAAACTACATTATTAAAAACAATTTTGGCTACAAAGCAATATTTGATGTGTGTAAGTCCTCTTGGCAGAGCTCTTCTCAGCAATTACCAACAGGTGGCTGCCATTTTGTTTAACAGAATCTGCCGTGAAGACCATGTCAGAGTGTCCTTTCCACAAACATTGGGCTTAAGAGCATGCTGACTGCATGGAAGACACCACATAGGATTTGGCCTTATGTGCCATCACTTCCCATGCAAGTTGTGATTGCACTGTAAAGTACCCATTGCTTTCCCTGTCCACTACCTATGGAAATGAATGTCTTATTAAATATTCCCCAAATTGCCACAGTTTATTTAAAACAACAACAGCACTACAGCCTAATATTGGTTTTTTAAAATCTTATTTATTTATTGGTTTCATATCCCATTCTTTTTCCATGGAACTCAAAGTGGTGTTCCCAGGCAGTCTCCCATTCAGGCATTGACCAGATCCAGACCTGCTTAGCTTCAACAAGGTTGCTGCACCATATGCCTTCAGCACAAGCTTTTTGACCACTGCTATTCCTCCAAGAAGTCAGAGCTACCTGGACATTGCGTTTGTGTCCTGCCATGTACTGAAGGAGATCAGAGCAGTGTTTTTAACTTGACCAGAACCTTATTCATGGAGAATAAGGCTATCAATGGCTACTAGTCATGATGGCTATATATTGCCTCCAGTCTCAGGGAAAGTATGCTCCATATGACACTTTCTGGTGAACATGAGCAGGAGGGTACTGTTGCACTGATGTTCTGCTTGTGGGCTTCCCATGGCCATCTGATTTTGCCACTATGAAAACAGAATGCTGTGCTAGAGAGGACTTTGGTCTGATCTGTCAGAGCTCTTCTTATGTTCTTAACCTTGTTAGGTAGGCTGAGAGATAGTGACTTGTCCAAGGCCAGCCAATGAGTCATAGCTGGCGGGGCGGGGTGGGGGAGATTTGAACATCCAGTGTGGCGGGCCCTACACCACTCCAATTCTTTTGTGGAATATAGTGCTATGGCTCTGATCACCAAGCCTCCTAAGCCAGCATAATTGCTTCTTAGGCCTACTAGAATGTCCAATGTTGCATGATATAAGAACCATTTTACTACTGTTCCTAGTGATACTGCTTCTAGTAGGTCTACATTAGGTCACAATCTGCCACCTGGAAACCCTATGCACACTGCCTTGAGTTCCATGGAAGGAAGACCAGGTATAAATGTAACAAACAGAAGTGGTTTAAGTGCTTTGTGAATTTTATTGTCCGTACTGCAACAGTGTTGCATTGTCCTATATAGATAGGAAGGACCACAAAGATGATAGAAAATGTATTTATCATATATATCCTGCTGTCAGTAAACTCATCTTTGTTTTATATACTTTTATTCTCATGATCTTCATTTATTTTTGCTTGCATCATATCTTATCAACCTTGTAAATGGGATCATTAAAATTATAACAACACATTTGAACTGCCAAGGGTGGGCAGTGTCTGAAAAATGCAAGGACAAATCATGACTACAGAGTAAAGGGAAGGCAGATCTTTTACTTAGCCTTTTGGAGACCTCGAGCCAGCTTTGGGTGCTGTCCACAATATCCCACTGAAAAAAATCTCAAAGCTCTTGTTCATTGGAATGGATCTAGAAGATTGCATCCCTTTTTTCACATTCTTAGATAAGGTTAGAAGACATCATATTTAAGATGGTAATCTGTGAAAAACAAATATAGGGGTTCCTCTTAATGATTTGGAATAAAAAAAACCTAAAGATATGAAAGCACCCTGATTTGGAAGCACAAGTGTACCAACATGTAACCGCTTGGGTCCCATATTGGCAATAAATCTCTCTCTGTGTGTCTCTCTCTCTTTTAAATTCTCTTTGAAATCTTGCTTGGCATATATTGAACCAGTAGGTGGAGTGCTTGCTAATAATAATTGAGCAAGCAGAACTTGATCTTCATATATCCACAAAGCACTTTTCTTACTATAAACTGCTAAAATCGTATTGCACTCAGCTTTTTCTATTGGTATAATTAGTTGGAAATAATATTACAAGGGCAGAGTTGAAATGCACACAACCTTGTAGAGACATTTTAGAAAACACAGGCAAACAAGGCTCAGGAATGCCAACAGAGCACAGTGAAAACGTCATTCAAAGGAAGACTTTGGGTAAAAATTTGTGGGCAGTAATGTTCCATTACCACCTCCACCCCAGGCTGACACTGAATTAGTTCTCTTCCTATTAAAATGAATTTCACCCTATCAAGAGGATATGCTCCCTGAGCCACTTAAACAGCATTAAATTCTATTTATCAAATGTTTTGTTTGTCTGGAACCTGGTATGAGCTACAATTGCAATGTTAGATTGACAGAATGGTACCCAGGGGACATACACACCAAACAGTATATTTTAATGGACCAACTTTGGTTGGTATATGAATATGCAAGTGTTCAAATTACATATGCTTAAGAATGCAGATATCTGAACCTACATATCAACTTTAACAGCATCCACAATAGTAGTGACTTAGATCAACATGGCTGAAGCTCAGTCCAGTTCCTGGGAAGAATATATCAAGCTGACCTATACTGAGGGCCTACATACACGTGATGGTAAATGTGTCACCTGTACCATCATGTGAGGGATTAAAAAAATAAAATAAAGAGTAAGCACTGGGTGTGCATCTCCTGTTTTGAACCAGGACCACAATGACCGGATTTGCACAATCACTGCAGCCCAACATGGCTTATTTAAGCCAAGTGGATTGCGATGCCTGTTTGCCGCGATGCTACCCTTTTCAATACTCAAGCTATGGCAGGCAGGCGCTGTGGCTTATTGTGTCATGTGACCCCAGCGAGGGTGGCTTATGCAAGGGTTAAATAACCCTCACATAACCCATGGGCTGTTTTAGTTTTTGTTTAACCCTTGCATAAGCCACCCTCACTGGGATCACACGACATGATAATCCACAGCAGGTGCCTGCCATGGCTTGAGCATTCAAAAGGGAGGCCAGCATGCGTTGAGACCATACTGCCTGGAAAATGCCGCCCAGTCCCAAAAACCTTTAAGCCATCACGGCTTCTCACTTTGTTATGCAGAGTCCCAAATTCCCCTGCCTCTTAACAGGGCCATGGGCTAAAACTTTTAGCTTAGCTGCAATTTTGCCCATGGCCCCTTTAAGATAGCTCTACTTAGGCTCCAAGGGCTGCCCACAGTAAGCAGGGAGGGAACAGATGCAAGGATGTGTGCGTGCGCAGGGCCGGATTAAGAGCATTATGGGCCTGGTGCTGAGGATTTTGGTGGGCCTTTTTATGGAAATAAATAAAATGAAGACGCAATTTTATATTAAAACAAATTAAATATTTTAATTACCATTAAAGTGCCAAAACAGAAACATATTGAAAATATTTCTTTTTTTGTAAACAATAAGCTTGTTAACTCAATAAAACCATTCATCACATATCGTTGATGATAAGTACCTCCACGTTTTTTAACCTCTAGGGCAGTCTTCCCCAACCGGGGCCCTTCCAAATGTTTGGGGCCCCATCTCCCATCTTCCCCAGCCACTGGCCATGCTGCCTGAGGCAAATGAGAACTGTAGTCCAAAATATCCAAGAGGGATATTTGGTGAACTCTGTTCTCTGGGGTTTTTCAAAATAAAACTTAAAATGCCACACAATTCCCCATGAAAGCGCACGTGCACACACACACACACACACAGTATTAGCCAAGCAGGTGACATTTTGCAGGCGGCAGGAGGATCAACACCCCCAAAAGGCAGACACATTCACATAAACAGAACATTCACAACAACCATTTTTAAATAAACATAAACCATCTTCCCCAGCCACTGGCCATGCTGCCTGAGGCAAATGAGAACTGTAGTCCAAAATATCCAAGAGGGATATTTGGTGAACTCTGTTCTCTGGGGTTTTTCAAAATAAAACTTAAAAAAATGCCACACAATTCCCCATGAAAGCGCACGTGCACACACACACACACACACACACAGTATTAGCCAAGCAGGTGACATTTTGCAGGCGGCAGGAGGATCAACACCCCCAAAAGGCAGACACCCACACCCACAAACACACAGCCCTTACGTTCAGTTTGGCTCACAAAAGAGGGAAAGCCCTTTTACAGAAAAGAAGGAGAAGGAGAAGGAGAACTTGCAGATCAAAAGAGTCAAACTTTTGAACCTTACCTGTGCAGAGGAGGGCCATCAGGACCAGCCGGAGCAAAAACTCAAAAACTCCTGCAGCTCATCAGTAAGGGTCTTCCCAATTTCCCCCAAATTATTTATTAAAAAAAAAAAAAAAGCAGCCACAACAAAAAGGCAGGAAGCTTTGCTTGACCAAGAATAATTATGTTGTTCTTGTTGCTTTTTTGTGTGTGTGTGCGTTAAACTAGCATTTGGACAATTGAGCTGCGAATCAGAAAGATCTTTTGCTCGAGGCTGGAGAGAGAGGTCCCTTCTAAATCTGAATATTACAGACCCTAGCAAGCCCCCCATGTGCTAGACGTTCTCACAAAGAAATGTAGTAACAGTGATTGAAATGCAAAGATACTGAAATGCTAATTTGAGAACAACAGTTCTTGCTAGGTCTTGCCTCAAGCCTGTAATGCAGATGTGCTTAGAACACCTTTCTAATCTTGAAAAAATCATTAATTATGCTGAATGATAACGATCAGAGCTAACTCCAAAGGGGGGAAAATCGCCGCGTGTCCCTATAATTGCGGGCCGATTATCTGTTAAGGGCCTGGAGCGGCAGCTCCCACAGCCCCTATCTTAATCCGGCCATGTGCGTGCGTGCGTGCACATGCTGGTGGGAGAGGTAAATTAGGGAATTTATCACATGATTCCTATCTTTATATTGCCAAAGATTTTATTTCCTAACAGAGATTACTCTGTGCAGGTGAGGTTACAGTGTCAGAAGGAAATGCAAGAAACTTCCCCTTCTCTCTGAAGCTCCATGTTTGGGGGTGTGGGGTGGGTGAGTAAGCTGCACCTGTTGAATTTGGGGCAATCCTGACAATTTTAAAACAAAGAGATTGCCCTGCAAGCACTGACACCCCCCCCCCCATGAAAAACACCAGATATCAACAATTAAGGGTTTAAGTAAGGTTTTAAAAAAATTACAAAAGCCACTTATATAAAATATTATAAATAATATAATTCTGGAAAAGTCATCCTAGCCCTGGTGCTGCTGCTGCTGCTACCTCTTCTTCTAGCAAGGAGCAGCATTTCACAATTATCCCTCAATTACATGATACTTCTTCACACAATGCATAATCAATTTGCTGCCACAAGATGTGATGGGCAGTGTTGTAGATTGCTTTAAAATATACACACTTTCCTGTGAGTAAGCCCCATTGAACACAATAGGACTTACTTCTGAGTACACATGCATAGCATTGCATTGTTATTCTGTTTTCAGAGCAGTGGTAAATTTTACTTTGCTCTACCTGTGTACCCCATGTAAAAGTATTTTTCTAACATGTTGAAGTGCAATGGAGAAAGGTCTCTATGGTAATGATTAGGTTTATTCTACAGTGATTTTGGATTGGTTTTTTTTTTAAATGCATTAGAAGGGAGTTAGAAAACACACCCTCCTCAAGAGAAAGAAAGAAAAAAATCCCAACAATCTCAAATAGCAGCAACAAACATCATCATTCCATTTTGGCATTATTGTTCAATCACAGTGTTGTTCTTGTACTTTTATTATTATTATTATTATTATTTTTTAAATAAAGTACAATAGAGCCCACATGCTTTTTTCTGAGTGGAGAAAATAGGAGGTTGCAGGGTGGGCCTGTGAACCACTTTGCACACTCAGAGATATCTAAATGTTAAATATTATTATTTCTTTAGGCAAACTACTAATGAGAACAAAGCCACCATGGAGGGATCCATTTTTAAAGTGGGGGGGAGATCTTTAAAACAAGGAGTTTCTTGCACAATGTGGGGAAAGTAGGCTGAAAAGTTATGTTTGACTGAAATAGTTGCATATTCTTCCCCGGTTTACCCATTCCTACCATTTGTTGTGGACTCTGTATTACATTTTAGATTGTAAGCTCTTTGGGGCAGGGAACTGTTCTCTTATACTTGGTAAAGCACCATGCACATTGATGGTACAATAATAATAATGACAGCAACAGCAATCATCCATCATCATTATGGGCCTGGAGATCAAAGTGGCTTCAGAGTGGTCAGAGCCCTTAAACGGTTAGAGCATCCTGGGCTGGGTGGCTATACCCTTGGCTACACCCTCATGTTGCCTGGCCACACCCTCTTGATCACACCTTCATGTTGCTTAACCATACCTCTTACAAGTTCACATGTGTGTCCCTAATTTCATATGTGAAATGTTGGAGGGTATGGCTGAGATCCACCATGGCTTAAATAACCCATGGTTGGCTGTGGCAATTGTCTGAACTGGCCCAATGTGTAGGGAGAGGAGGTTTAACTGTTCCCCACCACCACAGTCCTGACAAAAATTGCTCCCTATGGTGCCGTTAGTAACAAGGGGAGAAAAGCCCCCAATGGCACCAGTGGAACCTTTTTTATGCCACTAATTGCAACACTGGGGTGATTTTGTCAGGATCATGGCACAGGAGGGGTGAGTTAAACCTCTCTTCTTCTTACATACACTGCAGTTCCAATATAAAATGGATCTCCACACACCATACTTACTTCTTTTTCTTTTCTTTTCTTTTAAAAGAAACTCATCACACAATGACACCGGTGAAACATAGCCATCTATCCCACTATTGTCCACTTGGACTGACAGTAGCTCTCCAGAGTTGTACATGAGGATTCTGCCTGGCTCTAGTACCTAAGCAGTACCTCTCCGGGACAGAGAGTGCAGGCCCAATGTAAGATTTTGAGGATTTCCAGAAGGGGGTGCAGAAAGTGGTAAGAAATTGAGAGATATGAATCTGGACTGGCTTAAATTACTAGCCCCTGAGTTATGGAAGCAAGAAGATATTGAACGTGTGCACAGAGAGGAATAACTTCCAGAGATGTAGTTATGAGATTTGCCAGCTATTATAAAATGGAACTCAGGCCTGTGGCTTATGCTGGCTCAGCTTGTCTGAGTGTGGAAAGCTAAGCAGGGTCAAGCCTGGTTATTACTTGGATGGGAGACCCCTCCTCTAGTTTCCTGCATTGAGCAGGGGGTTGGACTCAATAGCCTTGTAGGCTCCTTCCAACTCTATGATCTATGAACTCTATGAACTTTTCATGAAAGCAATTAGGCAGAAATCTGATCAGCTGACGTATCAAGGAGCCCCTGTGCCCATTTTTAATTATCTTTGTCCACAAACAATTAACTGGAGATGCAGCGTGAGACCTTGCATCACAGTATTGAAGAAGAAGGAGGATGAGGAGGAGGAGGAGGAGGAGGAGGAGGGACTCACATAAAGCTGGGGTTACCCAGTATATTTAACTTTTATGTTTGATGGGAAAAGGTTCAGAATTACCTCATGGAGTCAAGCTATGGAGCTACTGTGTGAAAAGGAGCTTTTGGAAGAAGATGGAGATGGACCACAGGGAGAGCAAGGAGCGGTCGGAGGCGAGCTTGGTTAAGGATTATGTGTTGAGATGGAAGCAAAGACAGAGAGAAGTGACGATCGGTGTGAAAGAAGAGTAATATTTAAAAAGAAGGAACTATGATTTAAGAATTACTTGGATAGTATTAATATTTTTGTCATTATTTTTTAATTCTTTTTAATTCTTTTTTCTCTCTCTCTCCTTTCACCAGGATATAATATTAGGTAACCAGGGTATAATAGCAGCAGGGTTAATGGGCTTAGTATTATTAATGTTTGACCAAGCACAACTGCTGCCATGGTTTGGCGGTGGTTCCTCCCCCCCCCCCCCCGATGGCGTGGCAGGCCAAAAGTGGGATAAATGGGTCTCGGGTGTAAAAGGGGAAAAATATTATATGTGGGGGGTGGGGGTTTAGAAAAAAGAGAGGGGTAGGAGTAGAGTTTAGTGCTATTGATTTGGGGGGCACGTTAAGGTACCAACAAAAAGAACATGGCGGGGGGGAAAGAAGATGGTTAATAAGTTGAGAATTACTACTTTGAATGTCAAAGGCCAAGGTTCGGTTATAAAAAGGAAAAGAGTGGAAG
Source organism: Shinisaurus crocodilurus (assembly GCA_021292165.1). Taxonomy (NCBI): domain Eukaryota; kingdom Metazoa; phylum Chordata; class Lepidosauria; order Squamata; family Shinisauridae; genus Shinisaurus; species Shinisaurus crocodilurus. The sequence continues at coordinate 263,515,809 of CM037876.1, read as the reverse complement.
CTTTATTGAATAAAGATAAAGCAGACATAATATTTTTACAGGAAACTCATCAGTCAAAGGAAGGGGTAAATGAGTTTAAATTGTGATGGTCATTTTATGTGAAAACTTATGGAACATCAAAGTCAAGAGGGTTTGCAGTTATTATTTCAAAAAATGTGGGTTTAATGTGGTAAAAGTGAAAAAAGATGAAATGGGAAGATATATAATAATATATGGGCCATGGGTGAAGAAGATTAATATATCTTCTTCATATTAATTATACATTGATTAATATATATGCGCCAAATTAAAATCAGGGTGGATTTTATGAAAAAGTGTTTAGGGAAATGGAGGAATTGCAAAAAGGGTTTATAATAATGGCAGGGGATATTAATATGGTAATGGATAAATGGAAAGATCAATCTAATCCCACGGAAGAGGAAAAGAGAAATAATATTACAGTTTTAAATAAAATAGTAAACAGAAAGGGGATGAGAGATGTTTGGAAAGTGGTGAAAGGGGATGAAAAAAGATTTACTTTTTATTCACCAGTGTATAGATGTTATTCAAGACTAGACCACATTTTTGTATCTAAACATTTGAGTGGTGGCTACAGAAGTAGGAATTATCAAGGTGACTGACCATGCTTTAGTTAATATGGATATCAAAATTAAGAAGGATTATAAAGAAGCTAAAAGATGGAGGTTAAATATTTGTATTCTACAGCATAAATGTATAATAGATAAGATTGAAAAGGAAATGAAAGATTTATTTATTTATTTCATTTTTATACCACCCAATAGCCGAAGCTCTCTGGGCGGTTTACAACAATAATATGGGAAATTAATGATAAGGGAGAGTGTAGTGAAGCTATAGTATGGGATACTATGAAAGCAGTGATGAGAGGGATTAGTATTAGAGAGGTTAGTAATTTAAGGAGGCAACAAGAATATATGAAAAGATTGGAGGACGAGATAAAAGAATTGGAAAGGAAATTTATAAAGGATTGGGATATGAGAAGCTATGCAGAATTACAAGCTAAAAGAAAAGAAGTAGAAAATAAAGAGATGGAGAAGATACAGAGGAATTTGATTTATGAAAAGGGAGGTTTTTAATATAGTAATAAGAACTCAAAGATGCTGGCCAGATCCACGCAAGCAAAAAAAAAAAGAAAAAAGACAAGAATGCAATTGGGGTAATTAAAGATAAAAGGCGGAATAGATGTAATCTGATGAAGGATAAATTAGCAATTTTTCAAGAATTTTATCAAGATTTGTACACAGCAGGGAGATGTCCAGGGGAAAAGATTAAAGAATATATGGAGAAACATTTGATAGGGATGTACCGTCTTGCCTCGCGTGGGCGTAGCGGGCCGATATCAGCCCCGCTCACGCCCGTGCAAGGCTCGTGGGGACCTACCGTGTCCCCCGGGCAGCTCACCTCTCCATTGTGAGCCGCCCGCACTGGTCCCATCGCGTCACTTCCGGCATGCCGGAAGTGACGCGACGGGACCCTGCGCCAGCACGCTGCACCCCGTGCTACGTTTTTTGCTGAGAAACCAGGGCAACAGGGCTGTTTAAGCGCTGTTGCCCTGGTTTCCCAGCAAAAAACGTAGTGCAGGGGTCCAGCACGCCGGTGCAGGGTCCCGTCGCGTCACTTTCTGGTCTGCCGGAAGTGACGCGACAGGTCCAGCGCGGCCAGCGAGGGCGGCTCAAGCGGCCTGGAGAACTGGTCCACGCCGCTCAGAAGATCGAGGCGGCGGCTACGCCATCACAGAGAGACGAGGAAGTAGAGAGGCTGCCCCGCCTCCAGGTTCGTGGCCACCACTAATAGAGAAATAATGGAACAACCAATTATGGAGGAGGAAATAGAAGGAGTTATAAATAAATTAAAAGGGGGGAAGACCCCAGGGATGGATGGATTGGGAACGGAATATTAAAAGATGTTTTAAAAAATGTTAATACCAAAGTTAAAGTCCTTATTTAATAAAATATTAGGGGGAGAAAAGATCCCACCTTCATGGAAACAGTCTATGATAGTATTAATCCCGAAACCAGATAAAGACTTAATGGAACCAGGATCTTTTAAACCTATTTCTATAATAAATCAATATGCCAAGTTATTGACAGCAATATTAACAAGAAGGATGAATAGGTTTATATTTAAGTATGTTAAGATAGATCAGAGTGGTTTTATGGTGGGGAGGTAAATGGCATTTAACTACATGAGTATTAAATATAATAAATTTAATTTAGAAAATGAACTTGTGGGCAGGGATAATTGTGTTAGATATTTTCAAGGCCTTTGATTGAGTGGAATGACCAGCCTTAAAAATGATAATAAAAACGTTAGGTTTTGGAGATAGATTTAGAGGGGTATTGAACCAATTATATTCACAGAACATTGCATCAGTTATAGTGAATGATGGTTTAACCGAGCAAATTTCCCTAGGCTGAGGTACTAGACAAGGCTGCACTCTTTCACCGATATTGTTTGTTTTGGTTATAGAGATTTCAGCAAATGTAATGAGAGAAGATAAGCTTATTGGAGGGGTAGGGAGTAAGGAGAAGATTAAGATTAGTTTGTTTGCAGATGATATGATACCCTTTTAACAATTGAAAATCCTATAAGAATTATGGACAGGCTAGAAGGACATTTGAAAGAATATGGGGAAGTCACGGGTTTACAGATAAATTGGCATAAATCAAAGATGATGTTGTGTAATTATAGTAGAGCAAAAGAGACAGATTTATGTAAAACAAAAGGTAATATTAAGATTAAGAATTCAATTATATATTTAGGTATTAATATTCCCAAAAATATTGATAAATTAGAAGAGGAAAATTTAAAAATATTAAAGCAAGATATTAGAAATAAGTTAGATGAATATAGGAAGATTGGGCTTTCACGGTTTGGTAGAACCGTGAAATAGCAGTAATTAAAATGAAGATTTTGCCCAAGATAAATTTAGGATGTTACCAATTAAGATTTCAGAAGTTGAATAGAAACATTGGCAAAATTTGATTAATAAATTTTGTAACGGGGATAAGAAAGCTAGGATTACAAAGAAAAGATGGTATAAGGCTCAAAAATGAGGAGGACTGGGTCTTCCTAAATTAAAGTTGTATTATATACAGCTATTCAGTTAAGACATATATGGATATACTGGATATTCAGTTAAGACATATAGTGGACTATATAGTTTATATAGTCTATAAACCCTATTATTTCTAGACCCAAAGACTTAATTTGGTTGGAGTTAGAAATATAGGAACTAGGTCTGGATTTGGTTGTTTTTATAAAACAAAATGTGAATATTGTAAAAAGAATTGAAAATCCCTTTTTGAAGAATATGTTAGAGATTTGGAACAGAAGGAGGAAAATATTTATACCAGCTATATCTCTGTTAACTTTGGTAGTGGTGCTGGAAGATTTTCTGGGAAATTTAAGAAATGAACTGGAAGGATTATTAAAGAAAGAAAATGTTATTAGATTAAAAGATTGGTTGGAAAAGATGGAGACTAAAGAAAAGATAAGTGAATTGCTTGGGGAGAGGAAAATATCCTGGTTTAATTTTTTGCAATTAGAACAATGGATAAGGAAATGGAAAAGGAAAATCGAGCATGAAATTTACAAAATTTGAGGAGATAATCAAGCAAAGGGAAATTATAGAAGGAAATTTATCTATTAAGGGCATAACAAGGGATATTTATATAATGTTATTAGAAGCAGAAGATCAACAAGATTCTCTTAAGTTGGTATGGGAGGAGGATTTCGGTGAAGAGATAAGTAACCATAATTGGAAGAATATACAGTAATACCTTGGATTGCAAGCATAATTCGTTCCGGAAATGTGCTTGTAATCCAAAGCACTTGTATATCAAAGTAAAATTCCCCATAAGAAATTTGTACACATATTTTTAATTTAAGCTGCAATAAAGAATGATAGTGTAAAGTCTTCATTTTTCTTGACCGTACTACAGTACTTGTATTGCAAGACGTCACTTGTTTATCAAGTTAAAATTTATTTTAAAAAAATTGCTTGTCTTGAAAAACACTTGCCGTCCAAGTTACTTGCAATCCAAGGTTTTACTGTATGGGATATGCACATTCTGAAATTTATGTCAGTGAGGATGAAGGAGAATTTTTACAAGTTGATTTGGAGATGGTATCTAACACCAGTAAAATTAAATAGAATAGATGAGAATAGATGATCAAACAACAATTGTGTCACACCAGTTTTAAAAGCACTCCACTGGCTGCCAATCAGTTTCCGGGCGAAGTATAAAGTGTTGGTTATTACCTTTAAAGCCCTACATGGTTTGGGTCCAGGCTACCTACGGGATCGCCTTCTCCCATACAATCCACCCCGCACACTCAGGTCCTCTGGGAAGAATTTACTTCAGTCAGCCAAAACTAGGCTGACGGGTACTACCCAGAGGACCTTTTCTTCTGCTGCTCCCAGATTATGGAATGGCCTGCCGGAGGAGATTCGTCAGCTCACCAGTCTTTTGGAATTTAAAAAAGCCATAAAGACTGATCTCTTCCGGCAGGCCTATCCGGCGGAATTTTAGGTTGCCTTTAAGATGTTTTTACGATATTTTAATGATGTTTTAATGATGTTTTAATGATGTTGTTTATGATGTTTTTAATATGTTTTAATATGTTTTAATAGTATGTATTGTGTATTTTATATTTTTGTTGTTCCCCGCCTCGATCTAGACGGAGAGGCGGGTAAGAAATAAATTTTATTATTATTATTATTATTATTATTATTATTATTATTATTATTATTATTATTCTGCACTATGTTGGAGAGGTTGTCTGGAAATAGGTACTTATTTTCATATGTGGTGGAGTTGTAAGCATGTATTGAAATTTTGGAGAATGGTTTTTAGAGAAATAAATGAAATTACTGGTTTGAATTTAGAAGTGAGTCCCAAAATAACAATGATTAATATTTGATAAGGTGTACTGTTCTAAATTTATTAAGGAGTTAATTTCAAACTTATTAACAGCGGCGAGGGTAATGAAAGCTAGGAAATGGAAAATGCAGCAAGATTATCAATTGAATGATTGGTATAAGGAGGTTTGGGATATAACTATAAACAATAAGTTAACTTGTAATATTAAAGTAAAAAGGGGATTGCTAAAACATAATGATTTTTAAAATATATGGGGAGTATTTATAGATTTTGTTTTAGTAGAAGGGAAAGGGGATATACCTTCTCAAGATTTACTACAATTTTGGTATATGAATCAGAATGGTTAAGTTAATGAAAAGAAGTATACCAGTTGGTCCCGGGGTGGGGGTGGGGTATACACGGGGGTAATAAATGGTTTATTTTTTGTATTTTGTAAGATTACTGTATGTTGAGTTGGGATATATGTAGTTGTTTGTTTGTATGTTATAAATTTCAAAATCCTAATTATTATTTTTTAAAGTATCTAAGCAGTACCCAAGATCCTTTAGTTAGAGATGCTTAGGACTGAACCTTACACCATCTTCATGTGCACCATCTTCAAGTTTAAGAGACCACCTGTCCCATTATGAACCTGCCCAGTTGTTAAGATTTGCAGGAGAGGGCCTCTTAAGGGCACCATTACCTACCAAGGCCCTGTTTGTCAGGCACATACGATCATAGAGTTGGAAGGGGCCTACAAGGCCATCGAGTCCAACCCCCTGCTCAATGCAGGAAACTAGAGGAGAGGTCTCCCATCCAAGTAATAACCAGGCCTGACCCTGCTTAGTTTTCTGAAAGGGCTTTTTCCAGTGTTGCTCCCAAACTGTGGAATGCACTCCCTCGAGAACTACAATTGGCCCCTAATCTCCTGGTTTTCAGAAAGGGTGTGAAGATGCCCCTTTTTAATTTAGCCTTTTAAATTATGTAGCTGTTTTAATGTTTTACATTTTTAAATGTTCTTGGTTGTTGTTGTTGTTGTTGTTATTATTATTATTATTATTGTGTTAAGGTTTTATTGTTGTAAATTGTTTTAAATTGTTGTACACTGCCTTGAAGGTTTTTTTAAAAAAGCAAATAGGGCAGTATATACAAGTTGATAATGATAAATAAATAATACTAAATGTATAGCAGGTGCTCTTCCACTGAGCTCCACCCCTTTCTGTGGCTCAGTGGAAGCAGTATAATGGGACTCTTTTGCTTTTCAGGTAACCCTCCACCTCTTTGGCTGTGTGGTCTGGATCAACCAGCACACATTTGTGCCAGATTCTGTGGATCCAATAGCACCAATAGCTTCAGGAGGTCTGTGGCGTAGTGGTGAGAGTGTTGAACTGGGACTCGGGAGATCCGGGTTCTAGTCCCCGCCCAGTCATGAAACTCACTGGGTGACTTTGGGCCAGTCACTGACTCTCAGCCTAACCTACCTCACAGGGTTGTTGTGAGGATAAAATGGAGAGGAGGAGGAAGATTATGTAAGCCGCCTTGGGTTCCTTTCAGGAAAAAAGGCAGGGTATAAATATAATAAGTAAATAAATAAATAATAAATGCAAGGAGGCCATACAAAACCGTGTCCTGCTCCCTCCTCAGGGGTTTAATGGCTAATACGGGCATGCTGAAGAAGCAGCCAGGGCTACTCCTGTCCTGGTTGTGGTACTGGAGTTTGGGTTCCCAGAGTTTCCTGCACACAATGGCTCATAGAAATGGGCCATGCAGCACTTATATAGAGTGTATGAAAAGCCATGTAAATGAAGTGCAACTTTATTGTAGCATAAGTGCTATGTGTGTTTTTTCCCAGAGAGTGTTTTCAAATTGGTTTCAAAGTTGTAACTTTATACTTGCTAAGTGCATCACCCTAGATTTATCTATCTCACACCTAAAGATGCTATAGCAACAGTTAGAACATGTGGGGAGGGGAAATCCTGCAATCCATAGAATTTTAAAAAGCAAGCATTAAAATGGTGAAAATGAATAGGTAAGTCTTTTTTAAATGTTTGTTTCAGCATAGAATTTACACTGGTGTGTGTGTGTGTGTGTGTGTGTGTAAAAGAGAGAATGGAAAAGAGGAACAATCTCTCTCTTGTGAAGTCGGAGTCAACTCTGAGGGACAATTTGTTCAACTTTAAGTCTGCAGTTCTATAGCACTTACCTGGGAGTAAGCCCTATTGAATTCAATGGAACTTCAGAGTAAGCATGTATAGGGTTGTGCTGTAAAGCTCCCTTGCTAACCTTGCACAAACAGTCACAGTCAATTACATAAGAACATAAGAAGCCATCCTGAATCAGACCAAAGCTCAGTCTAGTCCAACATTCTGTTCACTCAGTGGCCAACCAGTTTCCTGTGGGAAACCCAGAAGCAGGACACGAGTACAAGAGTACCCTCCCACTTGTGTTCCCCAGCAACTGCAACACAGAGACATATTGCCTCTGATACATTATGTATAGCCGTCATGACTACTAACTATTGATAGCCTTATCCTCCATGTACGGTAAGTTCCCATTAAGTCTATTCAACCCATGAAGTTTATATGAAGTTCTTCTCTTCATAGGAACTTCATAATAATAGCCTAGGGACAAACATCAGTACAGTTAGTTCTGTGAGGCTGAACAAACATTTATGTCTTCTCAGACAGAAATAGCTGTATATTATACAAGTCCATATCCAACATAGCTGCTGCCATACTGTCTCACTACAAGAGAGCATGGAATAACCATTCCTTTTGTAAAATATAGAAAGGAAGAAGCAATTTTTTTTAAAGAAATAAAGATTCTCTTATTTAATATATGAGCTCGACATTTCAGTACTTCCTGAGTTTGGAGACTTTTATGATTGTAAATCTTTAGTATGGGCAAAAAATATTCAGAAAACATATGCTAAATCATTACATAACCCTGGGTAGTGTTGTTGGGATTTTTTTTTTTAAGAACATTAAATTTAATAAAGAAAAGATCCAATTTAAGGTAGAGTCTGTGAAATATATGGGTCAGATAGTAACTGCTCAGGGAGTTCGGCCAGATGATGGTAAAATTAAGGCTATACAAGAAATGGCGGCTTCGCAGGATAGACAGGGTGTGCTCAGATTTTTGGGGTCTGTACAATATCTGTCAAAGTATATTCCACGGGAGGCAGAACTCACTGCACCCTTAAAAATTTGTTAAAGAAGAATGTAGTGTTTCAGTGGATGCCAGAACATCAGGAAGCTTTTGAAATGATCAAACAACAATTGTGTCGGGCACCTGTACTTCAATATTTTGATGTGGCTAAACCAATAGTTGTGCAAGCTGATGCATCAAAAGGTGGTTTGGGAGCATGTTTGCTTCAGGAGGATAAACCAGTATCTTATGCGTCAAGGTCACTTAGTATGTCAGAACAAAATTATGCTCAAATAGAGAAAGAATTGCTTGCTGTTTTGTATGCAATGAAAAAATTTCATCAGTATGTGTTTGGCAAGGTTGTTTTGGTCCAAACTGATCATAAACCCTTGGAAGCAATTTGTAAAAAACCTATAGGTGCTGCTCCTGCTCGTTTGCAACAAATGCTTTTGCAGCTTCAGAGATACCAATTTCATATAGTGTACACCCCAGGCAAGTTCATGTACCTAGCTGATACTTTGTCACGGGCTGCTGTGGATCCTCCTGTGGGTGATGAGGATTCATTGGAAGGTGAGAGAGTAGTACATGAAGAGAGTTCATTAGCTACGCACCCAGATGGAGTGATGACTATACAAGAAGCAACAAAGCAAGATTCTCAACTTCAAGAGGTTGCAATACTTGTGGGACAGGGATGGCCACAGTATATGAGAGACGCTTCCCCTGCTGTGAAGCCCTTTTGGCCTGTGAAAGACCAGTTGCGGTGTCAGGATGGTATTCTTTATATGGGAGATAAGGTGGTCATTCCTGTGTCCCAAAGACAGAGTATACTCTCTCAACTTCATGAGTCTCATCAGGACATTCAGAGAACCAAGGCTAGGGCAAAAGGGTTAATGTATTTGCCTGGCATGGCTAAAGAGATTGAGACAATGGTTAGAAATTGTGTTGTTTGTGCTCGGTTTGCTCCAAAAAATCAAAAGGAGCCACTTGAACCACATGAGATTCCTGAGATACCATGGGAAAAGGTGGGCGTAGATATTTTTGAGTATGGTTCATCCCCTTTTCTTATTGTAGTTGATTATTTTTCAAAATATCCAGAAGTGATGAGTTTGTCTGATAAGACTGCAAGAACTGTAATTGTTAAACTGAAAGCTGTGTTTAGTCCTCATGGTATTCCAAGCAGGGCCGGTGCAAGGCAGTTTGGTGCCCTAGGCAAGATCAGATATTTAGCGCCCCCCCCCACTTGAGCCCTCCCTCCCTCCAGCCCTATGCCCATTATGAAATAAAAGTCAATTGGCAAAACCTAAAAAAATTATTATCATAAACATTGACAAACATACATAAAATACATGTTGATGTAGTACCAATTTGCTATATAGAAAAATTCCTGGTGAAGTGTGACAGAAACTATATTTAATGTTTAAAACTTCATTTTCCTTGCCTTTTTCTTGGCAAACCATTTCTTTAATGTCTAAAGAAGATGCTAACTGAGATTCAATTGAAATGGTTGCCAAGCATGCTCCAGCGAGTTCTGGCCAAAAACATCTGGGGACCCAAGGTTGGAGAACACTGTTCTAGGGTACATTCACAAAATGCAGACACCGCTCCAGTGACTTAACTGAGGATTTCCACCACGCTCAAAGTCTGTACTCAGAATGGCCAAAGTGGAACTCCATCCAGCCACCAACCCGCACCAAAAACCTGCACGGTTTGCTGACCCCAGATATGAAAAAAAAGTGAGCATAGAATCATAGAAAAGTAGAGTTGGAAGGGGTCTACAAGGCCATCGAGTCCAACCCCCTGCTCAATGCAGGAATCCAAGTCAAAGCATCCCTGACAGATGGCTGTCCAGCTGCACCTTGAATGCCTCCAGATTGGGAGAGCCCACCACCTCCCTAGGTAGTTGATTCCATTGTCTTATTGCTCTGACAGTCAGGAAATTTTTCCTGATGTCCAGGTGGAATCTGGGTTCCAGATTGCACTCTTAAGTGTAATTTTCCCCCTCAGATATTTCACGCCAAATACTTGTGGTGTGTAGTGGTTAGGGTGTTGGACTGGGACTCGGGAGATCTGGGTTCTAGTCCCCACTCGACCATGAAGACTCACTGGGTGACTTTGGGCCAGTCACGGACTCTCAGCCTGACCTACCTCACAGGGTTGTTGTGAGGCTAAAATGGAGAGGAGGATGAGGATAATGTAAGCCGCCTTGGGTTCCTTGCAGGAAAAAAGGCAGGGTAGAAATATAATAAATAAATAAAATAAATAAAAATAACACAGGGTACTTTAAAAAGCTTTGTGGTTTACTAAATACAAGCCAAATAAACATGCTAAATTAGATCACTCTCAAGGGCATTATACATCGGTTTTTATCCCTCCCCCCCCCCGCTCAAAAGCTATAAGCCAGGAAAGGGCGCTTCTGAGGGTGGAGTGGGGTCTGGGCCTGGCGCAGGTGACCCCAGTGCGGAGCCAACAGGGCTCCTCTACAGCAGGGGGCACAACCCTTGTGCCCCCCCACCTTAATTGCGCCCCCCCCGCTGAATTCCCTCCTACAGAGCGCTCTTTCCCGCAAGCAGAGTGCGATCCGTGTCATGATCACTGGGACCGTGGGATGTGTGTATTTGCGTGCACCCTCGGAGCCAGAAACCTCGTGCGCTGCCCCCCCATCAGCCTACAGCCAGGGCATTCGGGGGGGGACCTTGCTGCCCCGCTGGCCTCTCCCGAAGGACGTCCAGAGGAAGAGACGGCAGGCGGAGGAGGTCTGCCTGCAACCCCCTCCCTCCCTCCCTCTCCGGGGAGCGAAGCCCACCAATGCAGGGCTGTGCAGGGCGGCTACAGACCTCTCCTGTCCCCATCTGTGTCGTGGTGGTTCGGCTGTGCCCCTTTGCGGCCACCACTCTCCTTGCCCCGCATGGGGAGGCTTCCTCTGGGAGCCGGAAGTGGTCGATGCAGCGAGGCCGCGTCTCTTGGGAGTCCCCGGTGGGGAAGGCGCGCAGAGAGGAAGCTGTCGCCAGCAGCTGGCGCGCCACTTCCAGGGGGCCTTCCTGGCCCCAGCCCACCAGGCCCTCCCGCCCAGGGGTGCTCCCGGGGGCCCTGCCTCCATGGAGGGAGATCAGCTTAGCTGCTCTGCAAAATCGCCCAGTGGCTTTTCTCCTCGCCTAAGCCAGTAGCCGCTGCTACGCGGGCGTGACCCACGGGCGCTGAGCGTAGCCACCCCGCCGCCCCGGGCCTGGGCCCTCACCTGACGCAGCCCCGTCTGCCGCCTCTCTCTCCCTGCACGGCAACAATCCGCCTCATCTTGCCGGCAGCCCAGAAATTCCTCTCAGAATCACACGACGCCCTGCAGGCGTATTTTTTTACAAGGTTTCTGGCGCCCCCTTTAGCCCTGCGCCCTAGGCAGCTGCCTAGTTCGCCTAATGGTAGCGCCGGCCCTGATTCCAAGGATGGTGGTGAGTGATAATATGCCTTTTGCTAGTAGGGAGTTTCAAGCATTTCATAGAATCATAGAATCATAGAAAAGTAGAGTTGGAAGGGGCCTACAAGGCCATCGAGTCCAACCCCCCTGCTCCAAGTGCAGGAATCAGGTCAAGCATCTCTGACAGATGTCTGTCCCAGCCGCAACCGTGAATGCCCTCCAGACTGGGAAGAGCCCACCACCTCCCTAGGTTAGGTGATTCCCATTGTCCTTATTGATCTGACAGTCAGGAAATTTTTCCTGATGTTTAGGTGGAATCTAGGTTCCTGTAACTTGAGCCCATTATTCCGTGTCCTGCAAACTGGGATGAACGAGAAGAGATCTTTGCCCTCCTCTGTGTGACATCCCTTCAAATACTGGAAGAGTGCAATCATATCTCCCCTCATCTCCTTTTCTTTGCACAGGAGTGGGGGGTTTGAACAATGTCTTAGTAGCCCAGGATATCCACAATCTAATGGAATGGTTGAAAGAGCAATTCAGTCCATAAAACAGCTGGTAAAGAAAGCGGAAGATGCACATGGGAATTTTTATTTGGCATTGTTAGAATACTGGAATACACCAGTTACTGGGATGTTATATTCACCTGCACAAATGTTAATGAGTAGAGTGTTAAGGAGTAAACTTCCAGCAACGACTGATGCATTGCGTCCTAAGATCCTTTTTGAAGTGCATAAGAATCTTCAGAGAATCCAGGACAGACAAATATATTTTTATGATCGTACAGCAAAGCCACTTAAGCCTTTACAAGAAGGTGACTCGGTGTGGATGGAGTCAGGGGAGGGATGGCTCCCTGCTGTGGTTGCAGCGAAGTGTGAACAGCCTCGGTCATATCGAGTAAGGACTTCAGAGGGCCGCATGTTTCGTTGTAGCAGGCGTCATCTGAGGTTTCAAGGTTGAGCATCAGAAAGCCTTCGTTGTGCAGATGTGGGGCAAAGTGAATCTGTTCCCATAAAACAGCAAGTTCCACTTGTACTATCATCCGAAGAAAGGCAGCCCATACGTGTGTGACATCATATGGTAGACCTGTGTTCCTACCAAGGAGATATGTCCCTTGAGGAGGGATGGTGATAAAGACCATCCCCAACGGTGGGCTAAGTGCTGGTAACCTCTGGCCCCATTGCAGTAATTGACATGTTTTATTTTATAGGTTTATATGTATGCATGTTTCTTTTAATTTTTTAAAAATGTTTTATATGAAAGGGAGATGTGGTAATATCCCTTTAAGAGGGACAGTCTCTTAATATACCTGAAGGGTATTTAACTGACCAAGTGTTTTGAGTTAGTCACTTTCTCTCCCTCTCTCTTCTCATCTTTGTACTTCTCACGCTTTGCGTGTTGTATTGTGTGTTGGCATCTGTCTTATGAATAAGATTAAAGGATGACTCTTTTCTAATCTCCTATGCTTGGAGTTATGATTACGCCTGAGCTGACCCTACGGAACCCGTGAAGGATAAGATATCACAGGGGAGCTGTTCCAGAGCTGGATCAGGGAGAGGACACAGGTCTACTGTTTATGTTGGAAGAAAAGATTCCATTGCTGCAAGTGTGTATGTGTGTGTGTGTGTGTGTCAAAGCCCCCTTCTCTCTGTCTTTCTCTAATGAGCAGTATAGAAAAATGCAATAAATAAATAAATACCCTCATGTCAGGGGCCCAATACAGATCAGGCCTGCTATCTGCTTTTAAAAAGCTGTTCACACAGTTTCTGATTTGTGAATGGCATCATTCTTGTCCAATTTGGCCCTTCCTGGAAATATGTCATTCGTAAAAACCAAATGACGGTTCTTCTTATTGAAAAGTCCTCACTGCTTCTGCTATTGCTTGCAATGTCTTATATATATATATATATATATATGTGTGTGTGTGTGTGTGTGTGTGTGTGTGTGTAATGAATATGCTACTATTATGCAAAATAGTGCACTGGAAGCTGTCATATACCAGGTCAAATGACTTGTCCATTTATGTATGTATGTACGTATGTATTTATAAACTGCCCTTCATCAAAATACATCAGGGCATTGAACAATAAATATAACAACAACAACAAAAATGCTCATACAACCAGAAAATGCAATTTAAAAAATGCCATCATGACATAGCATTAAATGGCAGAAAAGATACAGTAATCAGTGAGTCAGACTCACTGGCTTAAAATGCCTGGGCAAGCAGACATGTTTTGACCTGGCACTGAAATGATTGTAAGGTCGATGCCAGTCACACCTTTATGGGGAGTGTGTTCCACAAATGGGATGCCATAGTGGAGACGGTTCTTTCCCTAATAGAAGGTACTTTGAGACTAGACAAGTACATCTAGTCCAGTATCGTCTAGCCTGACTGGCAGCAGGTCTCCAGAGTCTCAGGCATATATCTCCATATCACCTGCTACCTGACCCTTCCAACTAGAGATGCCGTGGGTTGAACCATGAACCTTCCTCATGCAGAGCTACCAAGCTATGGCCCTTCCCATTTCATAGTAGTGAAATGGCAAGTGGAAATTGGACTCGGGAGATCCGGGTTCTAGTCCCCACTCAGCCATGAAGCTCACTGGGTGACTTTGGGCCAATCACTGACTCTCAGTCTAACCTACCTCACAGGGTAGTTGTGAGGATAAAATGGAGAGGAGGAAGACTCTGTAAGCTGCAGGATATAAATGTAATACTACTACTACTACTACTACTACTACTAATAATAATAATAATAAAATAACAACAACAACAACAACTATCATATGCTCACATTGAAAGGCCGACTTCACTTCGAGGTCATTTTGATTTTAATTTTCAGCTTTTCCCTTTGATTGATGGGAGGAAGTGCTGTAATCAAGCTGCTTAGGAGTGCAATCAATCCTATGCACCTTCACTTAGTAAACCCCACTGAATTCAATTATACTTGCGCCCAAGTGAGTGTGCATAGGACTGCAGCCTACTCTGTATTAAGGCAGTGGAAGGATATGGAAGGAAAGAAGGCAATGTGTTACATTGATATAGAAATGAATACCTTATGTTTCCTTTCTGGTCATTTGTACTGCTTTAATCCTTCCATATGCATTGGGTTTACTGGCTAAATCAGAAGAGGAGGTAGGGCCCAGTTATATGTGGAGGTGTAATTAGAATACACTGAATACACTCTGCACACACTGGCATAAATTATGTAAGAAGGGCTCATGCAATGGATAAATTGTGCAGGTGCGGCTTGAGAATGGGCTACTTTATATCATTCTGGCAATTCTTTCCCCTAGAAGTAAACTCAGGATGGTGTCAGGCAACAGTTTCCCCTTCCATTCACTGTGATGTTTGTAATTAGGCTCTTTCACCCAATCTAGTTCCACTGGATGGCTGTTCCAAAGTATCTCAAGAATTCATCATGCATTGGGTAAACAAGAACCACCACCACCACCTTGGATCGGTTCCAGATTTAGGCATGTTCAACTGGGTTGGCTGAAGCAGACTTTCTCACCTCATTTCCCTCACACCAGCCCTTCCAGCACCCTGAAAATGATATACAGAAGGTCAGGGGACCTTGCTAAATGGGGTGAACTGTGGTGCGAGAGGAGGGGGATCCCCCAAAATCAGGCAGAGGCATGTTCCTTGAGTGGATCCCAGCTGCCCATGGAAGGCAGATCCTTGATTCAACCCCTTGTATGAAATCCTCTTTCCTTTCCACATATTGTTATCACGAAGAGACAAACACCACAAATACATAGTGATTGGCTGGGTTTAAAAGTTTTAAATGACTTAGGGCACAATCCTATGTGGATGCCCATAACCTTCCAAACTCAGAGGATTGTGGATTTGTGGGCATCCTATGCAGGGCAGGAGGAGCATGGAGGCGAAGGTTGCCTTCACGCTTCTTCCGCCCTGGAAAGCAGCTAGACCGCCAATTTTGGCTGTATAATGGTGGTGCTTTGGAGCGGGAGGGAAAGAGGCTGAGCTGCTGCCAGGATACTTTGTATCTTGGTGGTGCCAGTTTCCTCCACTCCCCGCCCCCCCAGAATGCCCACTAAACCCCTTCTCTGAGGTCATTTTTTTGACCTTGGAGAAGCAGCCAGTGTGGTTCTTTCCATTTTGGCTGTGATGGGGAGGAGGGCACTCCGAGCACAGAGTGCCAGCTCTGACATTGGAGCTGAGACTCTGAAAAACCTTATCGCCTTCTAGATGCTGTCTAGGGGCCATAGGATCACTCTGGCCATCTTAAAAGATCATAACACTCTGCCCCCTACCAGTCAGATCAGATTAAGTTTCCACCTTGATTCAAGAGAGCCTGCATGCCAGCTCAGATTTACAATGAAACTAGAGTCCATGTTTCTTAGCTGTGAATTAATTACCTCTGAAACCTGTTATGTGCATGAAATTAAAGTAGATGATCAGGTAGGACTGTCTACTCAGAGGTGAGTCCCACTGTGCTCAGCACTGTGTTTGTTTGCTTGCTTACTTAGGCATAAGTCTTCTTGAACTCAATGGTTCTGGAAAGTTAAGGCTTGATTTCAGTCTCTTGCTGCAATTTCAGCACTTGATTTTCTCCTCAAAAATCACTGGATAGGTGTATCTTTGAAAGGGAGAAGTTTTCCCCACCATGTTCCTCCTATCCCACCCACTAATATTTATCCCTTCATATCCTGTGAGTGTCATTCTTATGAACACACTTAGCATATTTTTATTCCTCTTCATGGGGTGGGGGTGGGGGGAGTAGCACACATACTTTTCTGTCAGTTGTCATTCATTTTACCTTGTTTTGCTTGCTTCAGTATGTTTTTTCTCCTTATATTGTGAACTGTGTCATCCCTGCCAATGCACATTCCTTGCTAGTGAGTCGATGCAGTAGACTTGACTAAGAAACAGAAAGGAAGTGTTAGCCACCGCTCTCACCAAGATTATATTCTCTCTTAATAGAAGCTGTTGATAGATCCTGCGAGGCTACAACACTTGGGGTGTTGACTTGTAGAATGAAATCCTCTGCACACAAGCACAGCAAAATATTTTGGCGAAAAGTAATTATCGGAAATAGTGACACTAGTAAATTAGTTAACTGCATTTCAGCATGAAGCTTGAGTTACCCCTGCCCGTTCTTGTTCAAGTCCCATCGAAAATCAGCAGTTCGGCTTAATGATGTCACAACATTTGCCAGGCTGTGGGCACTGAAGAGAAGACGTGAAAATGCTCCTACTGAATCAGTTCCCCTCCTCTCACTGAGCGCAGTTAAACAGCCCATCTGTCTCACTCACATTGAAACTGTTCTCTTTCAAACATCGTTCTATTATTACCATGGGTGGTTCTCAAATGCTTGCCTTAATTTTAGCCTATGCTCTCACCTCCCCAGTTTTGTTTGGAATCCTCAAAGTCTCATTAAACCCTTCAAAAAAATACTGGCACCAAAATGCCATGAGCCATTTCTCCTCCCAACTGGAAACTTTAAAGTCAACTCCTGTGCATCCTACTTTATTTAACCAATGCATGGGTTTATTTCTGTGTAAGATATAGATCCCTTACATTTAAATTATATATGTATATATATATATATCGTCATAACAAAGAATCCCCCCCCAAATCCTATCCCCCCCCCAAGTGTGAATTGAAGAGGACTGAGAGACAGATGGGTCTGGAATGATCAAGTTACCTGTTACAGCGGCACATCTGCCAGGGCAGTCAATCACTCTGATGTCTCTGACAGGTCAATGGAGCCTGAGCAGAAAAGCTAATGCAAGGAGAAGAAGGGCTGAGGAAGGGTTACCCTCCTTCTTGTCTCTTGGGTTTGACTGGTCTGAAAGCTGTACTTGAATTTGCTCTTGTTAGAAATCTGTCTGTCTGTAGCGCATAGACACTGAGAGATGCCAGTGAAGATCTTTATTTCTTCTTTTTAAAGAGGAAGCAGGGGGATAGTACAGTGAGCAAATAGAATTGTGAAATGGATTCCATGAGTGTTCTCGAGCTGTCAGTCAGGGATTTTCAAAATTGTATTTGCTTTACAATTTCAGAGAGAGAGAGAGAGAGAGAGTGAGAGAGAGAGAGAAGAAATTTAGCAAAATAACATCTTTTAGGATAAACTCTCCCCCAACCAAAAAAAAAAGGTTCAGTGTGAATCATCAGGATAAAAAGAAGAAGAAGAAGAAGAAGAGGAGGAGGAGGAGGAGGAGAGAGGAGGAGGAGGAGGTCCCTGCTCTAGTGTGTGTGTGTGTGTGTGTGTGTGTGTTTAAGGTTTATCATTCCATTAATTTGCATTAACTATGTTGTCAGTCTTCTGCTTTCTCCAGCAACTTTATTTTCAGATCTGCAGTTTCATGAGTGAAGGTTAATTGTCCTGTGAATAGCTTACATTGGAAGGTACAGTGTGGTGGGAAGGGTTTTCACAGCTACAATCAACTTCCAGATTTTACTAACATTTACATTTTGCACAAATGTGTCACAATAAGTACAGTGCTAATTGTGCTGCTATTTTAGTGCATTTGTACCAATGTGGGGTTACTTCTGGGACAATGGTGTCTCAAAATAGCATAACTCCACCCCAGCACTAATTAATCAGATGCTAAAATGCAAGATCAGAGAAAGAACATTTGCTTACTGTGAAAGCCTTGCTGCCACAAGAGTCTTCTATTTTTTTAAAAAAAGGATCCTTAAAAACAAATCTAATCTGAACATTGATAAACAAATGCGCACATTGTGATATATTCACCAACATTTCTGATTGGTTTAACTGAGTTATATAAAACCAAGTTAAAGTGTTAGTAACCATGGTTGTAACATTGTATAACTACAATGAAAAAAATTACTGCTGAGGGGAAAGATTCACAAGCATTACCAGCAAAGAAAATACAATGACTAGTGATGTTTTATGGAGTGCAAAAGGGTATAGCTGCTATTACATATATATCCTTTGTCATTGCATGGAAATACTTCATTTCTGACATCCTCATCTTTAATCATGGTTTTCGAAGTAAAACAACGTTGTCCTTTTTATTTGCATTCTCTCCTCAGCCTAACCACAAGTGCTCCTGTTACATTTGGCAGCAGATGGTTTGAGATATCAGAGCAGAAAATGAGTTAATTATTTGGGTTCAAAATAGTAAGATGATCAAATACATGTAACATTCCATGGCATAGCAGAAACTAGGAGACGGGGAGTGGGGCGGGGAAGAAACCACATTTCATTATAAACAACAGAACTGGCAAATGACAATTGTCGACAACATAAAAAAAGTGGGGAGGGACAAGCAAGGAAGCATCTGAGGACAAAGAAATTATTTCTTTACAAGTCTAGACCTGTAAAAAGAAATAGTGGCTTCTGTATTTTTCTCCCAAATTCCTGTTGTTGTTGTTGTTGTTGTTGTTGTTGTTGTTGTTACTGTTACAGGGGGTCAAATGTAACAAAAAAAGGATCTATACTTAAAAGTTGGAAATAAAATTTTAAAATAAAAAGAACGTTGTTTTTTAAAATTTTGATATTGCTCTTCAACCCATGTACTTCTATGGAAAAAGGCAATTTGAGAGAAAAGGGGCAGGGCAACAGGATTTTTCTTTTCTTTTCCACCTTTTCTCCCCCACATTCATGCCTCCTAACCCTGATCCATGTACAGAGATCAACAGAGGAAGCTGCTTCTGAGTGTGGATCTCCTTAGGTGGGTCAGGAGTAGGCACATCCAAATGAGCATCTGAGTTCAGATGTCTACTACCAAAGCATGGTGTCATCTATTTAATATGCATGGGATGTGCAATTGAATGTGCATCCATATGTGCACTCCATTGAAAGCAATTCAGTGCAATAAGCATCTGTGCTTGGATGTGCACTTGGTTGCGCATCCTGTTTTTGCCTACTCCTGCTAAGCTGACCCAACTAAGGAGATCTGTGCTTGGAAGCCTATTTCCCAGTACAGATCTCCCTAGCTGGATTGGGGCAGCTTGTTCGACATAGCAGACTCCAAAGTTACCCACTGCAACTTTCAGCAAGAAAGCACGCTATTTGAAGCAGAGGGAGCTGCAGTGGCCCTCTGGGGCCAGCTGTCACTGCTATGCTGCTCCAACTAGGAAGTGTCCAGTGCAAGAAGGGCTGCTATGGAGCCACTTTAATCCCTGCAATGGCAACCTTTGGAGTGGGCCCCATACTGTAGGTCTTTCCCACCTGATCCCACTACATCTCTCGGGGGTGATTAGGCAGAAAAATTCACTGAACTGGCCTTACTTATGTAGTTGGAGAATTCACATACATGCTGAAGCTACTGCTTCATGGGATGACATCATGGGTAAGGGGCTGTGCATGTGAAGGGGAACTTAGCTTTACCTAACTGTAGGCAGGGTTGCAGCCTCTGCTATCAGGCAGGGTTGTCTTCCATTCCAGGCATGATAGCTTCAGTGCATGCATGGAGCTACTCCTTACACTGAAGTAAATGAAAAAGTCTATGCACTCGGGAGCTCTTCATGTGCACTGTGCACTGTGGTATGTGGAGCTGTGGATTGTCATGTTGGAGTGTTGCCTTGCTATATTCTGAATGGCAACAGTACAAAAAAAAGTTATAAACATATTAATGCTACCTTTAAGAAGTGCCAGTCCTACCATTCTGTTAGAGTGAGGTGGCCACCTTAGGTGGCAGATGGGGGGCAGTGCTGGCAGCGTTCCCGATGTATGAATCAGCTCCCCCTATCTGTTCCCATCCTCCTGAGCTGACAACCTAGTGGCAGCAGCAACACTTTCTTGTTGATGGCCTGGGCTGCCTGTCTGTCTCACCTTGTTGCCTTCTCCCAATGTATCAAAGAGTGAGCAAGCAGAGAGGCAGGCAGCCCAGACCACACACTCCAGCAGGTATCACATGTGCCCATGTGTCACTCTGCTCATGTGATGTACACTGGCACCACCTTTGCTACATTGCAGCATTGAACAGGCAGTGAGCAAGTGCCTGGTGGCACAATGTTCAGGCAGCAGCAAAGTGTGTGTGTCGTGCAGCCTACTCTACACCCCCTAAACTAGCCAGCTGTGCTCAGATAAGGACATTGGAGGACATTGGTGCTGAAACAAGATTCAGCAGTTGTGGGCCAAAACACCTGGAGGGCCAAAAGTTGCTCACCCCTGTGCTAAATCATATCATCTTTCTAACAAATCTTTCTTACAAATCTCAGATTTCATTGCTTCCTGAGACAGTTCTTTCTGTCCCATTTATGAAGACATTTGTGAATTTTGGTAAGTACTTATCAAAAGCAAATCAAACAAAATGTTCACACATCTGTACTAGCTAAATATAATAGGTACAGCTGTTTGTAGCATGGAGAGGAGCATGTCATTGTACCTGCCTGCTGTATAGCTGTTAAAGATGAAGAGTCTGTCAGAAAAAAATAGGTGGCAACCCTAATTCAGCACTAATATTGTTCAATACACAGGGATTCAAACACAGACTTTTAAGTGCTAAGCCTGGATGGACAAATCTGTCAGTTTTGACTTTTTTCCCCACCTTCAAATTTTTAAATCTCAGGTTCTTTCCCTCCTGACCATGAAGACATTTGAAAAAATTCTGGTAAGTTTTTATTACCCCCCCCCCCCACCAAATTCTCACCCATCCCTAATTAGTGGACTTAGTAGATAGGTAAGAGTGCTAAAAATATTTTACATTTTATTGGGCACAATCCATAGAAAAGGCATGGCTAAATGCCATTGAAACCAGTAAAATTTGGGCTGCAGTCCTATACACACTTACCTGGGCATGCTGGGAGTTATAGCATTTTTCCAATCTAAACATGCATAGGATTGCACCCTAAGTGAACTCAATGTGGCTTACTTGTGTGAATAGACATGTACAGGACTGCATTGATAAGCAGAGAAGTCCCATTAATTTCAATAGTACTCAAGTGCACTTATATGTGATGGATTGTGCTTATTATGTTGTGCATCACAAGCAAAAGCAATGGACAGCATCAATATTTTAATAAAATAACTGTAAAAGTAATGCCTTATTAGTTTGCCTAGTAAATTAAATTTCAGTAAAGAACACTAATAAAAAAGATCATAAATGACATGTTGTATCCAAACAGAAATGTTGACAAATCCATGACAATGTGCCATTATATCGTAGCTTTGTCTCAGGAAGCAATGCAATCTGAGATTTGTAAGAAAGATTTGTTAGAAAGATGATATGATTTAGCACAGGGGTGGGCAACTTTTGGCCCTCCAGGTGTTTTGGCCCACAACTCCCATCTGCCCTAACCAGCATAGACAATGGTGAGGGATGATGGAAGTTATAGGCCAAAACAATCCAGAAGGCCACAAGTTGCCAAATTCTGATTTAGCACTTCTTTCCTTAAATTACTCAGAACCCCTGTGTTTCCATCAGTGCTTGAAACAAAACTAAACAACTTGGGTTGTTTGTATTTTCAAAAGAAGTGCAACCATATTTTTCTGTCCCTGAAGGTTCTGATTGTTAAATTACTTTTTTTTTTTTTTTTTAATTCCAGCCTTTCTCCAAGGAATTCTCAAGTTGGTATATGGTTGCCATTCCTAGTAGGATTTTGCTGTAAACAAATATCTGTTTGCATCAAGCATGACCTACAGTAATTAAGTCTGAGTAACACCACCTTGTTTGATTTTAGCTATTACAATATGCCAATGTGGGTTTTTTCATCTGCCCAAAAACAGCCTTTTCTGTCACCCTCCCACTTTTTGTTTGTTTGTTTGTTTATTTACTTAACATCAAGCTTTGATCAACTCAAAAGCTTCTTTGTGACCTTTTAGCTGGTCCTACCCTATTGTTTCATTTGGCTATTTGTAGCAATGACAGTGTGGCGTAGTGGTGAGAGTGTTGGACTGGGACTCGGGAGATCCGGGTTCTAGTCCCCGCTCAGCCATGAAACTCACTGGGTGACTTTGGGCCAGTCACTGACTCGCAGCCTAACCTACCTCACAGGGTTGTTGTAAGGATAAAATGGAGAGGAGGAAGAGGATTATGTAAGCCGCCTTGGGTTCCTTGCAGGAAAAAAGGCAGGGTATAAATATAATAAATAAAATTAAATAAATGATGTAATGCCTTTCATTTTAGAGGCAACTTCAAGAGAGCTACCAGTGTTAGTCCATTGCAGCAAAAGACCACAAAGAGTATTTAAAGGTTAACAAATACAGTATGGCATAAGTTTTCATAGATCATGGAATTCATAGATCATAGAGTTTGGTGGACTCTAGTCCATTAAAGTGTATGCCACAATACATTGGGTAGTCTTTAGGGTGCCACAAGACAAGGAAAACCTTACTGTTACTTATCTATTTAGCGTTGGCGGCATAAGGCTTGGTCAGTGGGTAAAATCGAATGTATTTGTGGATCACTGGTAACAGTACAGTATCTATTTCTCATCAACCTGTGATATACCGTTCATCCTTCCAGACAAATTTTCTGAGTTCAATATGAGTTACCAGGAATATTTTATGTCTTCATTTCACAATCCTTCTACCATGTATCTCTGTACTTGGTCAGTCCAAAGCTAATTTGAATACATTAATATGAATATTTGCTAATATTTTAATATGCTAACTCAAATACACTAATGTGCAGTTCAAAGTATGAAAATCTGACAATCTGAATTCCCATTGACCTCACTGGAACTTATTTACAGGCAAAGTTGTTTAGGAAGACAAGGTCAGCATATAATAATTAAACTGGAAGACATCAATGGACCATCCAGTCCAACCCCTGAAGCAGGGATGGACGAATCTATCAATTTTGGTTTCTCTCAGTTTTTCATTTTTCCAATCTTAAATTTGTTTCATCTTGAACTTTGAAATTTTTCCAATCTTAAATTCAATCCATCCTGAACTGTGAGAAGTAAAAAAAATAAAATAAAAAGTTTGCATGAAAATACATACACATTTTTGTGCACATGTCTCCTAAAATACATGCATTTTTGCAAGCAATGTGTCTAATATAATGAATTTTGAACATTATTTTCACAGATGTGCATATTTTTGTATGGATTTTTAAACTGCAGAACTCCACTGCAAAATTCAAAGAAGTGTGGATTTCGAAGGATAACTGTGTTACTGTTCACAGATTGATTTGAATGCGTGAAATTAGGTAAGTTCAGATTAAAATGCAAACCTAACAAATTTCTCCCCCAGCCCTACCCCTAAGCTAAACTAAGTAAGGATATATTATACCACACATATTTCAATCTGATATTTTTCTGGAAATCTCCAAGTTATATACCCCACATTCTCCTTAGACAGAATATTCTAGGCTCAACTTGTCATATAGCTAGTAGGTTCTACCCAGTGACTAAACTAAATCTGCATCCCTGTTCACCAATTGATGTTCTCTAAAAGTCTGATCTCCAGTAAGCCCACACCCCATAACTAGAAATATTATCTCAGCAGTCAAAAGATGGGATGCTGATGCACTGGCTAAAAGAAGGATTTCTCTGATTTAGCATGTCAAGTTTCTGAAGATTGACTAGAGCAAAGAATGGAATACCTCCCAATCAGTTGTAACAATGGGTGAATCCAGCTCTATTCAAATCAATGTGAACTTTGGTATTGGCTTCAGTGGGAGATTTTATTTTTATTTATTTAAACTTCCTTTTAGACTGGCTTAAGGGAAAAACCCTTAAAACCTGTTCACCCTATTAAAGGCTAGTAAACTGATTATGAATTTCAACCTATAAACCTATATCACCAGCCTTAGAGTCCTCAAACTACACCCAGAACAAATCTCATTGTGAAGTCACAATGCTTTGGAGGTCAGATCGAAAGGCGCCCATGATAAGCCTTTGTTAGTTTTCAAAACGCTTCTTTCCTATCATTTGCTAGTCAAATTTACTGGTAAATAGACACCTCCCCATCTAGCGGCTTTTTCATGTGTGTCTGATGTATGGTTTTGCATGCATTAAAGCGCACAACACATATCCAAATAACAATTAGTATTGATTTGAATGGGAAAATGTTTCAATATTGCCGCATGCTTGATTAGCCCGTCTGCCTTTAAATGGAGTGAAAAGTCATCAAAAACAACATATTGTTTCAAAGCCTCCCTGGCTGACATTGCTGCTTCTTTCATCACTGCCTTTTCTGCCATTCGTTCCATGGGAAGGACCGATCATGTCCGTCAATGATACAGGCAGCAAAAAAGCCCCAACTTGATACTGTGCTGGTATGCTTTAGCAGAGCTATTTTTAATATTCCCTTGTAACTGATTTGTAAGTGAATTGTGCTTAGGCAGTGTCAGAACTTTCCTGTCAGCTACTTTAACAGCAAAGAGATAGCTTGATGAATAATTCATTGTAGGCAATTTTCTCCTAGTCACTGAGTCATCAATCACAGTTGCCTAAAGAGCCTTGAATTGGCCAGCAGAGTTCTATTCACAGGTAGTGTGATTTCAGGGGAAAGGAGCCACATTCATTCTGACAGGTCAGATAGCAATAGGTAATGGAAGGTGTCTCCCTTTCAGACTGCTAATGAGGCACCCAAAAAAAAGGAAGAAGAAGAAAAAAATCTGTACACTGTTTTCAATTGCCCCCTTTTGTTTTTCTCTCCCTCCCTCGCTTCCTCCCTTTTCCTCTCTCTTCAAAATATCACTCAGAATTGTAGCCATCGGGTAGTTTTGCCAAACAAAGGTGCAGTTGGATGAAAAACCAGTGTAAATATTTGCACATTTTTTTTTCTGGCAGAAATCCTCCTCTGAAAAGAAGCTCTTCAAAAGGGAAAAGTGATTTGATACATGATTGCATGCATTTACCCATGTAATTGAAATAATGAGAGATGATTGCTTTGAGCTAATAGTCATAAGTTACTGGTCTTTTTGTTTAATCCAACCATCAGCTGTCAAGAGCCTCACAGGAGCAATGGGGAAGATGCACCAAGGATATCATTTGCATCACCTCAGACTGTAATTTTGTTGTGTGTTTTTTTCCCCAGCACTGATACAAGCGTCAGATTCTATACAAATCTCCCTGGAGCATAAGCGCTCTAGTGTTGTTTTGATAGGAGAAAAGAGAAAAGGAGCACGTATATGCCTACTCCTCATCGCTTAAATGCTCTCATGATCACAAATAAAATAGAAGCACTTTTTTTTTTTGGCAGACTTTGTGCAATTGTTAAAAACTAATTTTGCATCACAGTCAAGGTATGTCTTTTTGCTTGGAAAAAAACCACACTCTCATTTGAGCACAATTTTCAAATATATACCTCTTCGATCATGCTGCTTATTGTTCCAGTTGACAGATACCTTTGTGGTGTATTCTACATCACCCATTAATTCCCTAAGCACTACCTATTGTATTAATACCAGCTGTCTATGACTATTCAACCAGCACAAGAAAACAGGCAAAAACAATAGTGCAGTGATGAGTCATAATTTTCATAGTCTTGCTTAATAAGGAGGTGTGAAAAATGTTTTCTAAATATTGTAGCTCTGCTGTTGTCTATATGTGATTATAATGTTTATGCAAGCAACACAAAACAATGTGTACACAATCAACATCTGGCTACCCAGATTTCTCTGAAGAGAGCAATTCAGGGAAGATTTATTGAGCTGTGTTCAGAATGGACCAGATTCTGATAACCTTGCTTACAAGAAATAAGAACCTTATTCCCAGATGTTGGCTAGGGGTTTTTGGGTTGTTTGTTTGTTTGTTTTTAAAAGATGAATTTAAGATGCATCTCAGAATGATGAAAGGAACTGGAGGATTCAAGTTGAAATATATTTGACATTTGTAAGAAGGTGAATTATTCAATAGTAAAGATACCTAGGGGATATATAGCTACACATATGAATGGTGAATTTGGTCACATATTCCTGTTCTTTTCAATATTGACCTATAAATAAAGTATAAATGTTAACACTGCTTTCTAAACAACTATATGTTCCACTCTTTAGCAACATTCTCACTGAAATTACCAGGCAATGCAAATATTACCCCAATATATCTAGCTATGGAACCAATGGATTAGCCTATGTTTCAGCAGCAGGAATCATAATTTGCACTACTGAAGCATCACCACAACCGTCTTCCTTAAATTATGGCTGGTGGATGTTTGGCAAAGGCACATAGGATGCCATGATGCATGCTGGGTTATGTCTATAAACATTAGTTGCTATGTACTGTATGGGGAGTTATGGGAAGGCACATGTATGTGTTATGCAAGAGAGAATTAGCAATGTTCCAGTAAAGCCAGGAACATGAACCAGCCAAAGCTAAGCACTGTACATCAAGTATCTTAATTTCAAAAGGGAGAAAGCTAAGCACGTACTTGACACACCCATTGAAATCAACTTTAAAATGTTGAGTGTTTCTCTGTGGCCCATTTCAGCTCCAGTCCTGTCTGCACTTACCACTGGATTTTGCTATTAGAGAGATTAATGCAACATAGGGTTGTTATGATGAACATATGTGAAGAAAAGAAAAGAGAAAAACAGTCAGACAGAAAGGAAAACTAAGGCTTGGATCAAGAAGTTGTGCAAGAGGGTGTTCCTGCGCCTTCATCTTCCTTGAAAGTCTTTCTTGATGGTCAGAGGGCCTGGGTGGTGTAGGGTTGCAGTAGGAAGGGGAAATCAGCAAAAATTGAATCAAGGCAGCTTGTGTGAGTAGAGCACCCATTCATGCAAGCTGCCTCCACCTGGTTTTCTCTGAATCACTCTTCCCACTGCACCCCTACACCGCATTCTATGACTTTTCTGAGGGCCTCCAGACTGCAGTGGGAGAAGAGGGGCAAGAAAGCTCTAGGAAAGCACCACTGAATGAGCAACCTCTACTTAAGCAACCTCGTCTGTATCCAAGTCCATGTACACATTATGTATTTCTGTGTCTCTAATGTATATCAGGGCTGTCAGTCACTGAATTAAAGAAATCTTACGGTGCAATCCTATGATGGAAGTCCCACTGAGTTCACTGAGGCTTGCTCTCAAGTAAGCATACATAGGATGGCGCACCAGGTCAGGAAAGGGAGAACCCATGGCAGAGGAGCTGCCAAATTCCAAGTCCTGTTCGGCCCTGGGTGGCAGGGCAGAAGTGGGGGCATGTCAGGAGGGAAATAAGCATGTGAGTTCCAGAGCTGGTGTATGTTTTCTCCCAATCTAGGGGTGTGTCAGGGGAATGGGAGGGCTTTGGATCCAAAACATCCCCAACACACACCCTTTTTCTTATTACTGCCATCGGAGCACAGACGACAAAGTGGCACAGATGTTTCTGTGCCTGCAATGAGGGGGCTTACAAGGGAAGATCTCCCTCTCTACCCACAGATCTTCTACTCCAGGGGCGTAGAGCAAGTCCACTTCCATCCTGTGCCCCATAGGATTGCAGCCGTAGTCAATTAATTGCATACGTTTTAATTGATTAAATCTATATTGGTTTGCATTTATTTGAATCAAGCAACTGATTTTGAGGAGAAAAATTAGGCACTGTTTTAGAAGAGGAATTCTCTTCTTTTAGAGGAGAAAAATTAGGCACTGTTTTAGAAGAGGAATTCTCTTCTTTTAGAGAGAAGGTGCAATGCCTCTTCTAAAATGGGGCTTGCCTTCTGTCGTTTTTATCTTTAAAATAATAAATAAAGGTATTGTCCAATTAATCGTGAGCTCCTTTTTAGTCGACCAAAAAGGCCTAATTGATTTATCTAACCAATTCTGACTAAGCAGTGCAGCCCTAACATATATACGTCTGTGGTGAATAACTGAACTGAAATATACAGCACAACCAAGAAGTCAGTAATAATAGTATTTATGAAGACTTACAAGTGTTTCTAAAAAATAACTCCATATAGGCTCCAAGCCTTCAGAAAAGATGTGGGGGATTTGTCAGCATTTCCCCTTTGGGGCTACTAAGGCTCGAAAACAATGATAACCTGCTGAAGCCAATCTTCTTACTGAAAGATGGGATTAGGAGGCAATGTTGAAATTGTCAGTCAGTAAAGCGGTTGACTTATCACTGCATGATAGCACCTCACCCCAAAGTGAAAAGTGGTATTTTTGTGCCAAGCTCAGCCAAAAGGACAATGAGCTAAGAAAAGGTTTGGAGCTATAGAATGAAAGGTGACAAATTATCAATTCTCTGATCCAAGGAAGGTGATCCATGTGTGGAAGCAAGTTGCCCATGCAGATCAGATTTTGGGGTGCACCCTCAGGATCAGGTCCAATACTAAAGAAAATCCCAGAGGAAACAAAATAGCAAGTTTCAACTGTACAGAAACATTCCAAAAATGAGTCTTGATTTTCTACATAAGGGAAGCATTTCATCATCCCTGCATGATGAATACGCCAGCCTTCCAAAACCTGGTGCACTCCAAACCAGGCTGACTGGGGATGATAGGAGCTGTAGTCCAACACATCTAGAGGGCACTACATTGGGGAAGGCTGGACTAAGCTGTGCTCCTGCATTTCCCTAACTCTCATTAACACGGAACTTTTCTTAGATGATGGAAAATTCCTAAATTTAGCTTTTTTTTAATAGCTTAATATTTGTCACACATTTATACCATCCTGTTCTCGTTCTCGTTCTGTGTGTGTGTGTGTGCGTGTGTGTGTGCGTGCGCGCATATGTGTCACTCGAACACACAGGTACAGACTTGTTAGGCCTAAATAGATCCTTTATAAGGGATTTTTTAAAAAGCAGTTCTAACCTGCAATGGTGATGTGGTTCATAATTGTGAATGGTGCCCAGAGGGTCGGGGGGGGTGGATCTGTGAAATCAACAGTTCCTGACACACTGGGACTAGGCAGTTAGAGAAAGTAACATAGGAAGGCACAGATTAACATTGGAAGCTGCCTTAAGCCAAGCTGGACCACTGGTCCATCGAGCTCAGTATGATTGGCAGAGTCCCTCCAGGGTGTAAACCCTAAGTGGAGATTCAAGGTACTGGACCAGCATGCTCTACCATCTACCTCAGTAGATGATGCTCTGCAGCTCACCCATTGAAATAGATGGTCACATTATTACTGGGTAGGAAACACTGCACGTAAGAAAATAAGAAGAGCCATGCTGTATCAGACCAAGGGTACAACCAGTCCAGCATTCTGTTCTCACAGTGGCCAACTAGCTCCCCTTGAGAAAACCAAAAGCAGGACACGAGTGCAACAGCACCCTCCCACCCATGTTCCCCAGCAACCGGTGTTCATAAGCATACTGCCTCAGATACTGGAAATAGCATATAGCCATCAAGACTGCTACACATCGATAGCCTTTTCCTCCAGGAATGTGTCCAATCCCCTTTTAAAGCCATCCAATTGGTGGCCATCACTACATTTTAACTATGTACTGTGTGAAGAAGTACTTCCTTTTATCTGTCCTGAATATCCCACTGATCAGCTTCATGGGTTGACCCTGGGTTCTAGTATTATGAGAGAGGGAGAAAAATGTTTCCCTATCCACGTTCTCCACACCATGTATAATTTTGTGCACCTCTATCATCTCTCACCTTACTCACCTTTTTTCTAAGCTAAATGTAACCTTTTCTCATAGAGGTGTTACTCCAGCTCCTTGACCATTTTAGTTGCCATGGATTTTGCCTTTTTCACAGTGACTGCACACTGGGTTGACATTTTCATATTGCTGTCCACCACAATCCCAAGATCTTTTTCTTGGTCAGTCACCACTAGGTCAGATCCCATCATCATATACTTGAAGTTGGGATCTTTTGCCCCAACATACATAACTTGCTTACATTGAACTGCATTTGCCATGTTGATGCCCTTTCTCCCAATTTGGAGATATCCTTTTGGAGCTCCTTGCAATCCCTTTTTGTTTTAACCACCCTAAATAATTTTGTCATCAGCAAACTTGGTCACTTCACTGCTCACTCCTAAATTAATTCCAGATCACTTATGAATAAGTTGAAAAACATTGGTCCCAATACAGATCCCTGTAGGACCCCACTGTTTTCATCCCTCCATTGGGAGAATTTACCATTTATTCCTACCCTCTGTTTCCTGTTGTTTAACCACTTACTGATCCATAAGAGGACCTCTCCTCTTATACTAGTTACTGATCCATAAAAGGACCTCTCCTCTTATTCCATGACTGCTAAGTTTGCTCAGGAGTCTTTGGTGAGGGACTTTGTCAAAAGCCTTTTGGAAGTCTAAGTAAACAATATCACCCGTGTCCACATGTTTATTGACACTCTCAAATAACTCTAAAAGGTTAGTGAGACAGGACTTATCTTTGCAGAAACCATGTTGATTCTTTTTCAGCAGGGCTTGTCCTGCTTACTAATTTTATCTTTAATAATGCTTTCAACCAATTTACCCAGAACAGATGTTAAGCTAACTGGCCTGTAATTTCCTAAATTCCATCTGGATTAATTTTAAAAATTGGTGTTACATTAGCCCAACTGCACACCTCTGATCTTAGGGACAGGTTACATATTTTTATTAGTGGATCAGCAATTTCTATCCATCTAGATAGATACCATCTGGGCCTGGTGATTTATTACGGTAACTGTCAATTTGTTAATAAGGTTGAGAACTTCAACTTTTGTCACCACTATTTGCCTCAGTTCCTCAGACTTCCTGAAAACATCAGTTCAGATACACGTATCAGTCCTATATCTTCTAGCCTTCAGAAGAGGAGACTGAGGGGAGATATGATTGCACTCTTCCAGTACTTGAACGGTTGTCACACAGAGGAGGGCCAGGATCTCTTCTCGATCATCCCAGTTTGCAGGACATGGAATAATGGGCTCAAGTTACAGGAACTACCTCAACTACCTAGGGAGGTGGTGGGCTCTCCCAGTCTGGAGGCATTCAAGGTGCGGCTGGACAGACATCTGTCAGAGATGCTTTGACCTGGATTCCTGCATTGAGCAGGGGTTGGACTCGATGGCCTTGTAGGCCCCTTCCAACTCTAGATTCCACCTAAACATCAGGAAAAAATTCCTGACTGTCAGAGCAATAAGACAATGGAATCAACTACCTAGGGAGGTGGTGGGCTCTCCTACTCTGGAGGCATTCAAGGTGCAGCTGGACAGGGATGCTTTGACCTGGATTCCTGCACTGAGCAGGGGGTTGGACTCGATGGCCTTGTAGGCCCCTTCCAACTCTACTTTTCTATGATTCTACAATGAAGACCGATGAAAAGAATTTTATTTATTTATTTATTTATTTATTTATTTATTATATTTATACCCTGCCTTTTTTCCTTCAAGGAACCCAAGGCGGCTTACATAATCCTCCTCTTCCTCTCCATTTTATCCTCACAACAACCCTGTGAGGTTGGTTAGGCTGAGAGTCAGTGACTGGTCCAAAGTCACCCAGTGAGTTTCATGGCTGAGCGAGGACTAGAACCCAGATCTCCCAAGTCCCAGTCCAACACTCGCACCACTACGCCACACTGAATTCATTCAGTTTCTCCTCAGTCCCCTTATCTTCCTTTAGTACTCCTTTAATTCCATTGCCATCCAACAGTCCAACTGCCTCCCTAGCTGGTTTCCTGCTTCTGATATATTTAAAGAATTCTTTATTGTTGGCCTTGATGTTGTTAGTGAGGTGCTCCTCAAAATGTTTTTTGGTATCTCTTCTTGTCTGCTTGTATCTCCTTTGTGCAAGTTTGTGTTCCCTTTTGTTTTCCTTTTTCAAGGTTCCATTTTCTGAAGGAAGCCTTCTTTTCTCTAATAGCTTCCTTGACACTGCAGTGCTCAATTAACCATGCTGGTGCTCTTGGACTTGGTGCTACCTTTCCTAACCTGTGGTATACATTCTAGCTGAGCTTCTGTTATTCTGGTTTTGAGTAACCTCCAAGCATTTTGAAGTGATTTAGCCCTCTTGACTCCCCTTTTCAACTTCCTTTTTACCAGTTCCATCATTTTAGAGAAGTTTCTTCTTTTGAAGTCAAATGTGACTATGTTGGACTACATTGGCATTTTTTTCACTTAAATATGTATTAAATCTGATAGCACTGTGGTCACTGTTTCCAATTGGTTCAACAACACTAACATTTTGCAGTAGGTCCTCAGTGACACTACTTAGGATTAAATCCAAGGTCGCCACTCCTCTGGTAGTTTTGTGACCAACTGTTCTAGGACATAGTCATTTAGGGCATCGAGAAATTTAACCTCTTTGTTATGACTGGAACATGCATTTATCCAGTCAATGTGGGAGTACCGTAATTGAAGTCACCCATTATTACACTTTCCCATTTGGTGGTCTCCCTGATTTCCTTTTCCATCTCAAGATCATCCTGAGCGTTCTGGTCTGGGGGATGATAGCATGTTCGTAGTAATAAATTAGCTTTGAACCCTGGAATTGTCATCCACAGCACTTCTTTGGATGAGTCTGCCCATTTTAGGTTTTCTAGTCTGCTCAACACTATGCCCTTTTTGATGTACAGAAGAACACCTCCTCCAGTATGCCCTTCCCTGTCCTTCCTATAGAGTTTATCTCCACAGACAATCATATCCCAACAGTTCCCTGTATTCCATGAGGTTTCCATAATAACCACTATATCTAGGTTCTCCTTTAAAACCAGGCACTCCAGCTCTCCTAGTTTGGCTTGGAGGCTTCTAGCATTTTCATAGAAACACCTATACATGATATCCCTTTCCAGATGTCTCTGGCATATGCATCTTCTGCTATGGCACTTAGGCCTCTTTGACTGGCTATCATGTTTCACCATATGTTCATGACCTATTTCCTTCCCATCTCCATTTGGGCAACTGGAAAAATCTTCATCCCCTAGGGATTATTTAACCTGAACTGGATGCTTCCCAGCTCTTGTTGGCTTTCCACCAAGGTTCAGTTTAAAAGCTATTCTGCCACCTTTTTTATGTTTAGCACCAGCAGTGTGATTTCATTTTGTTCAAGTGAAGCCTGTCCCTCTTGTACATCGTCGGCTTGTCCTAAAATGTTCCTCAGTCTGTAACAAATCTGAACCACTTCTCCCTACACCACACCCCACACCTCCCTACACCATCACATCCATGCATTGAGATTCCTCAGCTTCATCTGTCTAACTGATCCTCCACATGGAACAGGTAGCATTTCAGAGAAAGCCACCTTGGTGGTCCTAGATATCAGTCTTCTGCCTAACATCCTAAATTTGGCTTCCAGGATCTCACGACTACATTTCTCCACATCATTGGTACCAACATGGACCAAGACCACCTACTCCACCCAAGCACTATCTACAAAGCTATCTGGACAGCATGTGATATGTGCATCCTTTGCACCAGGAAGGCAACTACCATGCGGTCTACATACCCATAACAAACCCAGCTGTCTATTGGCTGGTTCGTACGACATGGAAACCGTGGGGGAGCAGAAGCCCCCCGTGGTTCCCATGTCATGCAAACGCCGGCCGGGGGCGCCCCTGCGGGATGGCCACACACACGAAGCATGCAAAGTGACCATGGTCGGTAGAGAGGTAAGCCCGTACCATGCGTGGCCACCCTGCCGTGAGAACTGCAGGCAGCCGTCCTGTGGGGGCTGCACAGAGGCGGAGCCTAGGAGCAGGACATATAAGACCTAAAACCTGAGCCTACATTGAGCCCAAACTGAAGCTAGCCTACACTTTATTTGTTTATAAGCAGACTCTTCTACTAGCTAGGCCTGCACAGTGGTCCTTGTCAATATAGAGCTATGTATTACTTTTATTTTCCCTTTCTAAACTTTGGTGTAGTTTAAATATGTGGTTGAGGTTCTCTTCAACCACCTGGAATCTCTCTTAGACCACAAGTTCAAGAATTCTAAGTTCCTGGTGGATTTCCCCCCGGGACTTAGTTCTCATGGAGGCTGGAGCTCCAGAGACAAACTTAGCATGGAAATTGAAGTCACCCAGGAGCACCATCCTGGGTTTCTCCAACACCCTACTTGAGACCACCTCTGCCAGCTTGGTCAGGGAGACCAAGTAAGTAGGGAGAAGGTAAACTCACCATGGGAGGGAGCCAATTTATTATTTATTTATTCATTTCATTTCTATACCACCCCATAGTCGAAGCTCTCTGGGCAGTTCACAACAATTCATACAAATAAAATCCACATTTAAAAAAAAAAACCCAATAAAAAGCATTGAGGGTATCTTGCCCAAGAGCCATCCAAAACCTGGAGCTGCCTGCTGGAGTTGCCTCCAGTAAGAACTGGAGTTTTTACCAATTCAGATGTGGGGGGCGGGGAACCAAAACAAAGAGATTTGTCCATCCCTATTGCTGTTAAGGGTAATTCAGTTTTGTTCATTTTATCTTTTCCTCTTTTGCTATTAGTTTGATCCGGGTGAAATCTTACTGCTATTGTGGTCTTCTCGGGGTCTTATTGCTAGTTCTCAGTACAATGCTAAAAGGTCACAGTGGGGTCCTTGAAGGATCCAGGGCTCCACTCACTGGAGAGAGTGTTAACCCCTGGACCACCCAGAAGAGTTCCACTGGATGGCTACTCAAGGACGCAATGGAGGCAGAAAAATAGGCCTCCTTTACTGTTTGCACCATTGCACAATAGGTACAATTTTATGCTCTAGAGTGTGGTCAGTCAGCTTCACTTCAAGTCTTATGCCATTTGCCCTCTAGCTGATGTTCATCCTGTTTCATTGTCCACAGCTTCCCAGTACACCAAGGAGCAGAGCAAGCTATACAGCACTGGAGAGGGCACTCAGGTGCAATCAAGTCAATACCCTTCTGCATCTCACCATTCCACAGTGAAACTAGGGCCTCAGCTGGATTGCCAGCTCTCTCCACTGGAAAATCCCCAAGAGCATTCAGAAATCCATTGGATTCCATCAATCTCCTAGGGTGAACCATGCAAATGGGTCCCCCACCCCTGCAGGAAGGAAGTTTGCAAATTTGCAAATTTTGCAAAACTTTGCAAATTTTGGTAAATGCTTATCAGAACCAAACTGATATGAAATGTTCAGCTATCCCAAGATGGCAAGGGATGGGTTAAACCCAAAGGTTCATGGAAAAGGTGGGTTTTGTGAAGTGATTTGGAGGAAGAGACTTCATGTTCCTCACCAGTCACCGAATCTTCCCAGCTCTATATTGAACAGGAGGAAGTGATACCATTTTATCTGCTTAGAGTTATTTTGTTGCACATGAAACCAAAGCATTTTGATAAACTTCTTTCTCAGTTTTGATTTATTATTTGAGCTAATGACTCCTTGCCTTCGACATGTAAGGCTACAATGGGTGGCTCATTTTCCCCCATTGTAAAAATAGATAGGCAATAGTTTTTTCCCATCTGAAAAGCAAAATACTTTTAAAAAATGAAATAAAGTATGCCATTTTTCCCCAAAGAGAAAAAGCTTTGTTGTTTTAAAATTATATATCTGAAGATGGAAATAAAGTGACTATTCATTGTACTATCCAAATAGACTATCTTTGTGCAAAAAAAGTGGGGGGGGGAAGCTTCTCATTTTCACAACTACATTGACTAAAAGGCACAGTTACCTAGCAACATTCATTGTGTTTATAACCTTTCATCCAATCTGAGCTCACAGATGTGCTTCTGAAGCTAATATACATACATCACACAGCCCCTCCTGCTTTGATGAGCTATATGAGCAGTATTAAGCGGATTATGAAATGCTTTCTACATAAACAAATTAAAGAAAATGAATACAAATTCCGTATTCATTGGCAAAGTCTTTCTTAAAAATTTACAGTATGTTGTCAGGCACTTAAAAACAGCCTGCAGTAAGTTGAGCTTGCTGCTAAGTACAAGGAAATTCTGGAAGTACAGCCATATTATGCTCACAACATTATGCACCCGATTCATTGCTGGATTGTGATAACATCTCACACTTGCTTATGTGGATACATATTAATTACAGATATATATATATATATATATATATATATGGTGTACTAACAATTTGATAGATGATGGGTTGGATCCATGATCTGTCTTCCATGAGAGAACGAAAGTGACCTTCTGTGAGAGGAAGGGCTCCACTTGCAGAAAGTCCTTTCATCTGATATTTGGAGGTCCCCACCACTGCAACTCACCCCATTCAGCAGGGTCTCCTGACTGTCTGTGTAGCATTTTCAGGGGGCTGGAGGGGCTGCTGTAGGAAAGAAGGGACAGAAAAGTGGTGATAGCGTGTGTCATGTGAGCAGAGCTGAGCATCCACGATGCCTGCTGGAGCGTGTGGCCTGGCCTGGTTGCATATCTGCCAATGGCACTGTATGTAGGATGGCCAGGTATCCTACCTTACATAGGACAGTCCGCTATTTGAAGAGCTGGCAGAGGACAGT
The DNA here is from genome assembly GCA_021292165.1 of Shinisaurus crocodilurus. Lineage (NCBI taxonomy): Eukaryota > Metazoa > Chordata > Lepidosauria > Squamata > Shinisauridae > Shinisaurus > Shinisaurus crocodilurus. Next base: position 263,479,196 of record CM037876.1, on the reverse strand, counting down.
CCTCTACTGGAAGGTGCCCTCTGTTTGATGATCCGTCCAGTGGAAGTCTGGTTTGAAGTCAAAGAACCCTAAGGAGCGAGAGCAGCACAGGCCTTGACATTTATTTATGTATTTTATTTACAACATTTATAAACCGCCCTAAATCTAAAAAAGATGCCTGAGCGGTGAACAATGGAATAAAGCTATACCTGTCAAAATACAAAAGAATTAAATTAACATATTTAAAATCACATTATGCCAATAAAACCGTGGCTCGTCTTTTAAGCAGGGAAGCTTGTTTAAATAGAACCATCTTTAGCAGATGTCAAAAACCAAAGCAGCATTGAAGTTGCCCATCAGCAGTGAGCACCTGGGCAGCAGACTAAGCAGGCACACAGCTTACCTGGTCAGTCTTCTCCACTATGTTGAGATGTACTGTATTTCTATTTAAATTATAGTTATTATTTCTAAGCTTGCGTCTATATATATAAACCAGCATATGCAAATATGATGCAAATTGGTGTCCTTTACGCCCTCTTTTTTTAGTGATGCATTTCCTTTGGGTGGGTGGGTGTGATGTATAAGTGGCCACACTGTCTTGACACATTGGAAGAAGGTGAGAAAGGTGACCAGCCAAGCCAGCAACAAGCATGCATCATTGGGGCGCTGGGTCACAACGATAGGAACAGCCAGGAGGGTTCATGAGGAATGGCCGGGCAGGGGGCTGCTCTCATCAGCACCTACCCACCCACCCAATATCCACAGCCTGAGACAGCCACCTCACTCTCCATAATGGTAGGGCTGCCCAAAGATATGTTTCACATCTGTGATTGAAATTCATTCAGATAAGAAAAGAACTATAGAAACCAGTAGTTTCTAAACTGAATCAAAGAGGAGATATTTTGTCCAAAAATAAGTATCAAATTTATTACAGCAGGCTTGAAATGACTCAGCCCCTGAATGAAATCATCCCAGATTCACTGAGCCATTCAGTGCCCAGAGCCGATTTTCTGGATTTCATTTTTCAGATGTAAGGGTACAGAGAAAGATGATTTCTTTTTGAGTGCTGCCGTAATGGCATGGCCCTTTTAAAATGACCTTCTTGTGCTCTCAACATCTACCTTCCATCCACTTTAGATTTGCTATAAGCCAAAGTCCTATTCTAATGAAGCAGTGAGCAACCGGGCTGATGATGGCTAAGGTCATGCTGTTGTTCCACAGTTAAGATAACCCATCATCAGGATAACTGCCAAGCTTTGATTGTTTATCCCTCAGAAAGTTGCAGTAGCAGCTGATCCCATAAGGGCCAAACTGCACAACAGTGGAAATCTATGTTGTTGTTGTTGTTGTTGTTGTTGTTGTTTTAAAAAAAGTTAAAAGCAGCTGCCAGGGTAGGTTGGCTGTGTGTCCTACTTTACAGAGGACAGTCCTCTATTTGAAGGACTGTCAGAGAACAATCCTCTCTCTGAAGGTGTCCTCTGTTTGAAGGGCTGCTGAGTCCAAGTTTGGTTTAAAGGTAAAGACCTTTAACCAGGCCTGTTAACCACACAGGCCTGTAGCTTACGCTGGCTCAGCTTGTCTGAGTGTGGAAAGCTAAGCAGGGTCAAGCCTGGTTATTACTTGAATGGGAGACCCCTCCTCTAGTTTCCTGCATGGAGCAGGGGGTTGGACTTGATAGCCTTGTAGGCTCCTTCCAACTCTATGATCTATGAAATCTATGAAATCTACCCATAAGAAGGGAGAGCAGCAGGGGGCCTTGACGTTGCCCATCAACAGTTAGTACCCGGTCAGCAGACTGAGCAGGCACAGAGGTCTATAGTGACTTGAGATGTATTGCATTTCTATTGAAATTATAGTTATGATTTCTAAGTTTGCATCTATACATATAAATCAGCATAGGCAAACGTTATGCAAATTGGTGTCCTCTTTTCTCTCTCTCTCTCTCTCTTTTTGGTGATGCATCTCTTCTCTGTTTGGTGATTTTAATGTGGCCTATGCAAAGGGCACCAGACTAGATCATGGCAATGGTACTGGGAGAGGGGTTAACTTTCCCCTATGCAGTTTTCCTAATTAAAATCTCTGTCTCCCCACCACCACCATGGAGCTGCTATTAGCTTCACTGGGTAAAAAGAAAGTGGGGGCAATACCTGCTTTTGGGGGTACATGCATGATTCTGATCAGATAAATAGTCTTGGGGAAATGTTAACACTCCCCCCCCCCGCAGCACTGGTTCCGTTTCCCCGCTTGCTACCACTGCATTTAACCTGTGGTTTTTTAAAACACACACACACACACACACACACACACTGGGAGATCCAGTCACAGATCTTTGATATCTGGTGTGCTGTGGTCCTCCTCAGTGGCACAGGAAGGCAGGAGTCCATAGTGATCCAGCCATGGTGACCGAGTCTTAATGATGCAGGATTGCACATCATCCACTGCAATTCCTGGGTTGTTTAAACAAACCAGAGTTAAACCAACAGCAGACCATGGGCAATTGGGTTATAAACAACCCAGAGTTTCCAGGTTCAGACGTCACGAAACAGACCAGGAACAGGGCTTGCGCACACTGCTCATCACCGCAATTCTTGGGTTGAACAATGCAGGAATTGCCACCATGCCGTGTGAACTGTGTCAATGACTCCTCCGATCATTGGAGCAGGCAGGCGAGCGAGAGAACATGAAAGGTGACTCTCCCTGCCCTCCTGCACACATACAGGGAAATATGTAATGGCAGGAATGTTTTTTTTTTGTTTTTTTTTAAGGACTGATCTAGCCTTGAAGAGACAACTGCAATGTATAGGTTGAAGTATACATACCATTGCACAGTCTCCTTGAAAAACCTTACTAAGCCACCCAGGGAGTACATTAGAATGGGAGACTTGTGAGTGAGAGAGCATGGCCTTCTTCTCGTAACTTTTATATATTATGATGGTGGTGGGAGATAAACAGCCAGAGAGCTTTATTGAAATATGAGTAGGGTACAACATTGTGTACTGCATTCCTCAAGCCCCATGTCTGCTGCCTTCTTCCCCATTACCACTGGTCACACTGCTGCCAAACAAACACTCTGGTGCATCTCTCACCTCCTGTGGAACATCCTTATCGCCATAGAGCTTATATCCACACAGGGTGGGCAACCTGTGGTCCTCCAGACGTCATTGGATGTCAGCTCCCATTAGACCCAGTGAGCATGGTCAATGATCAAGGATGATGGGAATTGAAGTCCAACAGCATCTGGAGAGCTACAGGATGACCACCCCTGTTTATGGTGATCAGAACCCCGTTTACACCATCAGCAGAGCCTTTTCCCCAGAGGACACTATGCACTAAGCCTAAAAGTCTTCAGAGTATTCATTCCTGGAGTCGATTGATCTGGTTATCTTCCCCTCCCACCCCGCACCCCAAGATGATGATGTGGGAGGCTATCATTATTATGGAAATCAGGAGGCAAAGGAAAACACATTCTTTCTATTAGCATTTTAATAGCTTCCTTAAATGTAATAGAGTGTGTTTTTTTAATACTTTGTGCCAGTAGTCATAAAGAAAAACTGTATTTTCTAGTAGGTTATTCTACTGAGAGGCATAACAATTGCTGTTATATATCTTAGCAATCTTCCAATAAATAATATAAGAGTGTTGTTTGCATTTATCAAAGTGATCCTTAAGCAAATACCCATGTGGGGAAGAAAACTTGCATATTTATAACTGTAAATTTACATATAACTGCACATAAAATATGCCATTCCTTTTTAAAATACTTCTTTAGAATTTCCATTAAAATCATCTTGTAATTATGCTAAAGATACAAACCTCACAAAGATTTATGCCAAGCATTATCCAAAGAAATGTTCTACGATTGCAAGGGCATTGCTCTGCAAGAATTCTTAAGTTCCAATTCGTGTTAGCTGGAGAAGGAAAAAGGGACAGTTCCAAATTCTCTGATTAGGCAAAAGATTATAGACATGTATGCAACTTTAAGCAGATGAATAATTCCATTTTGACCACTAATTATGTAAATTGGGGAAAACAGACTGTAACAAATATAGGGTGTGACAGAGCATGAGCTCTGCCGCAGAGGTTACATCAGTGCCTCTAGCAATCATGTGTGTTCCGATGTGCACATAGATTTCTTGTGTGTATGTGCTGCTCCATTTATTCCAATAGAAGAGTAGAATGGGGGTCAGAAAGGAATTCACACATTTTTGAATGTGTGGGTCCTGGTAAGAAAACTGACACTGGGCCGGGGAATGGTAACCAGAGATGGAGTACTTGTTTTGGTTTCTTTTCTCAGTGCTGAATTATTTTTATTGTTGAAGCCCCTCCAACTGGGTTGTGGTTCCGGGGGAATCATTCAAAGTACTGATTATGACCTATAAAGCCCTACATGATTTGGGACTGAGCTCCCATAAAAGCCTGCCTGGGTTTAAAATCTTCCAATAAGATGGAGTCAAGCAAGCAGAAGTCAGGTTCCTGGATAGTCATGTGTGAAGCTCAGGTTGGAAAGTCATTAGCAGGCTAGAATTTTGCTTCAGCCCTAATGTAAGGGAACCAGACTGAGCCTTAATACAGCTGCAGCTTCATCTAGGTGACAAGCTCCACCTCCAGTGAGTGAAGCCACTTCAGCTAAAGGGGTCTAGCTTCTTTCAGTAGCCATTGGGTCTGCACAGTTCAGGAAAGACTACAATTCTACTAGGGTTTCCAGGATGAAATGCTTGAGGCCTGAGGATGGCAGTGTAACCTTTTCAGGTCAAAGAGATGTGAGCAAAATGGGCTCTTCTTGTTATGGAGCATCTGAGGCAGTGCGAGCTCCAGGTTTTGGAGGGCTCTTGGGCAAGATACCCTCAATGGGCTCACTCCCGCAGTCAGTCTACCTTCAAAAAATCTCACCATGTTTGTCACTAGCTGCTATTGCTTCTCATCCTCTTTCTCATCATCACTGCCACTTTCTTCCTTGACAAGGAGAGAACCAGCTAGCAAGTACGCAGTGGTATCTACTGTTCCTCCTTCTCACCCACCGTTGTCTGGGCAGAGTGAGAGGCACGTGAATAAGCAGGTTGCAGTGGTGAAGAGGAGGAGCAGGTCCAGGAGGCTCTTGTCAGTGGGCCCCTGCTGAAGTGTGGGTCCTTGGCCGGTGCCCACCTATGCCGACCCTTGACACTGGCCCTGATCTGCACACAAATCCCACTCCAATACTTCCTCTGAATTCCCAGCCTCATCATCCAAGATGAGGAGTCAGATGCTGGGGTCATCATGACAGATGTGAACTGGAAAAACTCACCTCACTGAAGTGGGGAGCTTTAAGGGTCTCAACAATTTTCTCCAGCTCTGAGCCCCTGAGTAAAATATGAGCTGGACAAGAATTCCTGGTTTCCCAACCTCCTTGCCATTCTCCCTGATCCCAAAAAACAACCTCTCTGCCAGCCCTTCCATCCCCAAACCCCTCCCCTCTTCCCCTTAAAGCTTTACTGGTCTGTGGTGACAGGAGCAGCAGTATGGGAGGAGAGAGAAAGAGGGAGGTCTGTCCCTTCCATTCTCCTCCTTGGTGCCTTGGCATGTTGCCAGTAGTCCTCGATGAAATTAAATGTCCCATGGGCCTCCAGGCTTCATCTTGGTGCAGGATATTTATTTCCATTGTGCGGGGAGGGAGGAAGAACTCAACTCAAACCAGCATGAGCAGGTGTGTGTGTGTGTGTGTGTAGAGGGAGGGAGGGAGGGAGAGACAGAGTGCTCACCAATCTCTATTCATTTATCTAAGGTCTCTTATCTTGACCCACAACTTTGCATTTTGTCAAACCATTTTGCATACCAGCCAGTCAAACAAATTAGTCTAGCAAGGAAATTTGTCATGAGATATTCTCCATTTACTACCTCACTGTGATGAGTTGAGGCAATAACAGTCTCTTCAGAAACACATTGTGCTGAACAAATTTCAAAAACATTTGGAAGATTAAACCCTAATAAGCTATAATTATATGCACTGTGCTGAGAGCAAAGATGAGCATGAACAAAAGGACTATTACACCTCAACAATAAAAGAATTTAAGAACATACTATGACTGCAATACGACCAGCTTTAGTTTAAAAATTATCAACAGACTATAACGCATTGCCAGATAAACATTAGTTCCTTTTATGATACAACTTTTTTTTTGGCATAATGACATTTAAGTGTAGCTACACCAAGCCAATATTTTAACTGTAGCAACACCAAGACAATATTTCTTACACACACATAGGTTGGATCCAGATTTAGTCATGCTTTGAGTAGACCTATTGAAATCAATCTACTTAAGCTAGTCATGAGTCATGACTTACTTGTCCCATTGATTTCAATGGTTCTACTTTAACCATAACTAAGTCTGAATCCTATCTATCCATCTATGTGGAAATCTCCCATTCCATTTTTGACATTGGCCACATTCCTAACATGTGCTCATCCTGAAAGATTTTGTTCTGTGAATGTTCACAGTATAATTCAGGAATTTCGACTACATTGGAATCTGAGGTGTGGCTAAAAGGAGGAATAGAGAAGGAAACTGTAAGCCATCAGGGACCCAGTCACCACTGCCTGGATTCCAGTTTTCTAAAGAATTAAAAGAGAAATGGGGTACTGTACCAAAAAAGGAGGGCAGAATGGGAGAGGTAGAACCTCAACTGATGCTGGGAAAACAGTTTAGCGTGGCAAGCCCAATGCAGTTTGGGTATGAAATCCTTCTTTAGGTTGCAACTCTACTTATATGATTCTTTAACAGAGCAACATTAGTCTTCTGTGAAGGTATTCTCCCATAATACCTTCACAGGATGCCCTTTTGACAGTTCTGCTTTTTCTGGGAGCTGGATATGTGGCAACCCAAGAGAAAGGGTTCTCCATACAGGCACCCTGAATGTGGAACCCCCCTCCCCCGCCCCTCATATATAGATGGTGCCAAGTCTTACAAGCTTCCGGTGCCATTTCCTCTCTTTTCTTTTGCTGCATTGTGTAAACTGACATATATTGGTTGCTGTTCTCCCCTGTTTGATTATGCATTCTGCCAATGTTGTATTATTTTACTGTGTTTTATTGTTTGTACCCTGCTTTGGGATTATTGTATCATGAAAAGTGGGTAAGAAATTCCTTAAACAAATAAGGGTGCAATCCTATGAATTTTAAGACAGAAAGAAGTCCTACAACTCCCAGCATGCCCCAGCCAGCCATGTTGCTACAGTTTAGACATTTTTCAGTCTAAACATGCATAGGATTGCACCCTAAGTGCTTGTCACATCTAAAGCAATAATGTGAAGGATACACATGCCATTGTCTCTCTCTGCTTAGCCATGTCTGACTTTCAGGTAAACATGGATGTATAGCAGGGCTCTAACTGCGGGGTGTGGGTGGGGCGGTTGCACTGCCATGCCTAAGAATTGAAAAAACCAAACAGACTTTAAAATGGTAAAATCACAGATTCCATTTAAAGACAGTATTTTTAAGAACAGGAAGGTTTCTGACTGGTTCCCCCAAACACACCTGACTCACATGGCTCATCACTGAAGATATACCCTGGCTCAGGATGAACTTTTCAAAATCACCATCATCCTTCTTACATGGAAGCCATGAGGGGGCCCTCTTACTATGAGCATGGCCGGGGGTTTAAAGAGGGTCAAGGGTAACATAAGATGCAGTCCTGTGCATGTTTAGACAGGAAAAAAAGGCCTACAGCTCCCAACATTTCCCAGCCAGCATGGATGGCTGGGGAATGCTGGGAGTTGTAGGCCTTTTTTCTGTCTAAATATGCATGGGATTACACCTTAGGGCATAATACTATGCATATTTAGACAGGCTGGAGCATGCTAGGAGATGTAGGACTTTTTTCTGTCAAAACATGCATAGGATGCGCCCTTAAAGAACTTCTTATTTATTTAAGGAATGTATTTATCAATTTATTAAACAGATTTCTTTCAGGTCAGAATGCCTTCACAAGACGATGTTTAGAGGAAATATCAAAACACATGCAAATATCATCAGAATACTAATAAATACAACAAATCAGAATTTCAAAAAACACCGATTTAAAAACCAGCAGGAGTGAAATCTCTCCCCACCCCCCTCCCCAGCACGGTACATTAATCAAAGGTAGTGTAGACTTAAAATGTCTCCAGAATTTTCTTTAAAACTGGCAGTGATGAGGCCATACATATTTCATCCAAAGTAGGCAAAAGGTTCTGAACATTAAAAAAAAAAAAAAAAAGAATTGCTCTTCATCAACTTACATGCTTCTGATGCTAACAATTCCTTGGCACCAAAACACACATAGATACTTGAGCGTGCCAGCAGAATTATAGAAACTGGAATAAAGGTGCTTAAAAAAAAACAAAAAACACTGCATGTGTTAACTGGTCTATTTAGAGCAGTGTTCTCCAACCTTGGGTCCCCAGATGTTTTTGGCCTACAACTTCCAGCATGCCCCAGCCAGCTACGCTGGCTGGGGCATGCTGGGAGTTGTAGGCCAAAAACATCTGGGGACCCAAGGTTGGAGAACACTGATTTAGAGCCAGGATGTTTGTGTTATCAGCAGCAATTGTACTGTGAATAACCATTGTTAATAACGTGATTGTCACTGTCAATACTTTCTGCATTTAAGTTCCCTCTGATTTCACTGTTTATAATCCCCACCCCCGCCAGCCCCAACCAACCATGGGGGTGTTTGCACATTACACTAAATGTATGATCTCACTGTATGAACAATTAGGGACGTCAGAGAAATCTTCAGTGGACTCAAGGGAGTCCAGCTTTCTATGAATCTGACTTGCGGATTCCACAGCGGACCGGCTTTTTCCAAGTTATGCAGATTCCATGGACTTGCAGACCAGTTATTTACTTGTGGGGGGTGGGGGGGTTGTGCAAATTCACTCACTGAGATGGCTGCAAGAATCTGTGTATATGTGTTTATACCTGATTTGTATCCAGGCACTCGAACCTTATTTAATCAATAGAGCAAATATACAGCTGGCCCTAAGTTGAATGAACACATATATGATTGTGTGAACTGATGAACACATGTTCACTTTATGTACCCATGTACATTGTAGCCCCCTGCAGGATGCCTGGAGCACAACCCTTTTTGGCCCTTTTTTGGAGGTTTTATTGTGTTGTTTTTTAATTGTTTTAATATTTTTTGTACACTGCCTTGAGGGCCTTATGGCCAAAAGCTGGTCTATAAATATTTTAATTAATAAATATGCATGCTCCTTTGTATTTTGGAAATCCCTGTATATGATAAGTCAATGATGTTTTTTTTTTCTTAAATAGAGAAATTGGTCATACTCCAAATATATCTTCCTAAGATTTATAATAATCTACAGCCAATGCCATCCAACTCTAATTTTTAATAAGACAACTCCCTCATTATGATATTCCATTCTATTAAATATAATTGTTCATTCAAAAAAAAGAGTTCCCATCTGTTGTTTTTGTCTGTGCACTTTCTCTCTTTGAATCATTTGCCCTTCTGTTGTGCCAAAAATAATTGTACTTAAACTAGCTCCATAGTGAAATGATTGTGTAACTAACCGCATTGGAATCTCTAACAAAAAAACAAAACAAAAAACTCTACTGTTCTTAAATCTATTGTTTTATTATCAATCTACAAAGAAGATATTGAGCATAGTCTCTGTGCATTCATCACACAGGTGTAGTTTCCCACATTTCAGGTGTGAAGAATAACTCAAGATAATAACATAAAAAGAAAGAGAATTATATCCTTTAAAATATTAGCAACTTTTCTGCTTCATTGCAATGTATTTACTTTTATCAAAATGTCAATCCTAGACTGCAACTCAAGGAGCCTTCCTTAGTGTTACCAAGGCATCATCCAAAAATATTAGTTTCCCTGAAGTCAGTAGACAGTAATTAAGATCTGGAACAGAAAGAACAGAGTCCTTGAAAATATATGAGTTAAGGCTTCTCAAAGTCTTAAGATGTTATATTAGAAATTTCTGCACATGCATAGGATGGGAGAAACCTGGCTTGGCAGTAGTGTGTGTGTGTGTGTGTGTGTGTGTGTGTGTGTAATTCAGGATTGTAGTTGATCACAAGCTGAACATGAGTCAGCAGTGTGAAGAGACTGCAAAAAAAAAAAAAGACAAAAAGGTTAATGCAATTTAGTCAGCTGAATTAACAGAATTATAGTTTCCAAGTCACAAGAAGTAATGGCTCCACTTTAATACACATTAACAGACCTCATCTGGAGTACTGTGTCCAATTCTGGGTTCCACACTTTAAGAAGGATAGAGCAGCTTCAGAGGAGGGTGAGAGAAAGATGGTCAGTGGTATGGAAAACAAGTCATATGATGAAAGATTGAAGAAACTGGGTATGTTTCACCTGGAGGAGAGAAGACTGAAGGAGGACATGGTAGCACTTTCAAATGTCTGATGGGCTGTCACAAAGAAGAAGGCAAAGGCTTGTTCTCTGCTGCAGCAGGATTAGATCTAATGGGCTTAAGTTACAGGAGGATAACATAAGGAGAAACATCTTAATGGCAAAAAAAGCAGTTTGACAATGGAACCAATTACCTAGAGGGGTGGTGGTCTCTCCATGGTTGGAGGCCTTCAAGCAGAGGCTGTAAAGCCATTGGTTGGTGATGCTCTAGCATCAAGCAGGGGGTAGTACTAGGTGGCCTACATGGCCCCCTCCAACTCTATGATTTCATAGGCAGTTCAGGTGAACAACCCCCATGTATTCAAGGAATGTGCGAGGGCAGTGGTGTAGTAGTAAATGTCAACATGCAGGTGCTCATCATGACTGTTCTCATAGCCATGCCCCCAAGGAGAGTCCAAAAATTCAGGCAGTGGTTGTGATACATTTCAACAAATCTGTTTTCATCTCAAGGAGCAGGTCTTTTGCAAAGGTACCGGATCTTAATTTCCCAGTCAAGAGCAAGCCACCCTTCACATTGCAACAGGGAACAACATATTGTTGTTGGGAATACCCATCTCCCCCCCCCCCGGGTACTGTGAGAATTGCAGGTAGGCTCAGAGGGAACAGGGAAGGCTGAGGGTAGTGGCAGAAGACATTGATGTCCCTGCTAATAAAAAGGTGCTGGCACTGCATCCCTGCAAGCTCTGGCTCCACTACACCACTGGGTGAAGCAGGGAGGTATTGCCGGGCCATGCCTCTCATGTTGCCCACATGCCCAGCAGCCATGCCCCTCCATCTGCATGGAGCCACCTTGAGACCCATTTGGTGGGAAGTCAGGATACATGTTGAATACATAAATAAATGTGTACCAATGTGCATTCATAGAGATCATCCATGTGAGGGATCTGCTATGCATGAAGATCCCCCTCACATGCTGGCTGAACCCATGGGCAACAGGAGTGAGCATGGCCAACATGTGCTCTTGCAGCAGAGTGACATGCTGCCTGGAGCAACCTGACTCCCCTATCAACTCGTGCACCCCTTATGATTAGAATCAAATTTAGACTGAGCAAAGAGACTAGGCGTCCATCTCCTGTGGAACTGTTCCTTCATCTGATCTGTCCCTTCCTTGCATGGCACATAGGAGGAGAGAGCTTCATTTCTGGAAGTACTTGATCCCCATAGAAATCAATAGATGGGAGTGAGTGTCTTCGGGAAGATGCCTTCAGGGGGGGTCACCTCTTTTCACCACTGTCATTGCTGTGCATTTGCTCAGCAATACGCAGCACTGCCTACGGTGAAGGGGAGAGGAGGTGAGTGGAGATGTCTGTCCCTCCCCTTGTCCCTGTCACTGCTTCTTCACTCAGAGAGGGCAAGTGAACAGACAGTGATAACCAGGAACTGCAGGAGTTGGCACGGGGACAAAAGGGGACACAAATCTGCATAAAATTGCATATGCTAAGGAAGAATCTATTTATTTCTTTATTACATTTCTATACCATGCAACAGCTGAAGCTCTCTGGGAAGTTCACAACAACTAAAACCATAAAATACAACACAATAAAATACGGGATCAAAGTTTAAAAGTTTAAAAGGACAGTATAAAATAAAAATAAAATAAAACCTACCAGCAGTGCAAAGATTTAAAATACAGTCACATAAAAACAACAGATACTGAAAGACTAAAATGCCTGGGAAAATAAGTTCTTCACCTGGCACTGAAAAGACCACAACGTAGGTGCCTGGCGAGCCTCTCTGGGAAGCTCATTCCACAACCAAGGTGCAACAACAGAAAAGGTCCTCTTCTTAGTAGCCACACATACACATGAGAAACTGGACAGTGAAGGATAAACTGTTATTTCTCTTACATGGTTTCAACTACTTTGTGTCCCAGAGAGTTGCCCTCTTTGCTCTCAGAGCAGCCAACACAAGGAAAAAAGAATTGGAAAAACAGATTGGCTAATAGATTTTATTAAACGTTTCAATATGCAACGCAAGGGGTTTTATATTGTTGGTTTTATCAAGTGTTAGTTTCAAACTATATTGTATGTATTGTATTGTATATCTCCGCACATTCAGAGGATGATCTCCAAACTATCCTAAATGCTTTTGCAGAAGCATACGAAAAACTTGGTCTCTCACTTAACATCAAAAAAACCAAAGTGCTTCATCAGCAAGTGCAAGCCAATCCTTTGGTGATGCCATCTATCCAGCTTGGCGGGACAATACTGGAAAATGTCGATCATTTTCTCTATCTTGGCAGCTATCTTTCTGTTACAGCTAACATCGACAGTGAAATCCAGCATCGTCTGAGCTCCGCAAGTGCCGCATTTTCTCGAATGAAACATAGAGTGTTCGAGGATCGGGATATTTGTAAGAAGACCAAAACACTGGTTTATGAAGCCATTGTATTACCAACTTTATTGTATGCCTGCGAAACATGGACTATCTATAAACGTCACTTCCACCTCCTTGAAAGGTTTCACCAACGTTGCCTCCGGAAAATCCTGCAAATTACTTGGGAAGATAGGCGAACAAATGTCAGTGTACTGGAAGAAGCAAAGACTACTAGCATTGAAAAAATGATCCTTCAACGCCAACTTCAGTGGACCGGTCATGTTGTTCGAATGCCTGACTGCCGTCTCCCAAAGCAGTTACTTTACTCCCAACTCAAGGATGGAAAGCGGAATATCGGTGGTCAATATAAGAGGTTTAAAGATGTTCATAAGGCTAATCTAAAAAAATGCAATATAAACATCGAAAACTGGGAAGCTCTGGCCCATGAACGATCTAAATGGAGGTTGGCCTTTCACAAAGGTTCCATGGTCTTTGAAGAAGCCCGAGTGCAAGGTGAAAGGGAGAAACGTGCTAAGCGAAAAGCACGTCAAATGAACCCTTTACAGGACCATCTTCTATCTGGTAACCTGTGTCCTCACTGTGGGAAGCTGTGTGGATCTAGAATTGGCCTCCACAGTCACTTACGGACCCATCGCTAGAGTCTACACAATCTTCTTTAGAATTTCCTCCTTTTATCCCGGAAGACAATCTTACTCGGTCACGAGTGATCGCCTGATGATATCGTTTGACAATTTTAATGCAAAGTAAAGTTTTAAATTTTAATATAATATTCCTAATTATAATATATGACTTTTAATTCTAATGTAAAGTTTCTTTTCCAATGTTTGCTTGTTTTAATGTTTATTTGTTTTTGAAATGGTTGGAAGACTTATTCAATAAAGTTATTTATTCATTCATTAGTAGCCACGCCCCTCACTTCCTTTGGTGGGGGCTCCTGGAGAAGAACCTTTGAAGATGATCTTAAGGTCCGGCCACATTTATATGGGAGGAGATGATTCTTCAGGTAACCTGAGCCCAAGCCATTTAGGACTCCGAACACCAGCACTTTGAATTGGGCTCAGAAATGGACTGGCAGCCAGTGCAGAAGGAAAAGTACTGGCATAATATGATCATGTTGGCCAGTCCCCATTAACAATCTCACTGCCCTGTTTTGGACCAGCTGAAGTTTCTGGACCATTTTCAAAGACAGCCCCACATATAACCCATTGCAGTAATCTAGATGAGAGGTTACCAGAGCATGGATTACTGTCTTAGCTAGGCTATCCTTGTCCAGATAAGGATGTAGTTGGTCTATCAGCCTAAGCTGATAAAAGGTGCTCCGTGCCACCTAGTCTACCTGTGCCTCTAGTGCAGTGTTCTCCAACCTGTGGGTCGGGACCCCCAAGGGGGTTGTGAAGTGTTTTCTGGGGGGTCGCGAAGTCGCTCAGTCTGGGCAGGGCCCGCTTCGGGAAGGGCAGGGCAGGGCAGGAGAGGCACTCATGGGGCTTCGGCCCCCTGTGCTGGGGGGAGGGGCCGACGCACCACAGCACTCTGCATTTTCCTATCTCTGCGGCTGGCAGGGGAGGAGCTCCCTCTGGCCTCGGCCAGCCCCCCCCCACATCCAGCAGGACGTTGACGCAGGGAAGGGGATGACCGATAGGGAGGGACATGAGGGAACCTCACCTCCTGCCCACCCCACTGTGCTTGGCACCCTGAGACTTGCTGCCTGAGTTGCCTCCTCTGTGTGCTTCTTTATATCAAAACAAAGGAGAGAAACAGACTGAATGTTGAGGATGACATGAGGTTGGGTTTAGCAAATACTCAGCCATGAATTTTGAAGCTGGTTGCCCAGGTGCAAGAACAACCATCACATTAAATATTAGGTTAGATTAAATTATATTCTGAAAAATCTATTTTTAATGTGTTTTCTTTACCCTATTAAAATGCAAATTATGCAAATATGGTGGGGGTCCCCAGTTACTTTGCTATTATAAAAGGGGGTCATGACTCAAAAAAGGTTGGGGAACACTGCTCTAGTGAGAATGCTGGATCCAACAGCACCCCCATACTATAAACCTGATCCTTTAGGGCTGGGCTCTCAACCTTGGGTCCCCAGATGTTGCTGGACTACAGCTCCCAGAATCCCTTGCCGTTAGCCATGCTGGCTGGGTATGCTGGGAGCTGTAGGCCAGCAACATCCGGGGACCCAAGGCTGGAGAGCCGTGCTTTAGGGGGAGTGTAACCGCCTCCAGAACAGGTTGAACATCACTTAGCCAGGCAGAGATGAACTGCCCTCTAATAGTCGGCACGTTCACATGCCACACTAAGCCACCCTGTGGATAAGCCATGGTGGTTTGGTTGTTCATTGAACAACCCACGGTATGCCTGACAGACAATCGGGCTTACCATGGGTTGTTTCCCCCCTCCTTCCCCTTCAGGCCTCCAGCCAGTTCCAGCCTTTATCCCAGTGTCCTTCATGGCAGAACCTGTCTTGTCTCCCGCTCCCCACTCCAATCGCTATGCCTTTGTCTTTGCCACCATTCCCCCCCTTTTTTTTCAGAGCCTCAAAAAAATGCAATTGGGGGGCAGGGTGTTTTTTCTTTGGCCCCAGAAAATTGTGCATCATCATCATCATCATCATCATCATCATCATCATCATCATAGGCCGTTTGCAAGTGTGCAAGTATGCTCTTATGGCTGTCTTATGGCATTCAAGGTGCAGCTGGACAGACATCTGTCAGAGATGCTTTGACCTAGATTCCTGCATTGAGCAGGGGGTTGGACTCGATGGCCTTGTAGGCCCCTTCCAACTCTACTTTTCTATGATTCTATGATATCTGTAGTCTTTCCTAGTTAATTTCCTTGTCTGTTTCAGCTGTCAAAGGGAATGGTGAAGTGGAGGAGTAGGTAACAGATTGACTACGCGAGACTGCATATAGGCTAATTTGCGCACAGTTCCCAGGGACCAATTGCCTAGCTGCCAGTGGGAAAGCACTGGTAAAGGAGGAAAAAGCAGCAAAAGAAGGTTCACCAAAGGTGGGGGGGACAACAATATATCCTCCTTAGCAATGTGATCCTCTTGATTTTAAGTGCTGAACTGACACTTCTCAGTACCTTTCATCTTTTCTACGCTTCCCTGAGTCTCCAACTACTCCAGAAAGGGGAGATATTAACTTCCCACCCTTTTCACAGCTCCTTTTTGGAGCACTTACTGGTGCGGTTACTGCTGTTCCCTGACAGTTCTAAAACACAACAATGCAGAAATATACGTAAATTTAATGGCTGAGAAGTAAATGGAAGGGAAATTTGGTCCACTTTAAGGGCTGAGAAGTAAATGGAGAGGAAATTTGCACACCTGCAGTAACGGAGCAGTCGAACTAGGGTGCTGAGGAGGACAGAGCCTCTGCACCAGCATTGTTCCTCTTGGCTGGCCGGAGGGGTCAACTGCTCCATCCTGCTCCCACAAGCTGGTGGATGTGGGGTTGTCAGGATCCTGTCTGACCATAGAGAAACCTCTTCATGGGAAGAGGCTTGGAAGTCCACAGAGAACTCCTCTCCACCTGAAGACCAGAACTTGCAGCAGCCCCAAAGCAACCTGAAGAGCCCTGTGTATGGGATGCCATGCCTGCCCCTCCCAATAAATTATCTGACCTCATCCTGAGCCCTGCCTTGAACCCCAATTCTCCTCCTTCTCCCATGACCCTCAAAAGGAAAGGGACAGCAGACATGGTGGGAAGCCCAGAGTCACTGTAGGAGACATTTGGTTGCCGTAAGGCATAAGGTTGCCATTAGAGCCTTCCCCAACCTGGTGCCCCCTAGAAGTTTTGGACTAGAAATCCCATCAGCCCCAGACAGCATGGGCAGAGGTCATGGATGATGGAAGTTGTGTTCCAAAATGTCTAAGGAGCATCAGTTTGGGACAGGCTGATTTATCTACTCAGAAGGAGGGAGAAGATCCACCCAAAAGCAATGATCCAGCTGAGGACCAGAAAGAAGAGGGGATGGCAATGTATATATAATGTTGTGAGTCTCCTCTGGATCTTTGCTGGGTGAGCAGTTTCCTTTGAGCCATTGCCTCTAGCTTGGACAAGTGGGTTGGATTGCTCCAATAGTCTTCAAAGCTGTTAGATAAGACTCAAATTCACTGTTAGACTTTCAAATTCATAACATTTTGTCTACTGGGTCTTTTGTCCTGTTTAATTAGTGTCAGATGCATAGTTCCCTAATTTTCAGGAGATTGCCTGTTTGGCCTTAGAAATCTTTTGAACCGTGCTGGTTGACTTAACCATTCTGTATTGTTTAAGCCTTGACTTGCCGCTTTGTTTTTATTTGGGGATACACAGAACTTTTGTGATTCAATTACGACATGCTTAGGTAGCCTCCCCGCTGAGCCGGAGTCCTTACTTTTGACTTTTGGTTCCTTTCGGCCAGAGCATCTCCATTTTTAAAACCCCAGTATTCTAAAGTTTAGTTTCACACTGCTACAGAGAGCTCATTAAGCTAGTGAGGGCAACTATCCTTTGGACTTATGCAATAAGCTTGCCCGAAAGATGGACAGGACATGTGCTTTGTGGGATAAGGCTCATTAATTCCTCACCTGACCTCTAGTGAAAAGAAAAATGGAGTGGAAGGAAAAAAAATAAAGGATCTTAGCCATTTCCCCTTGCAATTCTCCTCTTGAAATCATAGCAAGCTGTTTGTCACTGTTTTTAAAAAAAGTCATTTAAAACATGTTTAAAACTCAGCATCTCAAATGCCATATTGCTAAGTGTCTTTTTGTAAAAAAAAAGGAAAAAAAGATCTACATCTCTGAAGTCGCATACGCATGTGATGTAGTCGTTGCCATAGTAACTATATTCTTTATTGAACTGCAGAGTAAATAGCTGTGCACAATATTTGAAACTTATTAGCTCATAATTTACAGGCATTGCAGTACCTTGCCTCCATCCCCCATCTCATCTCCCAGATTTGTTTTTAATTTATAATGTAGACATTCGAGTAATTTGCATGCCACAAAGCCCTACTTAGGGGGAGGGGATTTTGCTATCTCCAGCAGCATTATTTTGAGAAGCCAACAGGAATGCAAAGGAAAGAGAGAGCTACATTCAAATACATAATATAAAAAAGGAAAGGTTGTTGTCGTCATTATCATTATCATTAATACACAGCTTTGACATTGGCTAACATTCTTCTTATAACAGTAGCCATAGAATCATAGAATCATAGAATCATAGAAAAGTAGAGTTGGAAGGGGCCTACAAGGCCATCGAGTCCAACCCCCTGCTCAATGCAGGAATCCAGGTCAAAGCATCTCTGACAGATGTCTGTCCAGCCGCACCTTGAATGCCTCCAGACTGGAGAGCCCACCACCTCCCTAGGTAGTTGATTCCATTGTCTTATTGCTCTACAGTCAGGAAATTTTTCCTGTATGTTTAGGTGGAATCTAGGTTCCTGTACTTGAGCCCATTAGTTCCGTGTCCTGGCAACTGGGATGAACGAGAAGAGATCTTTGGCCCTCCTCTGTGTGACATCCCTTCAAATACTGGAAGAGTGCGATCATATCTCCCCTCAGCCTCCTCTTCTGAAGGCTAAACATGCCCAGTTCTTTCAGTCTCATCCTCATAGGGCCTTGTTTCCAGTCCCTTTAATCATCCTTGTTGCCGCTCGCTCTGAACCCTCTCCAGTTTGTCTATGTCCTTGTTAAAGTGAGGTGCCCAGAACTGGACGCAGTACTCAAGATGAGGCCTAACCAGTGCCGAGTAAAGGGGGAATTATCACTTCCCGCGATTTGGAAGCTATACTTCTATTAATACAGCCCAAATTGCATTTGCCTTCTTTGCAGCCACGTCGCATTGCTGGCTCATATTCAGTTTGTGATCTACCACAATTCCAAGATCCTTCTCACTTGTAGTATTGTTGAGCCAAGTGTCCCCCATTCTGTAACTCTGCATTTGGTTTCCTCTCCCTAGGTGCAGCACTTGGCATTTATCCCTGTTAAATTTCATTCATAAAACTCATACCAGATACAAGCCAATGAAAAAAGCAATTCTGTGGTCCCTGGGGCACTCGCTCGTTTGGATTCCCCCTTCTGAGGCCTGAGGTAGCTCTATGAGCTCCAAAGGGGGAGTAGGAGATCTGACCCCCAGCCCCAGCCCACCATGCCGGCTGCCCTCTGAGGTCGGGAAATTGACCTTGGAGGATGAGGAAAGGGGGAGCTCGAGCTCTGATGGGTGGGCAGGGGAGCAGAGAGGCCAGGATATGATTAATCTAAGCCTCCTCCAGCCTCCTCCCTCCTGCTCTGAAGTGCCTTCGCTAGATGGGCTGAAAAGCCCTTCTAGCAAAATCTGTGGGGTAGGGGGATGGGGAGGCGAAGACTGCCTCTGCTGCTCCTCCCATCCTGCACTGGATTATAAGACACCTCCGCGTTTGGGGGGCTTCCGATCACTCAGGGCTCAGTTGATAGGATTCTGCCCTAATTAGATTAGCTGTTTTAAAGAGTTCAAGTCTATAATGGCTGATGCCTGCAACTGCTCAGGGTTATAGATTTCACCCCTGCTCAAAGGCAGTGACATGCATCTAGCAAGCACATGGGTTGCCTGAATTATATGGGGAGCTGATTCCCACAAATGTCTTTCCATAAGGAGCTGCATCCATACAGCTAC
This sequence comes from Shinisaurus crocodilurus, assembly GCA_021292165.1. Taxonomy (NCBI): domain Eukaryota; kingdom Metazoa; phylum Chordata; class Lepidosauria; order Squamata; family Shinisauridae; genus Shinisaurus; species Shinisaurus crocodilurus. The sequence continues at coordinate 263,459,821 of CM037876.1, read as the reverse complement.
ATTTCAAGGACATATTATGTTTTGGGATCAGGCGTAAGGGGTTGAAGTTAAAGAGTCTCACTTTCACTCTTGAAATTCTGCACTTCTCTATATAGCAGGGGTGGGAGCAACTCCCAACATTCTGATCCTTTGCCATGCTGGCTATATGGCTGATGGGAATTGCAGTCCAAAATATATGGTTCCTCACCCATGCAATATGCATGGGTGAATAATGAATCCCAAAGAACAGGACTTTCAGTTTTGCAGTTGTGCTGGCAATATATCTTTATAGCAGAATCCTATATACCTACATGCACACAAGTAAGCCATTAAATTCAATGGGGCTTATTCCCAGGTAAGTGGGTAAAGGATTGCAGTCTTAAACCCTAGTTCTGGTTCAAAAAGGCAGTTTCCTCTACACACAACTGTGCAGCTGTGATCACATGGGGGAAATGTTCATGTGAACTGGGTAATAAAAAGATTGTGCCTGTAGCAGCAGCACTGGGCTCTTATCTATGCATTTCCTGATAAATATTTCCCCAAAAAACGTTTGTGTGTATAGTTAATATCATGCCTCTGCAAAGTTGCACAATACCCATAGAAATGGTGGTGGTGGTGGTGGTGGTGGTGGTGGTAGTGGTGGTGGTGGTGGTGAGGAGGAGGAGGAGGAGGAGGAGGAGGAGGAGGAGGAGGAGGAGAACAGAATTGTTGTGAGTTTCAACTTTTGATGTCAAAATGTGCAAGGATAAACTTGATAAAGAAAATGGCCTGGTCAAAGGAAAATCCGCTAGTTGGCAACCTAAGTTATTCTCCTTAAAGGTGGGGGAAGGGTAAATTAATGACAGAGGTGTTCTCACGTGACAAACAACTGAATCGAAGCCAATCTGGATGTCATGTGACTGGAACTCGTGTACAATTCTGTGTGTTGCATCCTGGCTGAATTCCAGACCATTTAAATCAATAGGACTTAAGCATGTGTAACTGTGGCCTGGATTTTTGCCCAAAGCACTGCCAATCCTGCAAAGATTCAAAGAACAGCAACATCTAAACATTCCCATCTTCCACCCCACCGCACTTGTTTTGTGTGACCAGAGCTGTGAAGAGCTTCCCCTACTACCAGCCTGGTCCACAAAGTAGTTATGCCAGAATCCATAGTTTCTGTTCTGCTGTTGTTATTTTAACATTTGCCCTTAGATATGCACCGAACCCTGTCTACTTGCAATGCTGATGTTTGGACTTGTTTAGAATTTGCTATTTGTGGCCGTTTTAAGCTAGGTTGCCCTGTTTTTTGTGCTAAAAATGTAGCGCGGGGTTCTGTCGCGTCACTTCCTGGCAGCTAGAAGTGACGCGACAGGACCCCGCGCTGCCAGCACAGCGGATCAAGCGGCGCGGGGATTTGGGCCTTCGGGGGGGGTGCTCGCCAAGAAAAGGCGAGCAAAGGTGAGCACCCCCCCCAAGGTAGGATTAACACCCCTAGCCAGGAGTATAATTAGAAGCACTAAAATCAGTGTTAAAATTGGTACAGGACAGAAGTTTTAGATGTCTTTTTCTAGTGTTTGGAATGCCATGCTGAAAGGTGAATCTTGCACATGGCAGCAGGGGCACATGATTCCATTGGTTGGGACCCAACATGTACAGGCTTCTCCACACTATCCTTGTGAATACCCATTGCTTGTGTGAAGATGCCATGACACACCATGGAAATTCCACTGCACTTTGATATTGTGGAAATTGAAGTACTTTCAGAACTTTGGCCTCTGAATTAAACTATGTGCACAGAACGTGGCTTGAGTTACAGTTTTTGTGGCATAATATTTCTCTGTGCATTTTTGGTTTGAAAGATATATTCAACAAAATTGGAAACAGCTGTGCTAGAAAACTACTTTCTCTTCCATTTATAGTTTTCTAGCCCAATATTAACTTCATCCTTTTAGTATGAAACTACTTTCTTCCTTCTCACATCCAGATGTTTATGGAGTTCTTAAATAATCTTCAGCAAAATTGCCAAAACCAACAAAAAGTCTGAACGTGTAAATTCAACATATTGTTTCATACTCATCATGGCCTTTTCTGCATTAATGCCAATCCTCATCAGATTTCAGATGTACTTTGCTCGACACAACTACAAAATAGTACTCTGAGTCATCGCTCATTCTGGACTGGACTCTTTTAAAGTTATTTTTCATCAGATGCTTTCTGGAATTCTAAAAATGTTCGTGTATTTCTTTAGAGACTTTACCGCACACTAAAATGGACTGATTGCCATGCCACTTTATGTTAATTTGGACAATCTATCAAGGTTCTTTTGCCTTTATTCAAGGCATCGATTTAAGTTCAGTATTATATAAAACAATAATTAGCTGCTTAGGGCTGAGCATATACTTCTTTGCAAAGGCTAACTTGAGCTGGAGTTATTTCTAAAACAATGGGGGGCATGGGCATTGCTTGCCACTTAAATGATTTGGGGGACAGGCTCGGAGGACATAAATATGAATAAAATATGCATTTGCCACCAAATTAATTTCTCATCTAAATCTAAATTTAATTATCTATCTATCTATCTATCTATATCTCATAATCCTAAATTCATTCTTTAATTAATTCATTCATTCATTCATTCATTACATTTCTATTCTGCCTAATAGCCAAAGCTCTCTGGGCAGTTAGTTCAGAAATTTCTCTTCCATTAAAATTGCAGTATTTCACTGTCCCATCCCCAGTTCTCTCTCTTTCCTTCTTGTACAAAAATTGTCCGACTCCGTACAATTAAGCTTGAAATGAAAGCTTCCATTGGCACCAATTGAAGTTTCCCACCCTATGCTTAATTGCCTCCTGGGAGGGAGGATTTTTGGGGTCCACAGCATGCAGTGAGGGGGGGGTTAACCCTTCTCAACTGGGATATCCCTGTAAATCCCCCCGAATGCTAATTACACTCAGAAAATAAATGGCAGCAATTGAAGCTTTTAAAAATAAACTTAATTGCCATGTGGTGGTGTGTGTGTTGGTGGAGGGGGTGCTCCAGCATGGGGTAAGGTTAACCCTTCCCTCCCAGCTACAATCCCCCTTGAAAATTGCACCCTGCATGTGAGCTAAGAAAATGTTCCATTGGTATCAATGGACACTCAAGGCTTTGGAGAATTGATCGGGGAGGCGGGGGAACTAAACAAACGAACAACTCAGAACATTTATTCTGAGAAATTTGAGCTTAGTTAATACTGCATGAAACTAGATTCTTTGTTCACACTGATGGATGAAGGAAACCATGGCTAAGAGAAGAGGGCTGAAAGAAACAGGGGCCAAGTCCATTGCTTCTTTCATCCATATTAACTAATATTAAACAATTTCAACTGGATCCACAGTTGAAATTCTCCAGTATATTCATGGGTGGTGAGATTATGGGAAGTCATTTCACCAAATATGGTCCAGGTTGGGTGCTGAAGTTTTCCAACAGTGGGAGTCCCAACAAGGAAATTTTCAGATAATTTATCAGAAGATTCTGTCTCTGACATTTTGGACCAGATGGATGGATAGACAGACAGACAGACAGACAGACATAAAGAAATAACTATATTGATTTACCAATTATCCTGTTGCCTAGAAAGTTATAATCAATGAGTCTAAAAGATCAAAATATAAATGTAGATTCACAACTTCCTAATCTGAAAGTGCTTGCTCAGCCATTAATTTTTTAAAGAAGCTGCTTTAAAATTTATCAATTTCCATGTTGGTGGTCAATTCATATGCATCTTCCAAATACTAAAGTCATATCTTCAGGCTACCAGGGCATAATTCAGCAAAGTGAACTACTTTTAAGCACTTTTGATTTTAATTGGTCAGAGTTAAGCCAATGATTAACTGTATCATTTAAAAGTGCTCAATCTTGACTGGTTTGTGGGCTTCTTCTGATGAGCTCTGGAGAGTTGTAGAGAATTTTTGTTGGTGTTGTTATCAACCGTTTTAGATTCTTTTCATTTTCCAGTACAATTCAAACAGTAAATCCTCCCCCCCCGCTCTCATTCACTCCCCTTTAGATCTATTATCTTGTATTTAAAAAGTGTTTTATGCCTGTAAGTAAAATCATTAAGCAAAAATTGGCTAAACTGATAGTTACACAGAATAAATAAATAAATAAATAAATGGGTTGTGCCAAGCCTGGTTTTGTGGTGGATCATATTACTCTGCATATAATTCAAGAATCATAGGAATCATAGGATCATAAAGTTGGAAGGGGCCTAGAAGGCTATTGAGTCCAACCCCCTGCTCAATGCAGGAAACTAGAGGAGGGGTCTCCCATCCAAGTAATAAGCAGGCCTGACCCTGCTTAGCTTTCCACACTCAGACAAGCTGAGCCAGCGTGAGCCACAGGCCTGTAAACTTCCCCATATTAATTGGAATTTATTTTCTTTTAGTAAATTTCTTTTAGCTGCCTTTTCATGGGCAGCTCAGGTCAATAGATCCTGAATCCAGCTAGGTATGCTTGGGGTTTATTTGCTTTCCAGGGTTGTGGGATAATATGGTTCGCTGTCTGTGTGGTGGCCTTACCAAACCATGCAGCATGCCTCTCTGCCAAGTCCCAATTGCTTGGAATGGCAATTATCCACTAAGGCATGGATATCTTTTACACTGAGTGAGGTTTCCAGGGAACCATGTTAATAAAGCCAGAAAGGCATCACTATTGGGCAACTCCATAACATATGCACTAGATTAGTCTGTGGAATGTCACACCACCAACACTTATCCTGTGAGGTGCCCAGGTGTTTGAATCATTCTGGTGTCTAATGTGGCTTGTTTAAAATCTTTTCCTGTATAAGCTGCACCCTGAGATCTATGTTAGGTGGTTTACTAGATTTCAAGGCTGCTTTCCAATGGGAAGGCTTCAGCTTAATTTGGAAGGATACAATCTTATGCATGTTTAGAAGAAAAAAAGTCCTACAACTCCCAGCATTCCTCAGCCATGACTAAGGAATGCTGGGAGTCTTCAGACTTTTTTTCTGTCTAAATATGTATATGATTGCCCTCTAACTCTGCATTCCATTTAATTCTCAGGAGGTCCAAGTCCTGAGCAAGGGTATTTCAAACCAAGCCATACAGGAATTTGTTGGTCTGTAGAGAATTTAACAATGTTTTCCACTCATATATATTAACAAGATGCCTTTGTGATACAGTAGAATCCCTTGTCTTCCACACAGCAGTTAGATTGGAAACATTGTTTCCTTCTATACTAATAGAAATAGTCTCTTGGATGTTATCTCTCTCTGATTTTAAATAATTTCCCCCCATGGAAACAAAACTAAGCACAGTGTTGTTCCAAGAGCTTTCATGGTTATAAATAAACCTCTTACCTGATATATGATAGCTGCCTAAAATCATTTAATCAGGGCTTTCATTTTACTTCTTTTTTTAAAATAAATACGATGTGGTATGTAAAATCTCCGTTCTCTTAGTAATAAAAACAAGAACAAAGTAGATAAACAATGAAACTGAGAAGCCTGGTATAAAGTAGGACCACAAGGAACACAATGAAGTATTTTTGAATTGGACTGACAGCAGTGTTTGAGAACTAACAAAGAAGAAACATTATCCAAGTGCAGGAGACTCTGAGAACTCTCTGCCTAATACTACTGAGATATTATTCCAAGAGTGACTTCACATAACATTTTATCCCCTATCAGGACATGACTTTTGCAACCACCCCTGCAATGGAGCTCCACTTATGGTTTTCAGAAGGGTGCAACATGTTCAGATTAGGGATAGAAAAATCTGTCAAGTTAAATTCCACCCAGTTTCTCATTTTTGCAACATTAAGGTCATTCCATCCCATTTCTACATCAGTTTGCAATTTCCCCCCTTAAAAGTCTGCACAAAAATGTGTATGTATATTTGTGTGCATTTTTCTATGCATTTTTCCAAACATACATTTCCTCCCAGTCAATTTGCCCTAATAGAATGCATTTTGTGCCCAGTCTCCCCTAAAATGTGCATTTTGTGGACACCTTTTCCCATTATATGCATTTATATATGAAATTTTGTGCACATGTTTTGATTTGCCAACTATGTCGCAAAATTCTGAAAAGTTGAATATCATCATATAACTGCATTCCAGTTCACGCGCAGGTTTGGGAAGTGTGAATTTGGTGAGCTCACATATGACCATATGAACCCAATGAGCTAGTTCTTCTCACCCATCCCTAACACTGAAAACACAAATTCACAATTTGGAATGATGCAGGACTCCTGTTGTCTTGTGATCTGACTGCGTTAATGAAACATTCACAAGACCAGGATCCACAGGGATGAAGGATCTCATCCAAGAGATGATTGCAGAAAGCCACTTCATGGCAAGTAAAATGGTTGTGTGTGAACTCATCTTAATGCTGCACCAAAACATACTTTTATCAAAAGATGTTACTATTGCCACTCTATTGACCAAACTAGACATGGGAGCAGCAGATCACTCTTAAAACATAGATCACAGCCAAACAGTTGTAAAGTAGTGGCAGAGGGTATTTCAAGTGGCAGATGTAAGTGGCAGGGTATTTCAAAATTCCTTCCCCTTAGTATCACTTTCCCCCTTGCAACCCATTCCGCCAGGCACCTTTCTCCTAGCCAAGCTATGTGACTGGAAATTATTCTGGCTAGGAGACAAATGGTCCTGTGGAAAAATCAGCAGTAGTGGAAGGATTCAATGCCTCTTTTTGCCTGTCATTTCTCTGCTTGAAATTCATTTGCCTGTCATTTCATTTGCCTGTCATTTCGCTTGCTTTCTGTCTTTGGAGGGGGCAACCTAAGTCTTAAAACAAAGATCTGCAGCTCTGATATCTAGACCCAAATTATACATTACCTGGAGCACTCTGGTTGCTGCTGCTGCTGCCGCCGCCATGATTACATTACTTGGTGCAGTTTGAATGGACTGTGTGGTTATTTGTATAATGCATGACCATGCAGTCAGCTCCAGCCATGTGTGCAGTGGAGGCAGATATTACCTGTAGTGGCATGCAACAACCTCAGAGACAGTAGTAACTAATACCAGGGAATTCGTGCATTAGGTCTAGTTGATAGTCCTTGGGCCATTTACTGTGGAGTAGCTGTCACCGATTCATTGGATCTGCTCGAGAATTATGGCAGGATTGGACTTGACTCTGAGAAAAATCTTGTGGCTTACATGTACACTTTAATTGCCTTCAAGTCCATCAGGGCTGTGTGGGCATCGTCTCCTAGGTGATTTTTATTCACTAGGATGATCAGAAATTGGGCCCAAGCTCCACAACAAATTAGAGGCTGCTGAGGGCTCCCCTGGTGTGCCCTAGGGCAGGGGTGCTAAACCTCAGACCCAGGGGCCAAATCCTGCCTGCCTGGGGTCCCAGTCTCGACCACTGATTACTTGTTGGCTTCCCAGCTTTTGTGTAGTTTCCCCACCCCACCCCACATTTTAAATGGTTGAACCGCCTCTTATAAGGATTCGTTTGTGACAATAAGTGCTTGAAGCTACAATATGCTGGTATTTGGGGGCCCACCTCTTTTGCCTTTGTCCTCACCCATTACTGAAATGCAGCTCCTGAGTGCTTCACCCTCAGGCTGAAAGAGGTTCAACGCTCCAGTTGCCCCTCGCTCCAGAGAATATCACTGCCAATGGGCCACGAGTGTCTCAGAGTGGGCACCTCAGGAACTGGCACTTTAGGAAAATGGACGCATCCCACAAGTCCTGAAATTTTACCACAATCAAGGGCCATTTTCATTCAGGGTCAGGTCAGGCTGTGAAAGTGTGGAGATGGATAGCATTTGAACCCTTCGCTGGAATCTAGCAGTTGCTGGTATACCAGACTAGCTCCTACATTTTCTGCAAGGTTCCAGCTCTTCTTTCCCAAATATTCTTTGCACAGGACAATCTGCAACTCTGCTCCAGACTTCAGTACTTCACTCCTTCACTATCTGCCCAGTGCTCTTGGATCATGATAAATAAACCCTTTTCCTACACACCTCTGGAGCGATAGTCCTTGAACTTTGACTCCAGTGCACATTAATTGAAGACAAATAATGAATAGAAGAAGGACTAAGGCAGGCAGATGACAAATAATTCACTTCCTAGTCAAGGGCTGGAGTTAAGTGGCATGCTCTAAATAAGGCAACATTTCATTCTTAATCTTATTCTAAACCACAGATAGGTTTTTGGCACGATGAGAATCCAAGGTACACACAGAAGAGGAGTCATGTCTTCTTTTTATATTCTTCTGAGTGGAGATATAAATAATGTTAAAGTGAAGTACAGATTCCTACTGACTTCACCAGGATTTCACAATAAATAACTTTGAATGAGGTGACAATTTTCCTATCAATTGAAAATTGTAGTAAAATTACAGTAACAAAGTCAACCTGGCAGAATCGTGCAAAAATATATATACTGTATTACAAAACATAACCCTTTTTTGGCACAGAGTTTATGTGCTTAGCACAGTACATGAATGAGTTCTCCCACACCCACCCACCCTTTCCAGTGAAAATGAAAGAAATTAAGGATCCCTGGGTTAACTTTAAAGGAGGAAAGAAAGTATGTGGAGGAATTCTTATATACACTGTGTGAGTAGGTTACATAGAACCCTGCCAAAATGATGCACTTCTCAATTCCATTGGAGAGATTTAAGCATGTACATAACTCAGGGACAGGGCAGGTGTCTCCCTCCAGATGCTGATGAACTACAACTCCCATTAGCCCAAGACAGCATAGCAAATGGTGAGTGATCCTCATCCCTGGCATTGCTTAAAAATGCCTCAACACAATTGCAACTGGATATGAAAATGTGCTACAATGATTGTTAGGGCTTATGAACTTAAACATGGATTTATGTATGTATGTATGTATTCATTTATTATATTTATACCCTGCCTTTTTTCCTGCAAGGAATCCAAGGTGGCTTACATAAACATCATCATCCTCTCCATTTTATCCTCACAACAACCCTGTGAGGTAGGTTAGGCTGAGAGTCAGTGACTGGCCTAAAGTCACCCAGTGAGTTTCATGGCCGAGCGGGGACTAGAACCCGGATCTCCCGAGTCCCAGTCCAACACTCTCACCACTACACCACACTGGCTCTCTAATATGGTGTCATCCATGCCAATTAAATCCAGGTTATAAACCGCCGTCGTCATCATCATCATCATCATCATCATCATCATCATCATGCGATCACTCGTGACCGAGTAAGATTGTCTTCCAGGATAAAAATTTACAAAAAGGAGATTTTAAAAGGAGGAGAATTCTAAAGAAAATTGTGTAGACTCTAGCGATGGGTCTGTAAGTGACTGTGGAGGCCAGTTCTAGATCCACACAGCTTCCCACAGTGAGGACACAGGTTACCAGATGGAAGATGGTCCTGTAAAGGATTCATTTGACGTGCTTTTCACTTAGCACGTTTCTCCCTTTCACCTTGCACTCGGGCTTCTTCAAAGTCCATGGAACCTTTGTAAGAGGCCAACCTCCATTTAGATCGTTCATGAGCCAGAGCTTCCCAGTTTTCGATGTTTATATTGCATTTTTTAAGATTAGCCTTATGAACATCTTTAAACCTCTTATATTGACCACCAATATTCCGCTTTCCATCCTTGAGTTGGGAATAAAGTAACTGCTTTGGGAGACGGCAGTCAGGCATTCGAACAACATGACCAGTCCACTGAAGTTGGCATTGAAGGATCATTTTTTCAACGCTAGTAGTCTTTGCTTCTTCCAGTACACTGACATTTGTTCGCCTATCTTCCCAAGTAATTCGCAGGATTTTCCGGAGGCAACGTTGATGAAATCTTTCAAGGAGGTGGAAGTGACATTTATAGATAGTCCATGTTTCGCAGGCATACAATAAAGTTGGTAATACAATGGCTTCATAAACCAGTGTTTTGGTCTTCTTACAAATATCCCGATCCTCGAACATTCTATGTTTCATTCGAGAAAACGCGGCACTTGCGGAGCTCAGACGATGCTGGATTTCACTGTCGATGTTAGCTGTAACAGAAAGATAGCTGCCAAGATAGAGAAAATGATCGACATTTTCCAGTATTGTCCCGCCAAGCTGGATAGATGGCATCACCAAAGGGTTAGCTTGCACTTGCTAAGTGCATAAGCTAAGTGCATAAGCTAAAGTAGAACTAACAGTTGGGTACATGTGAGGCTGTATTGTTCTGAGGCTGTATTTTCAGTTTTATGCAGAAGTATTTATTTATTTAATTAATGGGCAGAGGAATCCGTAGGGATGTACCGATTCGCCTCGCGCAGGCATAGCGGGCTGAAATCAGCCCCGCTCACGCCCGCGCAAGGCTCGCGCGGCCTTACCTTTTCTCCAGGGCGGCTTGCCTCTCCGCAGCGAGCTGCCCGCGCCGCCCATGCTGGTCCCATCATGTCACATCTGGCACTGGAAATGACGCAACGGGACCCTGTGCAGGCACGCTGGACACCCGCGCCACGTATTGCGCCTGCGCGTGGTCCCGTTGCGTCACTTCCGGGGCCGGATGTGATGTGACGGGACCAGCAACGGCGGTTTCAGCGGCACAGAAAACTGCTCCATGCCGCTTTAAAGATCGAGGCAGCGGGGCCACCACCATGGAGAGTCAAGGCAGCGGAGAGGCGCACCGCCCCCAATTCATAAGCATCACTAATCCTATGGCCCTTTAGACAACATCTAGAGGGCCATAGGATTTTTTGCAGTCCCAGCCCCGATGTCGGAAACCAGCTCTGACCTCGGAGCTGGGACTTTGTGGGAGTGCCTCCCCCCCTCACAGCTGGTGTGGAAAGAACCATGCCAGCTGCTTCCCTTAGGTCATAGGAGTGACCTCAGAGAAGGGGTTTAGGGGGTGTTCTGGGGCAGGAAGGGGAGGAGACTGGTGCCACCAAGATATGACGTATCCTGGTGGTTTCATAGATTTCATAGATCATAGAGTTGGAAGGAGCCTACAAGGCTATCGAGTCCAACCCCCTGCTCAATGCAGGAAACTAGAGGAGGGGTCTCCCATCCAAGTAATAACCAGGCCTGACCCTGCTTAGCTTCCTTCCCTCCCACTGCAAAGCACCACAGTTAGAGGGCCAAAATCAGCCAACTAGCTGAGTTGCAGGGTGGGACGAGCACAGAGGCAATGCCTGTAATCCTCTGAGTTTAATTAATTAATTAATACCCCAGCTTTCTAATGGAAAATTGTACTCAAGGCAGCTAACAACAATAAAAGACAACATTTAAAATAAAAACATAATTTAAACAATCACAGAACAAATATATCAAAACACAATTAAAAGCCATAACTATAACAGAATTAAAAAATTGGTTTAAACACCAAAGGCCTGCTTGAATAAAAACATATTTTTCTAATGGTGGAAGGACAGCAAAGATGAAGCCAATCTCGCCTCCTTCAGCAGGGAGTTCCGGAGTCTGGGAGTAGCCACTGAGAAGGCCCTCTCCCATGTTCCCATCAAGTGCATCTCTGATGGCAATGGCACTGAAAGAAGAGACTCTCCCAATGATCTTAAAACCTAGGCAGGCTCGTATGGGGGAAGGTGGTCTTTCAGGTGGCCTGGTCCCAAGTCATTTCATTTATTAGATTCTATACCGCCCAATAGCCAAAGCTCTCTGGGCAGTTTACAAAGAGTAAAACTTTTAAAATACATTATAGAAACCATACACATACAAACATATAAACGTACAACACACAGAGAGAGACATGTATATCTAAAATCAATTTTAAACAAACAACATCAAGAAAAATTGAAGACTTGATTTAAACCTCATTGTATGCTGCCAAATGCCTGTAAAAAAAGGAAAGTCTTAACCTGGCACCAAAAAGATAACAATGTTGATTGGGGGGCCACCACTGAGAAAGCCTTCTCCCTTGTTGCTGCCTCCAAAGCCTCCCTCAGAGGAGGCACCCGGAGGAGGGCCTTAGATGACGATCATAGTGTATGGGGACACTCTCACCAGGAGAGGCGCTCCGTCAAGCCGTGTAAGGCTTTATGGGTCAAAACCAGCACCTTGAATTTGGCTTTCAGAAACATATAGGCAGCCAGTGCAAGCAGGCCAGAATCAGTGTTATATGTTCAGACCTTCTGGTTCCTGTTATCAATCTGGCCTCTGCATTTTGCACAAGCTGCAGCTCCTGAACCATCTTCAAAGGCAGCGTCATGTAGAGTGCATTGCAGTAGTCTATCTTGGAGGTTGTATAGGGCTTTATAGCTCATAACCAGCATTTTTTCCCCACCTAATATGAAATCATCATATTTTTAAATGGGCAGGCAAATTTAAACTCCCAGAAATTCAATGTTTTCAAAGTAAATATAGTGCTGCACAATCCTATAACATGTTTATTTGGAAATAAGTCCTATTATATATTCATTGGGACTTACTCACAGGTAAGCGTGCATAGAATTGTAACTTTAGACCAGTGTCCTCCAACCTTGGGTCCCCAGATATTTTTGGCCTACAACTCCCAGCATGCCCCAGCCAGCATAGCTGGCTGGGGCATGCTGGGAGTTGCAGGCCAAAAACATCTGGGGACCCAAGGTTGGAGGATACTGCTTTAGACAATACTTGTGCTCTGGATTTCCATCAGCCAAAACAAATGTGGCAAGGCAGGGAGAGATATTGACCTGTTTGCAGAGTCAACAAGCATAGCACCAGTTTTACAGTTCGCCATTACACGATAAATACAATATTCTCATAGAGTCAAGAACAAACATCAATGTTGGATGATGATGGACTAGTGAGGCTGACTTCCTACATTATTCTCTGAGCTATTTATCCTACCACCAATAGCAAATGGTAGATTAGGTAAAATAATATAATATTTTGAATTTCTGGACTAAATGATGTCAGAAGGACCATGAGTCTTGAGTGTTCACAAAGGCATTAGAAGCTGTATACTGCAAGTACTGATTTAGGCTTCTTGATACTTTGAGCCTTAAAAGAAGGCAACCATAATATCCACCACATAAGGGTTGCATGCCATTTTTGCAAGACTATCTGGCTCATCACAGTTGCATTGGTTCATCGCTTCAATATGTCTGTGTCAATTCAGTCATAAAATGTAAGCAAAAGTTCTTTGAGTAGCATGGTGAAAATTTTGGACCAGCATTAAGGGCCTCTCCCCTGTCAGCTGAAAAGTCTTTGATATGCTCATTAAATGCAATGCACTCCACCCACATTATATCAGCACTCTAGGCAGACAAGAAAAGGTGTTAACAAGGGTAATTAGAGTGGGTTTGATGGAGTTAGAAGCTAAGGTAAAGTAAGTAGTCTTCTACTATAGCTAGTGATTGAGGAGCCAGCCTTATAATGAACCAGAGTGTAGGTCTGATCTTTTTTTAGAAGTGTGAAAATTGAAAATGCATTTTGCAATAGCTTAAGTGCCAAAGTGAGCATTGTTAGAATTAGACCACAACTAAATCACTTTCATTCTGCCATGTATAGTTACACCAAATTACCCAAACTTACAAAAATAAAATCTAGAGGAAAGAATTTTCCTTGTACTCACACCCTGACCAGATTATAGGCAACAGTAATTTTGTGACTTAGAATGCACAATGCAGTAAATCATCAAAGTCTAAGAAAATCTACTGCTGTTTCTTAACATTTATTTAATAGCCCCAGTGGATACATCAAAAATGTGGCACAGAACTCATTCAGAGGCTGTCTAACCCTACCTTCCCTGACTTGGTGGCCTCCAGATGTTTTGGACTACAACTCCCATCAGCCTCAGTCAGCATGGCTAATGGTCAGGGATGGTGGGAGTTGTAAACCAAAACTTCTGGAGGGCACCAGGCTGTGAAAGGTTGGTCTAAGCTATGTCTGATGGACATAAGGGGGGGGGACATAGGAAGCTGCCTCCTGCCACATCCAGCTGATTGTCCATCTACCCAATATTGTCTACTTCGACTAGAAATGGATCTCCAAGGTCTGACGCCAAAGTAGGATTGTCAGAGAATCTGGAACAGATTCAGATGAGTTCGTATATCATGGCTTCCGTTCCGCAGAAGATTGATTTTCCCAAGTCACACACATTCAGTGGACTTGCAGACTGTGTTTTTCTTTTTACTTCCCATAATTTTACACAAATCTAGACTTAGAAAAATATGAAGAAGAAAAAAACACCAACTAAAAATGTGCATTTCCCCCCATAGACTAAAGTGTGAAAATGCGCATTTTGGGAACATTTGTGGATTTTCAGAAGTGCAAATTTGCGCAAATGCATACAAGTGCATGTGCACAAAATCTGATTCCATCAGTGAGTGGACGACAGAACGAAAGGTGCCTGATAATCTGTGAAATGCAGATGGAATGGATTTACCAAAGTTGAACAGCCCTAGGGATTTAACATCCCTAAACCAAAGTATTTCAATTCATGTGCTACCTGAATCTTAGGGATGTACAGATTTGGTTAAATCCACTCCATCTGTGTTTTGCAGATTGTCAGGCATCTTTCATTCTATCATCAGCTCATTGATAGAATTGGATATTTTAAAGGGATGTATGAGAATTTCATTCCACTTGCGCTAATGAACTTTAGTGCAAGTGTGGATTGTGCAAATCCCCACCCAAGTAAAAAAAAATAAAAAATGGTCCAGAAATCTGCGTAATCTAGGCGACTCGGAAAAAGTCTGTCCTCTGCAGAATCCTCAGGTCAGATTCATAGAAATCTGAACTCATTTGACTCCATTACGGATTTTTCCAACACCCCTATGATACTTTTAATTGGCAATATCAGGGATTGAAACATAGTTCTGCATACAAAACAGGTTCTCTAACACTGAGCTATGGTCCCTTCCAGATGGGAGAACCAAAGATGTAGTGAAGATTTGGAAAGGATAACAACGAGAAGCAGATAAATGAAGAAATTATACTCAGTATAAAATATGGGATGCTTCATAGATACAGAATATTCCAAGATATAAGAAAGTAAACATAGAGATGCTAAGCACAACTATATGGAAGAAATTCCCAGTGAGATTTAGATTGGCTTCAGATGTTGTAGATATATGGGGTGAAAAGAAACAGGACATGCAAATGTCTCACATGCTTAAGAACAGTAAATAGATGTCTTGAGGACATAAGAGCCATGCTGTATCAAACCAAAGATGGCATGACACTGTGCCCATTCAGACAAATGTCCATGCTGAATTGGAACTTTGTACCACACTGCTATTTGTTTTACATTTAAAAAAAAAAAGTTGGGGGGAGTGGAAAGCACAGTTTGCTAGCCCCTTGGCAAGAGCAGCAGCCCTTTTTGCCACTCTTGCCAAGGGGCTCTGTGACTTTTTGGATTCTCAGTGGGTTAGCCTGTCATCAGGGTTCAGACAACATGCTAGGGTTTTCTTAACTCTACTGCAAGCCATGGCTTAGCAGGATAGTTTATAAACCACACCAGGTTGACTTATGAACCACCACGCAGGGTTCAGACAACATGATAAGCCACTCTGCCACTTAACCTACTGAGGCTTAGCATGCTGTGTGAAGCCAGTCACTAGGAGGATGATCTTTTCATTGAACAATTCACCATAACCTCAAGATCGCTTTCCTGGTCAGTCACTGCTGGCTCAAAATCCATCAGCGTATATGTGAAGTTAGGATTTTTTTGCCCCTATGTGGATCAATTTACACTAGCTTACAGTGAACTGCATTTGCTAGGTTAATGCCCATTTCCCCAGTTTGGAAAGATCCTTTTGGAGTCTTTTGCTCTCTGTTTTTGTTTTAAAAGCCCTAACTAATTTGGTGCCATCAGCAACTTGGACCATCTTACTGCTCATCCCTACCTCCAGATCATTTATGAACAAGTTAAAAAGTACCAGTCCCAATACAGATCCTTAGGGGAACCTCCATTGCAAGATCTGTCCATTTATTCCTAGTGTCTGCTTTTTCTGTCCTTTATCCAGTTACTGATCCATAAGAGAGGACCTCTCTTCTTATCCCATGACTGATCAGTTTGTTTAGGAGTCGTTGATGAGGGATGTTGTCAAAAGTCTTTTGAAAGTCAAAGTAAACAATGTCCACCAGATCACCCCTACTCATATGCTTATTGACACTCTCAAAGAACTTTGAAAGGTTAGTGAGACAGAAGTAATGTTCTCTCAGCATTCCTGACCATTGGTTATGCTGGACAGGGCTGAAGTTGAAGTCCAACACATTTGGAGGGCACTCGGTTGGGGAAGGCTGCTGTACAACTTCCAAAGCCATTCTTAGGTCCTATTTCCATGATGAATCCATGCATGGTGGCCCTGGGGAAATTTCAGTCCATTTCATGTTACCTATGCTATTGCTAGCAGTTTTGTCATGGGCTGCAGCTGTCACAGGATGATTATTTCCCCATGGTCACTACTCTGAGTGGTTGCTGAAACAGCCCTTCTACATTGCACAATGAGGATCAAGTTAGTAGACAGTTAAACTCTTACAAATCCATACACTTAAACAAGTCATATGTCACATTTATTTCTTGAAATACATATTTTCAGCTTAATTTTAAATTAGCTTTAAAGTGCTTCTATTTAAGGGCTTGACATTAGCGGCAAAAGATTGCTGATAATTATAATTTTTACCCAATGTACAGATAATTTATTCTGAGATGAAATATTGAAAATAGGTTTTAATAATAATTAAAAAAAACCTCTTTGGCCAGATTTGTGCCAGAGTGCTAAGTACCACTAGGTTATGTTCTCTGGAAAATTGTTGTTGAACATGATGATGATTATAGACTCGTGAATGGCAGTCTGGAATAGCCCTTAGCTTGATACAACAAAGCCTTCAAGGAAAGTGAGGCAGCTGACAGAATTGGACACATAGGGCTTGTTCGCATGACACGGGAACCGCGGGGGAGCAGAAGTCCCCCGCGGTTCCCATGTTGTGTGAACGCCAACCGGGGGTGCCCCCATGGGACAGCAGCGCATGGGACGCACGCAAAGTGACCATGGGCGGTAGAGGGGTAAGCCCCTACTGCGCGTGGCCACTCTGCCGTGCGAACAGTGGGCGGCCGTCCTGTGGGGTCCACACAGAGGCAGCTGCCCAGAGCGGCCGGAGCTGCCGCCACTCCAGCCTGTAGGGGCAAACGGCCCCTCTGGGCATCCCGAGCCCCCACCCCCTAGCACCGGGAGGCCCGCACTGCGGTGCGGGGACTGCCGGCTCCACCGGGGTCCGCCCACAGCATGCGGGGCACAGGTCGTCTGCGGTGCCCCGCCAGACCCCGTGGACGGTCCCGTGGTGCCTCCCCCGCCCGCAGCCTGGGTCGTGAGAACTGGCCCATAGTGCCCACCCCCGTCTGAGTGAAGTCACACCCACTGGCATCCCAAGGCACTGCCCCTGCCATGGTGTACCTCTTTAACCCCCTGAGGGAGGGATCTGTTCACTCCATTCCACAAAGGAGACTGCCCCACAGTAAGGGGGGGCAGCTGTATAACACTATCCCTTGGACTACTCCCCCTTGGTTTCAAACTGTGTATACGTCTTCAAAGCTATGTAACAGTATTGCAGTCTTCAAACACATGGTCACATTTAAATTAATTAAAATTAATCAACGTGGTTTTAAAAACCAAATAACTTGGCAGTGCACACTTCTAGAGTCCCCTTAGCATTCATGCCAAATTTCAGATGTCTAGATTTCACCATCTTGGAGCTGTGATGCTGACAGACCCACACACATCCTCTTCTATTACTGTAGAAGATAGAAAGGCTCATTGGTTAGTAAGGATTATTTGAAAACTTCCGTTGTAAATGTGACATAGCTAAACATGTACATTTCTATGTAGCTAATATTACTTAATATTAAGTAATATGGACTACTTAATTACTTATCTGTTATCTTTATTATTTTATAAATTTTCATGTTTAAATTTGAAGGCTATATTTAGTCTTTGGCTCCTAGTTTAACATCAAGGTGATTTTAGGTCCATTGAGGTCAATATGTGCTTATTAGTTTAGTTAGCAGTCATGAGGGAGGTGAGGCCACCACAGGAGTGATGAGGGGCAGAGAGCGCTATGGCAGTGGAGGGTGGATGCCTTAGATGAGGGGAAGCCACATTAAACATCTAAGTGCTATTTCTTTTTCCAAACCCCGCTCCAGCTTCAATAAAACCAGTGGCCTTGTTGCAGTCCCCTCAACCCTGGAGATGCTGCTGGTGAATGCCAGATCAGCAAGTGGAAAGGTAATGACTATCTATAATCTTGTCCAGGAAGAACATGCCAACCTATTCTGTATAACTGAAACCTGGCTGGACAAAAGGAGAGGTTTACATCTCTCCCAGATGCATCTGCAATGGTAGCAAGTAGAGCACTAGGCATGTCTTGAGGAGAAGGGAGTAGAGGTTGCTTTGGTCTATAAAGATGCCATATCCCTGCACAGATTTCCCATCCACCAGTTCTGAGTGTTCGTATCTTGCACTGGCAACTCAAGGCAGAACTGGGGTTCTGTTTGTATATGGTCCACCTGCAGCCTAACAGTCTCCCTGCCTGAGCTGGTAGAGGTGGTCTCAGAGGTGGTGTTGAGGACCACAAGGCTTGTGGGACTTCAACATTCAGAGGCTGGGTAAATCCTGAACAGGTGTCTGGAGGCAGTAGGTGGGATGGATTAGAGGTACTACGGGATGGAAAGTCTATGGATCTGGTGTCAGTGTTTACTTTTGCCACCTGTTACAGTGTTTTACTTTTATCAGGTTAGACTGGTTCGCTAGCTGCAACCCTATCTAGAGAAAAACCCTGCATCTGTTACACATACTAGTCTGGTTATATCCAGACTAGACTAAACCACTGCTTGTGTTATTCAACTTTTGCTATATATTTTTCTCAATAATTTTCTTTCTTTTTTCTTAAAAAACAAACGAAAACACCAAGGCATTCTTCTCTCTTGTTGCCTACTTTTATTGATTGATTGTTAGGTGTGTGTGTGTGTGTGTGTGTGTGTTTGCTGCTGGTTTTAGCTTGTTGTAAGTTGCTTTAATGATTGGTTGTTTTTTAAATGCTTTTTATGTTATATTTATATTTTGTAAGCTGCTTTGAGTGGCTCCTTTTTTGGAAGGGAAAAGCAGGGTATATACATTTCTGAGTTACATATAAAATAAATGTGCTTAATTGTTTTGTGTAAGCTACCATGGGATGGCTTTGCCCTGAAAGGAGGCATATACGTACATTCTGGAATAAATAAATGAATAAATAAGAGTGCAATCCTATGGCCCTCTGACCCTGCATGGGGGGGGCATAGGATTATTTGGAGTCCCAGCTCCGAGGTCCAGTGAGCTCGGAGCTGGACTCCGAATGCCAAGCCCACGCCCCGCCACCTCACAGCCGACATGGACAGAACCTCACTGGTTGCCTCCCTGAGGTTGCAAATCACCCTCAGAGAGGAGAAAAGGGGGTGTGCTGGGGGGTGGGGCTTACGCCATATCCAAGTGCTGCCCCAGCCTCCTTCCCTTCCCCTCCAAAGAGCTTCATCTAGGTGCCTGAAAACAGCTGTCTAGATTAAATGCAGGGCTCAAGTCACAGCGGCGGTCAAGGTTGCCACTGCCAT
The DNA here is from genome assembly GCA_021292165.1 of Shinisaurus crocodilurus. Taxonomy (NCBI): domain Eukaryota; kingdom Metazoa; phylum Chordata; class Lepidosauria; order Squamata; family Shinisauridae; genus Shinisaurus; species Shinisaurus crocodilurus. Next base: position 263,440,330 of record CM037876.1, on the reverse strand, counting down.
GCCTTGCACTGTGTATTGGATGTACGCAAGCCTCCGAGTTCAGAGGCTTACGTGCATCAACAGTGGGGTGATAGGATTGTACTCTGAATGTATAAATGGTTGAGAAGCAGTCCACAGATCCTGGAAGTTTCACAGACCACCATATGGGTTTTGCAATAGCATGAGCCAAATAGCTCCTAGTCCAAAATACTAAACAATATGTATTAGTCCAAAGTTAAATGGAGAAGATTTCATAGATTTCATAGATCATAGAGTTGGAAGGAGCCTACAAGGCTATTGAGTCCAACCAACTGCTCAGTGCAGGAAACTAGAGGAGGGGTCTCCCATCCAAGTAATAACCAGGCCTGACCCTGCTTAGCTTTCCACGCTCAGACAAGCTGAGCCAGCGTAAGCCACAGGCCTTTGATGACAATTTGATTTTGTTAATTTCTCCTGGTTTATTGGAAATGATGAAATTAATTATGAAAAATGTATCATATACAATCACTGGTAACCAGGTTGTTGTTCTTTCAACAGCTAATTCTGAGGTTAAAGGCTTTGCAGGGAGAAAAACTTTAAAACAGTCAGAATTCATGTGGTACTTTATTCTACATGGTTTTTGCATGGCTTTAGTTCCACTATCTCATTATATGTATATTTTTTCAGCTAGAACAAAGCACATCAATATATCCTGAAAACAAGGGAGGTTCGGAGGATGGCAACAAAAGAGAGGGCCTTCTCAGTGTAGGCCCCCTGATTGTGGAATGCTCTCTCAACTGAGATCCGCCTGGTGCCAACATTGTCATCTTTTTGGCACCAGGTTAAGATTTTCAACTATTCCCAGGCATTTGACAGTATATGATACAGCTTTTTAATGTGTCCTGGGATTCTTATTATGATTGTTTAAAATTGTCTTTATATTTTTTTTTGTGTTAATAGGTTTATATTATGTTGCATTTTTAGGGATTTAGGCTTTGGCTATTGGGTGACATAGAAATGTAATAGATGAAACGAGATGTTAATATTAATACCACATTGCTTAAGGAATCTTCTGTTTTCACTCAGATGCCTCTTAAAAGGGTTAACCATTTATCATTGCTTGGTTCTGGTGTTATGTTGATAATTTTATTCCTGTTAAAGATTTCCTTTCTCTCCAAATGTAAATGGATGAAATATATTCTAGATAAAACCAAAGGTAATATATTACAGACTGAAGTAAACACACACATATGTAACAGCTATTACTTTTCACATATTTATATGGGCATCCAAGCTGAAAAAGTTGGCTGCCTTGACACAATCAGGTAGCAATGTAAAATGTAAGCATTCTCATACATGAGAAAGTAAACATTACCTTGTGGTGAGCATAATCTTTTGAATTAAAAGTATTTTGAAACATTTTCAGCCTCAGTCAACAAATTCAGCTACCAGTTCAGTCAACCATAGAGCAATGTTTCATGGAACATTGTTGAAGTAATACATTGGAGCCACATGCTATCAAATCATGATGCCTTACTGTTCAGTTTGCTATTGGTTAGTGCTGTGTCAAGCCCTGACCCCTATTTTCATGAGATTTTTCTCTCCCTGAAAAAGAGGCATTATTTTTTCTGTCTCTTTTGCAGGGAGGGGGAGACTTGCAAATGATTTTCTCATTGGGGGAGGAGGCAGGGTTTCTGCTTATCTTTTTAAGTGTAGCAGGTGACTGATGTTTGATTTTTGTTTTTGTTTTTAAACTTTAAAATCACCCTGTGCAACTCCCATGAGACCACACAATGTGGGGTGCTCTTATAGGCACACAGGAAGAGCTGCCGCGCTGGAGAAGCCTGTCTGTAAAGAGTCCTGAACAGCTGCAAGTGCACAGAGAGTTTTTAAAGTTTAAAAAACAAAATGAAAGAAGACCCATCAGCCACCTCCTACACTTAAAAAGATTAACAGAACTCCTGCCTTCCTCCCCAATGGGAAAATTATTCAAAATTCTCAGCTCCCCCAGCCTCTTCCACCTGTTTTCATCCCACCCCCCAATTGCTGAAAATGGAAGAATTGAAATATTCAGCACAGTACTAATATTGGTGTTGATATGCATACTTACAGTGACACATAGAATGATATGCAGCAATATGGTTACCATGAACCCCTACACATGGCAAGTGGGCGCAACAAGGATGATAAAGGGACTGGAAACAAGGCCCTATGAGGAGAGACTGAAAGAACTGGGCATGTTTAGCCTTCAGAAGAGGAGACTGAGGGGAGATATGATCGCACTCTTCCAGTACCTGAAAGGTTGTCACAAAGATGAGGGCCAGGATCTCTTCTCAATCACCCCAGTTTGCAGGACACGGAATAATGGGCTCAAGTTACAGGAACCCAGATTCCGCCTAAACATCAGGAAAAATTTCCTGACTGTTAGAGTGATAAGACAATGGAACCAACTACCTAGGGAGGTGGCTGGGCTCTCCCACTCTGGAGGCATTCAAGGTGCAGCTGGACAGCCATCTGTCAGGGATACTTTGACTCAGATTCCTGCATTGAGCAGGGGGTTGGACTCAATGGCCTTGTAGGCCCCTTCCAACTCTACTTTTCTATGATTCTATGATTCTATGTTACTATGTTGCATGGCAATTGCATTCTCATTGAGTTTGTATGTCTCTGTTGCCAAGGCATGCACTAATGCAGCTAGATATGTGATAGCAAAAAGGCAATGGGCCAAATAGGATACTATAAGGGTAAGTCTGTAGTCTCAACTTCAGTTGCACCATACCTATTTATTTATTTATTTATTTAATACATTTTTATACCGCCCAATAGCCAAAGCTCTCTGGGTGGTTTACAACAGTTAACATCATAAAATACAATATAAAATATAAAATTTAAAAACACAGATTAAACCACCTATGTTCAGTTCAGTACTGCACAACAGTGTTGCAAATTCCTGCTATATAGCTATGATGATTCCTGCAGTATGACCCAAGCCACTATGCTGGTATGAGGCCTTCGGACAGCTCAGGATGACAGATTGATTGATTGATTGATTGATTTAAACCATATTCCACCTTTCCATATTCAATGCCCAAAGTGGCTTAAAACATGACAACAAAACATTACAATAAAAACACAATAAAATGACATTGCAAAAAGAGGAGATAAAAACAGCAGCCAGTTACCATAAAGCAATGAAACAACGTAGCAGGGGAGAAAAATACTAGCTCACCCAACAGGCCCAAAGCCTGCAGGAAAGGGAAGTTCTACACCAGGGGTAGGCAATGTAGTGCCTGTTTTTCACCGGTGTGCCCTCAGACACCTTTCTTGGCATGCACCGAGGTCCCTTGCCCCTCCTACATTTTATTTATTTATTCATTTAGATAACAAAATGTCTTACTGCAGCTGGGATTGCTTCAAAGCAAGGTGAGGGCTTCTGGGAAGGGAGTTTCAGAGCCAGCTCATAGCCACTGTGAAGGCCCTCCCCTGCGTTCCTACCAAGCGCACCTCATGTGTTGGCAGGATGCAGAGCAGCTCTTAATACCCGGGCAGGTTCATATTGAAAGAGGATATTCCTTCAGTTACCTGATGCCACAGGTTGTACTTTGGTTTTGCACTCACTGTAGAATTTCCTAAATGTCTATCTGATGACATTGGAGCCAATACTGTCTTTGGGCATATATTTTTGGCCCTTGAAAAGACATTTGGGGCATTCCTTTTGGCGATTAAGTGACAGCAAAACCCATTTGCAAGCTGCCAGTCACACAGAGCCTTAAGACTTTCTCACACATTAGTATAGTTATGATAATACCAAAATACCATATTGTCAGCTTTCACACTGGATTAATGCATTTGGCTTATTATGGGTGTAACTGTCAATGTCTATGATGAACTGAAAAGTTTGACTGACATATAAGATGGCAGTATCCTCTATCTTCTTGTAAACGGCTTCCTATATTATCTCTAGGCCTAACGTAAAGAAAATAAACAGAAATCTACAACGTTTCACTGAGATCAAATGAGTTTCAAGTAGCAACAGGATAGTGCTGTATTATGTATCACAGAAAAGTTTTCACCTATTTAGCCTGCCTTGTGTAATTCAATGCTGGCTTAAGGCAGGGATAACCTGACAAGTGCGGTTCCAGCCAGGAATCTCTTAAGTATTTCTTGACAGTTCTTACCCATAAGCAATCTGTTTGCACAGGAAATATAACTTTGTGGGGGAAACACCAGTTTCCTCTTCTGTTCATTCATTGTAAAACATATATATATATATATATATATATATATATATAAAAACAACACTAGTTGCCACTTGTTTCACTTAAACATCTGGAGAGGTCCACCGGTTTATTGTATAGAGCAGAAGTGGACAACTGCAGGAGGTTGAGCGGCCATTTCTGCTCCCCAAACCACCCACCACAGGCCACACTCTGCAGGGTGCCCCCACCAAAAAGGTTTTTTTTTAAAAAAAAAAAAAATTGAGAAAAATGCCAGCTTGCTGCCAAAATCACTCTGTAGTGCTACAGAATGCTACAAGAGTTTCCAAGCAAAATTTAACCCTTTCGGTGCTCCTTAGTTGCTACTGATGCCATTTTGAAATTATTATTATTATTTTAAAAAATTCAGGGGATGTGTGTGTGTGGGGGGTAGAAAATGTGTCCCACAGCCTGTGTGTTGCCCACCCCTAGCATAGAGCAATGAGCCCCCTGGCCTCTACTCCAGCCTCTATGAATGATGTCTTTAAGTGTACACTTTAAAATGTAAGGTGTGAATGCAAGCAAACAATTGTTTGCAAATATGTGTACTGTGCACTTGCCAGTGAGCTATGATTGGCTCAGCTGCTTATTTAATGGACACTAAAACCCAGGTATGTCTCCGCATATCATGTGAAAAATCCCTCTGATTCATTTAAGTGTACGGGTAGAAATAGATCCCAATACTTCCAGCTTATCTACACGTAGTGGTATGCATGTGAACATCCCCCTCTCACACACGTGTATGCATGCCAGAAAACCTGTCTAACCAATAGTGAAAGACTGGGACAGGTTCTAGACCAGTGTTCTCCAACCTTGGGTCCCCAGATGTTTTTGGCCTACCACTCCCAGCGTAGCTGGCTGGGGCATGCTGGGAGTTGTAGGCCAAAAGCATCTGGGGACCCAAGGTTGGAGAACACTGCTCTAGACTCCTGCCTGCCAGTGGCTTCTAGTTGGTGCGCTCCGTCACACCTAAAATGGCAGATGAAGTGCTTAAGATGTAAGTCCATCCTATACCCAAGGTATATAGAAGGGAGTCCCCTACTTGGGACCCTGTTCCACCTACTGTTATGAGGCAGAGTTAGCATGGTGTATTCTGTTCAAGGACAGAAGGGTCAATGAGGCACAGGGCTGGTGTCAAGGGTAGGCACGGCTGGGCATCTGCTGAGGGCACACAGCCCAGCAGGGGCCCACTGACAAAAGCCTCCTGGAGCTGCACACTTCCTCATCACTATTGCAGCCTGTTCGTTCACCTGCCTCTCACTCTGGCTCGAAAAATGGTGGTGGAGGAACAGTAGATGCCACTGCCTAATTGCACACTGGATCTTTGTCTGTCAAGCAAGCAAGTGGTTGCAATGATGAGAAAGAGGATGTGGAGCAATAGCAGCTGGTGACAATGTCAGCAAGAAGGTAGACTTCCCTGAGGAAAGGGGCCCATTGAGAGTGTCTTGCCCAAAGGCCCTCCAAAACCTGGAGCCAGAACTGTTGACATAGGTATATGGGTGGCCACTTCTGGTAGAGAGTGTATCACAAAAATGGACCTGCAGTCTGATCCTACAGTTCGTGTTCTCATTTGTATTATGGATTGGGAAAGTAGTGCATGTGGACTGTCTTTCCTGGGGGTCCACACATTTTCTCAGTACATGCTCCATTCGCTCCTCCTCACCATCATAGTATTTACATTAAGACACACAGTGCCTTTCTGCTCCCTGCTCCTTCTCTGCTCACCCATGTTCTTATCTTCTCAGCTATCTGTATGAGGACAAATGTGGTTACACAATTTTCACTTCCCTGAGTGGTCAGAAGGCCCAGGGCAGGATAGCTCTACAGAAGGGGTGGAGAACCAAGGGCTGAATTCAATATCAGAGAAAATCTTGGGGGCCACATGGTGGTGGTGGGCAGCAGCAGAAGGAAAAGGTGACAGGGCCCAACACAAAGGGAAAGGGACCACACACACACACAGCATATTGTAGTTTGAAGCTCTTACTGCCAGTCACTAAGCCTTAGGTGAGACATCCCAACCTTTCAGAATGGGGGTGGGGGACTGCACAAAAGCCAGGAAACCACCAAACAACTGATGGTTGGAGGAAAAATGGATGGGGGCAGGGGAAGGGGTGTGGCCTTCTGAGGAACCCCAGAAGTCTGGATTTGGCCACCAGATCTGGATGTGGGGAGTTCTAATGTAAAACTGAAAAGAAGGTATAGCTATTAGATACACATTTAAAGTACTGTCTGTTTTAGCCCAGAGTCATCTGCCACGTGCTCCCCTTGATGACTGTCTGTCATCTGTCTGCATGCCCAGAAGACTATACACAGTAGACGTGGGGCCCAAGTGTGCAAGGAAAAGGGGGGGAAGGACACATGGGCTCAATGAATAAAAATCACTGGCACAGACAGTAGATCAAGTGCAACACAAATCTGGATCTGGATTTCATAACGTTAGTGATGGGAGATGTCAGCAATTTGACAATTATGGCACATTTCTATTTAAAAGGCACTCAGTACTACACATATGTCAGGTTACATCATGGGGAGAAAGAACAATTTGTAAGAATTCTTTAAACATGAAAACTATATTGTCAGTTTCCTAAATATTAAGCTTGATCCAAAAACCTAGCAGAGAAGTTGTACCAGAAGCAGGCAAATGCATGTAATTTTGAAGAAGAAAAAAATTACTTAAACCCTTAATGTTGTGATATGTATCACTTCACCAGCTGTAGCACACTGTTTACACATGGAAAGAACAGAATGGCTGTAAACAAGTTTGTTATGTCTTTCTGGGTTCTCGTGTTTTTCGCATGGGAAGCCTAGACCGTGGGAGCATTATGAGCTAGTCACATGGTTTCTATGTTCTGATGACGTGCTAACTTGTTTTCTGTCTGAAGCCATCTTAGAGAGAGGCAGGACTGCTTTCTCTCTTCTCCTTTGTGCTTCTTGCTGGACTTTTGTCACTGCAACAATGTAACTTCTTTGCTGAGGTGGAGTGAAGCTCAACTTACTCCACTGGATGTAATGTTTGCTATGCATTTATACTCTGCACATGGACTGTAACTAGGAAATGTATACTCTGTAGAACTTTACTTGCTAAGTGAATAAACAGATAGAATTAGACCTGTGGTGTTACAGAGTGTTTCCTGACTCCATGGATTAATCTGCAAACGGGGAAGCTGGAAGCAAGTTGGATTACAGGCAGGCTGGGCTGGCATCTTCACAACACGCAACACGCTGCGTAAAGGGGGGAGCTGAGATCTGGAAGGTCTGTGTGTGGAATAACAGGCCTCTGCTAGCACACAGACAGGATTTAAAATCTCCCATGTGCACACGCACTCTGCTGCTCATGAGCACATGCACCAACTACACATATGTCAGGTTACATCATGGGGAGAAAGAACAATTTGCAAGAATTCTTTAAACATGAAAACTATATTGTTAGTTTCCTAAATATTAAGCTTGATCCAAAAACCTAGCAGAGAAGTTGTACCAGAAGCAGGCAAATGCATGTAATTTTGAAGAAGAAAAAAATTACTTAAACCCTTAAACCTTGTCAAATTTATGACAAGATGTGCACTACTGTATTTATTTTGGCAGCTTACTACTTAATGAAGCATAGAAGAATCAATAGAAGGCTTATGCAACAGAAATGTATGACACACTATGTCACTATTATTTTGTTACTAAAATATATACAAACATCAATCGACCAACAAATTAACCTTAACTAAAATTTAACCACTAAACCTCTGAAAATATGTCAATATATTATCTTGCTGTCTGCCATAGTATTTACAATAATTTGATGGAAAGCAGATCCCCCCCCCACTTCACTAAAGATTCAAAATTGAGTGGGAGTTTGGTAGTTATCCGCTTTTAATTGTAAACTTTATCTACCTGACAAATTGATGATAATTATGATCAAAGGAGATCATTGTACATAATCTTGTCTATGAATTTGAGCTGGAGAAATATAGACAACTTACAACATTTTTATTTCTACTGGAGATTTTTACTCAGAATCACTCACAATGGAAATAAATAAAAGCATCAAAAGCTTCTCCACCCATTAACAAAAACATTTCCATTTAATGTGTCATATTAAGGGCTTTCCAAGTTCACTCAAGCTCCAAAATGCTGAGAATGTACAGCTCTTAAGGGCCATGCCCTTAGCATTGCATTCTTTAGGCAATATGGATATAGTATGGTATGGGATCTTATACTGGGTCTAGTCATCTTCATCACCATCTTGAAGCTGGATGGCAGTCAGTGGCAGAGTGCTGGAATAAGTCTCAGATTTGTCTGTTCACTGGAATAGACATATAGAGTCTATGGAACCAGTGCCAGCCCCAGACACTTCAGGGGCCTTGGGCAAGGCACCCTCAATGTCCCCCCTCCCTCAGTGAGTCTATCTTCTCACCACCATTGTCACCAGCTGCTCTCGCTCCTCATCCTCTTTCTCATCATTGTTACCACTTGCTTGCTTGACAGGCAGAGAGCCAGTGAACAATTAGGAAGTGGCATCTATTTATTTATTACTAGCTGTTGCCCGTGGCTGTGCTCACATGTATTTTAGGATTTGGTATAATTGTTTTTAGAAGAAACATGTATGGAAAAGATGCAGTGTCTCTGACTGAAAGTGTAACGTTTAGGCTTGGTGCTGGCAGCAGAAATATTTTGTGACAGAAATATCTGTTTGTAAAGAAAAATCAGTTTAATCCTGAGTCTACAGGTGATGAAGAGTGAGCATGCCAAGTTTGGGGTAGATTCGTCTAAATGTGATGGAGCCTATGTGACGATGCCCTCACCCCACAACAGTCAGTCAGTCATTTAAAAGTTTCCGTCCCTTTTCACCCCTCAGAGAACATTCTAAATGGCCTAGGGGAGATTTGCATACCCAGCCCTATTGGCCCCTGCAGGAATTCATACGAACATTCTAAGTGTCGTATGGGCTATTTGCATAACTGTTCCTATTGGCTCCTGCAGCAATTATGAGGTGAGGCCTATTTGCAGAACTGCAGATATGAGAGTGGGGCAATTTTGCCCCCTTTTTTCACCCCCTTAGGGACAGAATGTACCAAAATCCTTCTTTAGTGGGGGTGTACATCATAAAAGCAATGTCCCTTCAAAATTTCATGTTCCTAGATTAAACAGTTTGAGCTGGGTGTTGATGAGTCAGTCAGTCAGTCAGTCAGTCAGGACACCTTCTTTTATATATATAGATATTTATATTTATATCCAGCCTTTTCCCCTCGCAAGGAACCCAAGGCGGCTTACATAATCATCCTTCTCTTCCTCATCCCCCTCCTTCCCATTTTTATCTTTCCAACAACCCTCTGAGATAGGTTAGGCTGAGAGTCAGCGAGAAGCAGGTGAACAAGCAGGTTGCAATAGTGATAAGGAAGAGCAACTCCAGGGGGCGCTTGTCAGTGGGCCCCTGCTGGGGTGTGGTCCCTTAGCAGATGTCCAACCATGCCTACCCTTGATGCCAGCCATGTGTCTCACTGATCTTTCTGTCATTGAACAAATACACCTCCCCACCACATGCCCAACCATGCCTACCCTTGATGCCGGCCTTGTATGCAACTGAAACTTGTATACCACTGAAACCTTCATTCAACTTTTCATACAACATTCCATGTTACAGTTACCCAACTGGCAACCAATACCATCCACATAGAAAGATGGGATTGAAAGGGACCTTTAGCATGGAAGTGTTGCGTACACTGGGAAGCAGGCAGCAAAGATGGCAAGAACAATTCTCCCCTCCCACCCACCCCCAGCTACACTCCTTGGCTTCCTGGAGCTTGTGCATGCCCCCCCCCTTCAGTTACTGGCAGGCACCACCTTTAGCAGGAGATGCTGCCTTGATGTCCCTGTACTGGCAGCTAGAGAGAAAGTTCTGGGGACTCCACATAACTGCCTGGGGAATTAGTGTCAGCAGCAGTAGCCACTCACTGACCCAGTGGCAGTGGGTGGTACAGGCATCTCCAAGTTAGTGCTGGCTCTCAAGCCATTCCTGGAAACCCGGAATGTTGCTGCTGCCACAGACATACAGTCACAAAATTCAGTGAAAACAGAGGAACAGCTCTCTGAGAAGTTCCTTTTACAACCCTTTCAAAAGCCCTGTGATCGAAAGGAGAGAGGCCTGGTAAAGTTATTTCCCATTTAGAAGCTAGACTTGTTAATCACAAAATTAAACCCTCCTCCTCTCTCCCCTCCCATTCCCACCCAGGTATTTCCGTTATATGGAGAGGTTGGGGGGAAATGTATCAATATTTATTTATTTATTTTTTGCAAACACACGTTCAGTGTCTCTGTATCCTCCAAAATCTCTGAATTGCTAACAAAGCTTTGGGAGGGTTTGATTTTGAGATCTCCTGAATCTATCAACCCAATTTGGTACTGGATTCAGGATTCACCTGGATCTGCTGCACAACCCTATGGATTTTGCTCATTTTATTACCATGTCTTATTTCATATCACCATCTTAAGTTCCATCTTAATATGTTTCTATGTGAAACATTTTTCAAAATGTTATGGTGTGTAAACAAAGGTTGGAAGGGAAGGGGGAGAGAACTTGTAGGGCTTGCTGCAATTGATTTATTTTTAAGGGGAAATAATCCTGCATTATAAGTCAGGAATTTGGGAAGCAGCAGTGCCTGCCTCCTTATGATGTGCTGAATTCCCAAAGCTGTCATTTTTATGAAACAAAATGACAGGATGACTTCTGTCATTTATAACAGTATTTTAAAAAATAAAAATCTAGTGCACAAAAATTGACAGGATTGTTACAGTAGGGCAAGCATTCCATAGAAAGTAAGTTAAAGTTGTGCCTACTACATTTTTCTGATTTACTGTAGATATAGTAAAAGGCATTGGTGTGTTGAAAGAAAATGGGATCTGTATTGTGAGGCTATAATGAGAGAACAAGATTAAACAACAAAAAATCACACCTAAGGATGGACGAATGTGTCAATTTCTAACAATTTCTCATTTTTCCAATGTTAAATTCAGTTTGACCCAAACTTTGAGATTTTTTTTTAATGTTTGCATGAAAATTCATAAGTATTTTTGTGCACATTTTGCCCTAACAGGTTCATTTTTGTATGCACTTCTACCTAATATACCCAATTTTTGAAAGCAATTTTGCTAATATAATGCATTTTTAACATTATTTTCCCTAATATATGCATTTTTGCACACATTTTTAATTGGAGAACTCCAATGCAAAATTTGGAGAACAGCAAATTTTGAAGGATAACTGAGTTGCAGTTCACACAGTGGTCTGTGTAAAGAGGTGGAATTCGTATTGGAATGTAAACTGAATGAATTTCTCCCCCATCCTTACTCCAGCTAGACTGCTAACTGGCACTGGGTGATGTGAGGACATCACAAAAGCACTCTGCCCTCTTCACTGGCACCCAGTCTATTTCTGGACCCAATTCAAGGTGCTGCTTTTGACCTTTAAGGCTCTTCATGTCTTCTTTGGAGCCCCTGCTCTGAAGTTCAGTGAGTGGCTACAGGAAGGAGGTGCATGCAAACGGCTGCTGCACTCAGAGTTCCAGCAGCTCAAGCCAGGGAAAGCAAAGGTGAATATTACTGGGACAGCAAAGGTGGATTCTTCCCAGTCAGATGTTCCAAACAGGAGTAGAGGGCTGGATTCAATTTCCTTCCAATCCAGTTGATGGAATACTGGTCTATGTGAGTGCATCCCTGGCTGCTGATGCAGGCTGCTGGATTGGGACATCCATTTTTGTAACCTTGCAAGAGGACATTTCTCCCTTTTGGAGAGTAATTTGTTAACAGAGATGCAGAAAAAGCAATATCTACACCTCAATTCAGCATAAAGAGCTGCTTACCTGCCTCACTGTGCCATCAGGTAAGAGTTTTGGGTGGACCAAAATGGCCATTGTGTAGCATCTTGACATCTGGTGTTCCATCAACATCACCAGGAAATCCACGTTATTATAACAATGAAATAGGGCTGGCCACTGCAACTACCTCATCACCAGACTTGTTGCAATGACATTGCACAAAGCTCCTATGCGGCACAGCAATGGGTGAAGATGTGTCTAACAATGGCAACAAGACTATGGATAAATGACCTGCATTCTATCATAAAGAGTTTTCAGAAACCATGGACCAAACTATACCACTGCCTACATTGCTGATGTTTAGTCTTTTAGGAAATCATTGTAGCAGAACAAGATGTGCCTGACCCATTGTGAACTGCACCACTCTAACAAGGCGCCTCATTTTGTCATGTAGAAACATAGAAAAACATTGAAGAAACCCTAATCCTTACACAGACAACAGCCTCTTTCATACATCCAGAAAAAGGCTCTGAATTTGTGTAGGGTGGAAGTTGGATTCTGCTGCTGTGATTCAACCTCATGTGCATTTGTTGAATGCATGAAGCCCCTCCCAAAGATCTGAAAGGGGCTAATATCTAGAAGGAAAGTATTTGCTCATTAGTGTTCTAGTATATTCTAGTTTTCAATCAGCTCAGACTGACACCTACCTTTAACATAAACCTGCAGCACAGAACTCATATTAAATATGTGAGAGAGAAATCCTAAAGGTGAGGAGCCCTATCAGTGGAGTGCTCTGAACTGAGAGGCTCCATCCTCTCCTGACAGGCTCTTGCTGACAGGGTGGGTGGGGTGGCAGAGGCTTTTTTTGCCTATCCATCCTCCAAAAAGTGAATTTCCATTACAAGGGGCCTCAGAGTCCATCCAACTTTCCCTCTGGTTGGGGTCTGGGAGGGCTTAGGATCCCTTGGATCCTAAGATACTCCCTCCCTGTCCACCAGCACACCCCTCACACTGTTGCAAAAACATGCTAGATCCTAATGTACCCAGTTCAAATGATGCACATTAGGCAGGAGAAAAAGTCTGGCAGTGGTCCAACATTGTTTATTCTATAGAACAGGAGATACAGGAGTATAACACTGCAAAGCTGCATCTCAACATGGATGCTGAAATCTTATCAATTTATACAGTATCTTCTGACGCAGTTCCACGCATGCGTCTCAATAACAGAAACTTCTAGCTGTGAATAGAAAAAATACAGTAGGGATAGAAACAGAAATCTTAAACATGCTCACTAAGCTTTTCATTACTGGACCAAAGGTTAGTCAGGGCAGGCTGCCTTCTCCAGTCCTCTACCCCCCCCCCCATCCTTGCTAAAACAGCAGAACAAGATAAGCAAGAAGGCAACATTCCTCAGTTTTACTTCTCTGTCTCCATTACTGGTACAGGGGTTAGTCTGAACAGCAAAAAGTTGTAAAGGAAAGCATTTCATTACTTTTAACTCATTAGTTACTGAATTTTTACAACAACACTCCCATTTCTTCCCCTCCTTGAGGCGTGTGTAAACCTCCATGGTGGCTGTGTAAGCCTCCATGGTGGCTGGGAAGGGCTAGGAGGGCTCTGACTTTCTAGCCCTTGCCAGCCACCATGGAGGTTCACACAGTGGCTTCTCTACAAGGTCAGAACTCTGACCTCATACAGGGGAAGAAATGGGAGTGTGAGTTGTGTCTAAGTGGGTTTTTTTTTCTAGACAATCTTATGGCTCCTGGGACCCTGTCTAGGAACTATAAGATTGCTCTGTGAGTGTCTTTTTTCTGCTTTCTGTTTTATTTATTTTTTCTCTTTCTTCATGTTAAACCCCCTGCCCGCTGTTCTCCTCAAAAAAACAAACAGCAACAACAGCAATCAATCAAACAAACAAAAACCAACAAACAAAATAAAAGTATGCTTTCCCTTGCGACGCGTGACCTAAATTAGATTAGGGGATAACCAACTTTTGAAACATGAAGAGTGCAATCTTATGCATGTTTAGACAAAAAAAATAGTCCGACATCTGCCAGCGTTCCCCACCCAGCATGGGAGCTGTACCTGTAGGACTTTTTTCTATCCAAACATGAATAGGATTGTGCCCGAAGTCACTTGCATTGAAGCAACAATGACTAACTGATGTCCAGCATGCTAGATCTAACTCCAGCAGCAATTTTATCTCGATCATAATGACCCTATCAATTTTGAAATGAGGTGTAGTAAAAGATTTGCCCATAATTTCACCCAGAAGGAAAAGAAAACAGCTTTCAGATTGTGAGGATTTATTTATTCCACACTTTAATCTGACATAGCTCTCTTTTGGATTTTTCATGAAACGGCAATGTAATTGCAATTTTGTCCCTATGCAATGCTATGCCTGAATGTATGTGCTACCTTACCTTACTGCTAGGTAGTGCCTACTTTATTATGGAGTCTGACCACTTCCAAGCTCCCAGACTGCTGTTTGGAGTGGCCATCAGAAGACCGAAGCTGGAAATCCTATATTAAAGCTATGTTACTACGTTTCTTGTGCCATATCCTTTGCTAGGACATCACATAGAATCATAGAATCATAGAATAGTAGAGTTGGAAGGTCATCGAGTCCAACCCCCTGCTCAATGCAGGAACCCAAGTCAAAGCATCCCCGACAGATGGCTGTCCAGCTGCACCTTGAATGCCTGCAGTGTTGGAGAGCCCACAACCTCCCTAGGTAGTTGGTTCCATTGTCGTATTGCTCTAACAGTCAGGAATTTTTTCCTGATGTCCAGGCGGAATCTGGCTTCCTGTAGCTTGAGCCCATTATTCAATGTCTTGCAATCTGCGATGATCAAGAAGAGATCCTGGCCCTCCTCTGAATGACAATCTTTCAAGTACTTGAAGAGTGCTATCATATCTCCCTGCAGTCTCCTCTTCTGAAGACTAAACATGCCCAGTTCTTTCAGGCTCTCCTCATAGGGCTTTGTTTCCAGTCCCCTAATCATCTTTCCAGTCCCCACATGCGCATGACAGGGACATGCAATTTTCTAGCAATTGTACAAGTACATTCCAAAGCATTTTGGATATAAAGTTGGCTAGAAATTGGCAATATCTTCCAGTCTAGTCTTCTTTTTTTAAAAAAATGTTTCCTTTGTGTCTTCAGAGATACCCTAAGGGAGGTGCTGCATCTCTTGAGAACTACGGGTAATCCACAGGTAGAGTACATTGTCCGTATAATCAAGAAGTGGGCCAAGGAAAACAGAGCCCCCCTTTAAACCAGCATCGTCAAGAG
Organism: Shinisaurus crocodilurus; assembly: GCA_021292165.1. Lineage (NCBI taxonomy): Eukaryota > Metazoa > Chordata > Lepidosauria > Squamata > Shinisauridae > Shinisaurus > Shinisaurus crocodilurus. The sequence continues at coordinate 263,425,019 of CM037876.1, read as the reverse complement.
AATGGAAGCAGCCATCATCTGTGTTGTACCTGGCTGTAATAATGTGGCATTTTCCAACCTAATGGCAGCATTCTTTGCAGAACCCAAGAATGAGGCATATCCAAGAGGAAGTAAAGTTCACTAATAGTGTATTAAAACAAGTCCTTCTGCTTGCTTTTTTTTATAACTACTATAGGATCTTTAAGGAAAATCCTTATTGCCTTAGTAACTTTTACCAGTATTTGCTGTTGTATTGGAATTATTTTGGAGCCTAATGAACAGATTACACTGTAGTGGTATTGAATTTGGGTTCTGTACCACTTTAGGTTTGGTAAACTTCCTGCTGTAGCCAGGCTGTCTGGGCCGTCCTCAGTGTCTCTGACTCAGTACCTGGGAAAGCAGTGTCTCCTATCAATCGATAAAAGAAAGTGCTGGATATGAAAGAGCTGAGTCAGCAAACCACCAGCCTGACAGGAGCAGCAAGAGAAGTGTGTGTGTGTGTGTGTGTGTGTGTTTTAAACTAAGACAAACTTATTTAAAGTTGAAGAAAAACCAGGGAAACAAATGAGTGAGGAAAGGCAAAAGAAAGAACTTCCAATGGCCCCTCACCTGGGGCCGGGGAGAAGGCTTGCGCGTGGGGGAGGAGAGAGGAGGCAGGCAGCTGGTCAGGTGGGTCACTAGCAACGAGCCAATGGCTCAAAAGGGCGGGGACACAGGTAAGAGCTTATTTAAGCTCCTGGGTTCCCGCCTTCGATCTCTTTGCTCCTGTTTTCCAGCTGAATCACATCGTCCTCCTCCTTGATCGTCCTCGTGGTATCGTTCCTTTGTTTGTTTGTGTGTGGGTGTGCATGTGCATGGGTGCTTGGGGAAGGGATCAGGTGTGTTTGTTGAAGAGATGGAAGTAGCAATCCACCATAAGGCAAGCTACTGCATATCTCATAAGAGCACATGTGGGCAACCCATGGGCTGTATTTGGGCTGCATGTGGCCCTTAGAGGCATTCAGTGCAGCCTGTATGGGTGTACATGGGGTGTGTGTAAATATGAAAAAGAGAAAGGAAAGGAAAGAAGAAAGGAAGGAAGGGTGAGAAATTATTGAGAGAGAAAAAGAGAGAAACAGTGTGGGATGGTTATATTATAAGTGAAAGAGAGTGAGAGAGTGTGGGGAGTGTCTCTGGCCCTCCCCATCACTGGTTCTGGTCCTGCCCACACTGTCCCCTGAAATATTATATCTGAGGGAATGCGGTCCCTGACAGGAAAAAAGTTGCCCACTCCTGATCTAGACAGCTGATCTAGGCACCAAACTCAATATCCAGTCCATGGGCTTATGTATGAAACAAATACATTATTGTAATAAATTATGATGATGTGAGTGACAAATTCAGTGAATGGGTTTGGCTTTCATTGCCAAGGCTTAACACATGACCACTGCTGTGTGGCTCTTATTTCTCAAGTAGTTGAGTCATGATGAGATGAATCTGGAATAAACCAGGCTTGTGTTGTGTATGTGTCATTCAAGGGTTCCCTAACAGCTCCTGAAGAGTAAATAATGGATCTTCAGTTATATTTGCATTCCCCACAAATGTGTGTGGTTGCTCTTTCTTCTTTCCATTTCACAGACAGCAAACTGAAGCTAAGAATTATGGTAGCTTCAGGAGTTTCAGAAACACAAGATGCATCTGTCTGTGGAAACCATTTTCAAATAACAGGGCTTGATTTGTATATCTCCAGTAGATTTTATATTCCCAATACTTTTTACATTCAGAAGAATCCATGTCATTTTGTAGGCTGAGCACTATCTTTAGGTTTCTATGGTCTAATTATCGCCGGCACTTGGCCTGTGAGTGTGAGATTGATTCTCAGGCTGATGTGTGTCTCTCCCACTTTATGTTTACCATCAAGTGTGATCAGCTCCATACATAGGTGGATCACATGTGACCCATCCATGCCTTTTTTGTGGCAGATAGATTGTGTTATGGGACATTCATGTGCAGAGACATAGACAGATACAGGGCCAGTGGTGCGTGATGTTCTACAGATGGTGGATGCCACACCTCAGACTTATACCCATGTGAGATGGCTCTCTGTATAGCCAGCTCATGTGCAAGTTTTGAAACTGTATTCCTAGCAACCCTGAGGTTCTCAGAAGTGTATCGCTGTTCCTCAGTGATACTCAGCCATGCGACATCCCTTCTAGAGCCAGACTCAGCTAATTGGTCCAAAGCAAACTGCATTCTTTATAGCTTATGTTCTATGAATAACATACGCATTTCCTAAACTCCACGACAGTAAAGCATTCTTTTATCCTCACCTTTTGTATCTGCCATATGTGTTTATAGCTTTCTTATTTGCACCTCCTGAATATTTTTTTTCATTTCCATACATAAGCAAAAGCTATTATAACAACAGTTTCTATTCTAGTTTCATGTTGACTTAGATCTCCATGCTTTACTTTGAACTTTCTTTCTTTCTTTTTAATAAATTAGCTTTACAGATTATATAACATGCAGTAAATATGTACAGGCATTTTCACATCTTTTTTGCAATATATTTTTCCCACAGTGGCTACAGGGGCAACTAGATCTGTGAAGGCTGTACTTTTTATGTAAAAGCAGCAATGTATTCCAAATAACAATGTTTAAATTTTAAAACAGCCAACTGAGTGCTATACAAACTGACTGCCATGCCTAGTGTGGTGGGTCTACCTCAAAGGGCACAATGAGGCATGACATATGAGATCCATAATTTCTTCCTGTTACCTTTAAAAATGAGTAACAGCAGTCCTGTTCCATCTTCCATGCGTTTACTGTATTCATGGAGGCAACTTCTGACCAGATTTCCCTTCACACCCCACGCTCCTGTGGGGGGGGGGGAGTTTTGCGCGGGGGGGACTGTAGAGCAGAGACAGGAATGAGGTGATTTCACCTCCAATCGGGGCACGGGCAAATTGTTTGCCCGATGGCGTGAGGCATAAGGGGTGAGGCCCTGAGGCAGTATTTAGGTACAGGAGACCCCACCCAGCACCTCTTTCTTCGCAGCTCCCTCCCTCCACTCCCGATGAAGCAGTGTGGTCGCCTTTTACGGGGCCGAGTAGGAATTTTGGCTCATTGTCCTTATTGGCTCGGGGCAATGTGCGTGTTTCGCCTACTCTATACTGTGGCAATCGGTGGTGGGTTTGTTGTTTTGGGTTACCTGTTATTTCGGTCACATTGGCCTTAGGTTAGGCGGTAAGTGCGGTGAATAGGCAGTGGGGGTTAGGGTTGCGGTGTGCATCCCATGGCACCTTTGAAGGTGATGGGCGAGAACCCGAGCCTCACAAATGTCGATGCCTTGTGGCTCCATTTGTGAGAGGTAGGGTCGCCTTTGGGGTCTACCCATCTCACCCTCCTCGGTTGTCCCGTGGCGCCGGGGGGCGGTGACCCTGGGTAGATCCCCCAGCACCCCGTGTGCGGAATTCGAGGGTGGCGAGTCATTGCGCCGCCCTCGAGTTTGGGATGCTTTCGCCCGGATATGCTCCACTGGCCTTTTGGCTGGCCTTAGTTAATCCCGCACTTCTCCCTTCGCAGATCTTCGATTGAATAAATGTGGCCCTGATTTTATACCATAACTGCTGTCTCATCTCTTCATTTCCCCCTTTGCCCGTGCAATACAAAGAACCAAGGAATAAATTTGGCTCTGAAACAAAACATACACACTTTACTGTCAGCAAACAGAAGGGCTCCTCCTGTTCATGGAAGGCTTTTACGTCCTACTAGACGTGCATGGGTAGCGCTGTAAAACCTTGGGCAGTATCCAATGCTGCCAGTCCATGCGCAGGACCTATGGCTGCTTTTGTTCCGTGTGTGGCCCGTCCCACCAATTCCATTGCGAAAGTGGCACCCACCCATGCTAGTTTCTGGACCAGGTCAGGTCAGCGGAGCTCCCTTATGTGAGCCTGGTTCCAGAATTGAGCATTTCTGCTTGTTTTGGGCTGCCCCCCAAAGAGCTAAATCTCTGTTCCACAAATGGCGGGCACCACTTCCAGAACACAATCACCAGGGCTGGCCATGCTTAAGTGGATACCTTTGGATTCTGCCCCTTACTGAGTAGAACCCACAGTGGGACAGAAACAAATAAGTACATGTGCTCTGTGGGAAATGATGGTGTTATTTATTTATTTATTTATTTATTTAAAACATTTATTTACCTCCCATCAGCCAAAAGGCTCCCTGGGCGGTTTCCAAAAACAATACCAAAAAAACCAATAAAAACAACAAAAACATAAACATATTAAAATACACCAAGGTAAAAACAAGCAGCTAAATCAATTCAATCCCGAGGTACAGCGGCGATAATAAAAAGAATAAAAGGAATAAAAGAATCCATTAAAATATTGGGTAAATAAAAAGGTCTTCACCTGGCACCTAAAAGAATAGAGGGTAGGCGCCACCGCGCCAGGCAGACCTCCTTGGGGAGTTGATTCCATAGATGAGGTACCACAACTGAGAAGGCCCTTCCCCTAGTAGCCACCCTCCTAGCCTCTTTTGGAGGGGGCACTCTGAGAAGGGCCTCCGAAGAAGATGTCAGGGTTCGGGTAGGCACGTATAAATATTACGTATTCATTCATTCATTCATTTATGCTACTTTTATACTGCTTAATATCCTATAATCTCTATGTGGTTCACAATACATACATATATAATACTGTAAAAAAATGCAAGAACAATATTAATTAATTAATTAATTAATTAATTTAAAACATTACAACTGAAACAGTGATAAAACAGAGCAATGTCATAGTCCATTACAAGTCAAGGAAAGCCTGTACAAACAAATGAATCTTCAAGAGGCATTTAAAGCTCACCACAGTTTCTGCCTCTTGAGCAACATATGGGAGGGTGCTTCAGAAGGTATACCACTCACCACTGCTCTGAGCTTATGTACTCAGACATGAACAGGAATCCCAGTATGTGTACTATTCCTTCATATCTTCATTAAAATGCTAGTTTGTGCTTCCCAGAACTCCAGATTTTCAAACCTTTAATCTACTTCTAATAATTTGTTGAATTGCAGTTTTCCAGTTCACAGGAGGGAGCAGGCGATGCTGCATGAATTTGCTGCTCTCACATCACAATACAAACATGCGCAGATGGCTTGCATGAACAGAGTTCTTGTGCAAGACAGCTTCCTAAGTTCCCTTGGAACCGACTCTGAATTGGAACACATTTAAAACAAAGGCATTCATTATTTTACACTGAATGGTTGGGACTTTTAGTTAATTCTATACCACCCATTAGCCAAAGCTCCCTGGGCAGTTCACAAAACAACAAATTTAAAACCACAAAATACAACAACATAGTAAAACATAATCAGTCAGTCAGTCAGGCGATCACTCGTGACCGAGTAAGATTGTCTTCCAGGATAAAAAAGAAAATTTACAAAAAGGAGATTTTAAAAGGAGGAGAATTCTAAAGAAAATTGTGTAGACTCTAGCGATGGGTCCGTAAGTGACTGTGGAGGCCAATTCTAGATCCACACAGCTTCCCACAGTGAGGACACAGGTTACCAGATGGAAAATGGTCTTGTAAAGGATTCATTTGACGTGCTTTTCACTTAGCACGTTTCTCCCTTTCACCTTGCACTCGAGCTTCTTCAAAGTCCATAGAACCTTTGTGAAAGGCCAACCTCTGCCTTTCTTATGAAGATGTTGTACACGTTCATGGGCCAGAGCTTCCCAGTTTTTGATGTTTATATTGCATTTTTTTAGATTAGCCTTAAGAACATCTTTAAACCTCTTATATTGACCACCGATATTCCACTTTCCATCCTTGAGTTGGGAATAAAGTAACTGCTTTGGGAGACGGCAGTCAGGCATTCAAACAACATGTCCGGTCCACTGAAGTTGACGTTGAAGGATCATTTTTTCAATGCTAGTAGTCTTTGCTTCTTCCAGTACTCTGACATTTGTTTGCCTATCTTCCCAAGTAATTCTCAGGATTTCCCAGAGGCAACGTTGATGAAATCTTTCAAGGAGTTGGAGGTGACGTTTATAGATAGTCTATGTTTCCCAGGCATACAATAAAGTTGGTAATACAATGGCTTCATAAACCAGTGTTTTGGTCTTCTTACAAATATCCCGATCCTCGAACACTCTATGTTTCATTCGAGAAAACGCGGCACTTGCGGAGCTCAGACGATGCTGGATTTCACTGTCGATGTTAGCTGTAACAGAAAGATAGCTGCCAAGATAGAGAAAATGATCGACATTTTCCAGTATTGTCCCGCCAAGCTGGATAGATGGCATCACCAAAGGGTTAGCTTGCATTGCTGATGAAGCACTTTGGTTTTTTTGATGTTAAGTGAGAGACCAAGTTTTCCGTATGCTTCTGCAAAAGCATTTAGGATAGTTTGGAGATCATCCTCTGAATGTGCGGAGACCACATTATCATCAGCATACTGAAGTTCCACAACGGAGGTTGTAATTACCTTACTTTTTGCTTTCAGCCTGCTGAGATTAAAAAGCTTTCCATCTGTTCGATATATAATTCCCACACCAGTGGGAAGTTTCCCCTCGACAAGATGTAAAATCATGGCTATGAAAATAGCAAATAAAGTTGGGGCAATAACACATCCCTGTTTAACACCTGATCTCACTTTAAATGGAGCACCATGAGAGCCGTTGTTGTCCAAGACCGTAGCCGTCATGTTGTCATGGAGAAGTCGCAAGATATTCACAAATTTATTGGGGCATCCAATTTTCATAAGGATAGTCCAGAGAGCTGTTCGGTCTACAGTATCAAAGGCCTTAGCAAGATCAATAAATGCCATATAAAGGGGTTGATTTTGCTCCCGGCATTTTTCTTGGAGCTGACGTGCAGTAAAAATCATGCCTACTGTCCCTCTAGAGGGCCGGAAACCATATTGAGTTTCAGGGAGGATCTCTTCTGAAATAGATAGAAGATGGTTTGTGAGAATCCTGGCAAATATTTTACCTGCGGTAGCTAAGAGAAAAATGCCCCGATAGTTTCCACAGTCTGTTCTATCACCTTTCTTAAAGAGGGTGATAATTATGGCATCCCTGAAGTCTTCTGGGATCTCTTCTCTTATCCAGATTTTTTAGATGAGTTTATGAAGATGTTGTACAAGTTCGGAGCCCCCTTCTTTAAAGATTTCAGCAGGAATCCCATCTGGTCCACTAGCTTTGTTATTCTTCATTTGATTAATGGCTTTTTTTACTTCATCCAAAGTGGGGAGTATTGCAAGTTCCTCTCTAATTTGTTTTTGCGGGATTTGCGAAAAAAATCTCATTATCCACCTTAGATTTACGATTTAAAAGGTCATAATAATGCTCTTTCCAACTCAGTGCAATAGACTCTTTGTCTTTTAAGAGTTTGGTGCCATCTTTTGATTGTATAGGGTTTGTATGTACCATAGGTTTTTGGTCCATAAATGGCCCTTGTGGCCTTAAAAAAGCCCCGTGCATCATGAGATTCTGCAAGTTGTTGAATTTCTTCAGCTTTCTTTTTCCACCAGGCGTTCTTAAGTTCTCTTGTTCTTCTTTGGACCTCAGCCTTTGCACTAGCGTAGATTTTTTTCTTGGCAGCGCAGTTAATATCATTTTGCCATATTTGGAAGGCTTTCCTTTTTTGGTCAATTATATATTTAATCTCATTATCATTTTCATCAAACCAATCCTGATGTTTCTTAGTTTCGTATCCAATAGTTTGTTCACAAGCTGCAGTAATGGAGGTTTTCAGCTTAGACCAATGGTCCTCAATGTTGTCAGAAGGTTCCGTAGGTAGATGTTCCTTAAGAAGTGATTGAAGACGAGTTTGCTTAATAGGATCTTGAAGGGCATGGATGTTCATTTTACGCCTTGGTTTCCTTCCTTGAAGCCTACATTGGAGAGCAATGTTGATAACCATAGTGGTCTGGATTAGTCGGTGGTCTGTCCAGCAGTCGTCGGCACTCACCATAGCCCTAGTAAGAAGTACGGTACATCGCGGCAATCTCTAACACGGACAATTACATAATCCAGAAGATGCCAGTGCTTTGACCGTGGGTGCTGCCATGATGTTTTAAACTTATTCTTTTGTCGAAAGAGTGTGTTTGTGATAGTGAGATTATGCTCTGCACATATAGACAAAAGTAAGATTCCGTTCGGGTTGCTATTACCAACTCCGTCTTTTCCAATAGTTTCTGGCCATAAATCAAAGTCACACCCGACTCTTGAGTTAAAATCGCCCAGGAGGATAATTTTATCCTCCTTAGGCATCTCTGACAGGAGAGTGTCCAACTGGGTATAAAAGTTTTCCTTGATGTCTTCATCAGCATCTAATGTTGGCACATAAGCGCTCAAGATAGTTACCTGCTGGTTATTGGCGAGCTTTAATCAAAGAGTTATCAGACGTTCATTAATGCCAGTAGGAACTTCTGACAAAGAGTTCACTAGCTCATTTTTGATGGCAAAGCCTACTCCATGTATTCATCAGTCCTGCTCAGGTAGTCCTTTCCAGAAGAAGGTATAGCCTCCTTTTTCTTCCTTCAACTGTCCCTCTCCTGCCCTTCGAGTTTCTTGAAGTGCTGCTATGTCAATTTTAAACCGTCTCAGCTACCTTGCAATAATAGCAGTCCTACGCTCAGGGCGTTCACTATCTATGTTATCCAGCAGTGTCCATATATTCCATGTTCCAAAATTCAAATGTCTTTTTCGACCGCTAAAATGGTGACCCCACTGGATGCGGTAATCCAGTCAGGGGAGAAAGAGGTAGACTATGTTTAGGGCACCTTTTCTAGCCCCCTCCCCATACGGGGTGAGCAGAGTGGATCCTAAATAGGGCTGCTCAGTCATGGATACAGCTGCCAAGCTGCTTGACTACCTCATTCCTTGAACAGGGTGACTGAGTCTACATCCACCGCCCATGTGCTGGTCCGTGACTAGGAGCTTCCAGATTCACAGTCCTGCCCCCATTGCCATTCGCCAGTCGCCATGGGACTTTTTTGGTTGGTTGGTTGGGTTGGGTTGAGTTGGAAGATGCCTGTGCGTGAAGCTGTTTTCTGTGGGGAGATCGGTGCACAACGAATCACCACACAAACTTGACAGAGGATGGCAATGATCCAATGGCACGGTTACCCTGACAATTGGAAAACCATTCTCTGCTGCAGCCTTCATCTGCCTTCACAGCCGTTGTAATTTAGGTTTAAATTATCTTCCGCCTGTTCTGCCGTTGAAGACTTTTTGTTTTGGATCGTTCTTTGTCTGGTTCCTCTCCCCGGACCTTACCGCCATGGGTGACCCTACCGGGAGCATATAGCTCCCGACAGCATTGCTCACAGGGTTCATCGGAACACGCAAGCCCACTCACCACTTCAAGGTGATGATCCGGTGAGAGGGTAAAACATAATACAGATGACCCATAAGCAGGCATACCAAGAGCCAGTGTGGCATAGTGGTGGCAGATGGGCCCATATATTGGTTAGAGTGTTGGGCTGGGACTCAGGAGATCTGGGTTCTAGTCCCCCCTTGGCCATGAAGCTCACTGGGTGACTTTGGGCCAGTCACTGACTCTCAGCCTAGCCTACCTCACAGGGTTGTTGTGAGGATAAAATGGTGAGGTGGAGGATTATGTAAGCCACCTTGGGTTCCTTGTAGGGGAAAAAGGTGGGATATAAAATAAATAAATAAAATGCCAGCCTTCCCAGTCCGGTGCCCTCCAAATATTTTTAACTATAACTCCCAGCATTCCTGACCATTGGCCATGCTGGCTGGAGCTGATGAGAGTTGAAATCTAAAATATCTGGAAGACACCAGGTTGGGGAAGGCTGAGGTACAGAATTGCAGCCTAAACATTAAATCAGCCCTATTAGAGCTTGGATCCACCTTTAATCCCAACCTGCAACATAGGACCCAATATTAATTACTTACTGCCTGTGTCTATCAGTCTTTTTTTCCCTGTAGTAGGGTCTCTTGCCATGTTAAAAGTGGCTTAGATGAGGGAATTTAGTGGGTGCAACTTGTCATCTAGGATTGATAAAATATCTTCCTGTAGAAATCAGCTATATTAAGCAATTATTAGAGGAAGAGGGGGATCTATCCTCCTTCACATCTGATCAATTTCCCCTCCCCTTCTCTCTCTGTGTGTGTGTGTGTGTGTGTGTGTGTGTAAGCTAAATGGTAACAAAAAGAAAGTGGTAGTGGTGTCACTGTTGTGACCTATGTAAGGTCAGGGCATGTCCATTTGTGGATTCTGAACCACCAGTTCAAGACCATTTTAAAATAGTTCAAAAACTATCTGAAAAGTCAGAGGATTAACAGATTTGCTCTGCATCAGAAATCAAGCCAGCATACTTTTTACCTAATGGAAAGGGCAAATGCTACCTAGCAGAAATTATAGTAATCACAGTAGTTTAAAATGAAAGCATGGATTGCTGGATATATGAGGCAATGTAGTAGGCTTCATTCAAAAACATTTTTTTTATTAAAATAAAGAAAATGTATGATAATAGCTGGGCACTTCAAGAAAGAGCACTCAAAAGGTTGCTGTGCTTCATAACAAACCAGAATCCAATGTTGGCCATCAAAGAGGCAGTTTCACATGAGCAGCCATGCAATGTCCATTGGGTAATGAAAATCAGGCATCTTAAACACAACCTGTAGCCTCATTCAGACCTTCATAATTTTCAGTGCAGCTTTGGTGGTGCCTGCCACATGTTCTTTGTCATTAGACGATAGCACACTGTGGAACACTCACTACTTCACTGCACTGTGGAACATTCTAACACTACTATCAAAACAAAATTATACTTGTCAAACAAATGAATAAAGTGCATTTTGTGAAGCATTATTAATTGTGTTTGTTCAGTTGTTTCTTTCAAAAGTCCCCAAAACAAAATAATTTGCAGCATGACTTGTAGTCAATGGTAATTCTTCAGGCTCCAGTGAAGGGTGTGTGAGTTTGTGTGGATTTTTGTATACTTCAAAATAAAGAAGATATTGACAAATATTAATATTAGGGCAAGTATGTCAAATGTGAAATTCTAGAAGCACAGTCTTTAAAGGATTAGGAGGAATAGGAATAGTTCACATATTTGGATTCATCTTCAGTAACCAAGGTTGTGAACAGATGTATAACGTTCAGAGCAGAGGAGTGATACAGAAACATAATTACTTTTGGCAGTATTTATGTACTTTTCTTCTGTCCCACTGAAAGCTCGTCAAACACGTTTTGACTAGTCAAACCTGCTTTAAGCTGCAGGTAGGAAAGTGTGGTTCATACTCTTGGAAAGGAAATTATGGCTTTATCTTACAGATTTGTATGTCACAAAACAAGATTGTTGGGTTATCATAAAGATGAACAACAGAGAAATATGAGTGTGAGTGTGTGTGTGTGTAGAGGGAGAAATGTGAAGTGTATAGATGAAGAAGTACAAGACAAAATATACTAGAAGTTATATTTTATGTGTTGTTTAGGAGGAGGAAGAAGGGAGGTAAACACACTTTTTCAGGTGGCTATGGCGATTATAGAACTTCAATATGACTTGGTTTCTTTCATGATATGGAACTGGACAGATGGGTTCTGATTCTGAGAGCAGCTGGACAGTTCGAGGGATGTTAGAAGATTTGGTTAGGGTAGTTGGAAGCTGGAGGTTGTGAAGCTGGAGGTTCTATAGGGAACAGAGGAAAGGAGTTCTCCATATGAGACTGTAAGGTCTATGTCTTCTTGTTCAGGGGGAAAGTAACATGAGGAAGTTAGCTATGATAAGTTAGAGGACAGTGTTTGTTTTGTCTATTTTGCTTCAATTACCTTGGCTGACTTTGTACAGAATGATATAAAGTTGTTACTGTGATGTAAAAGGAACATTAAATACATTGTTGAGTATCCAGTGTGGCTTGGACAAATGCCATTCCCACATTGTTATTCTCAAGGTTAACAGCTGTCATAGCAACAAGCAGGTTACCTTTGTATACTTGAAGATACAGGGGAATGGGAGGAAATTCCTCAAGTGGTGGCAGCAGGCTAGAAATACCAGCAATAGAACTCTCACTCCCACAAGGTGAGATGTCATAGTACAATACTGTGTACTGTATTATGGCCTTGTTTTAGGAACTGTTGTAAACCACGCAGAGAGCTTCGGCTATTGGATGGTAAATAAATAACACTGTACAGCTGTAGTGTACCCTTTTTGTCTAGAATTCAGGACTTCATTTATGAACAGCTAAAACTGCCTTAGTCAGATCACTGGTCCATCTAGCCAGGGTGTTTGCTGAAGTTAACTTCTGATGTGACAGATTTGGATTCAGGGTAAGATACACACACACACACACACACACACACACACTAGTTGAAGGATCTGTTCTCCGAATGGGTTAAAAAAATGATTACTTTCTACCCTGTAATCTGAATAATTCAAACCCCCCCCTTTCACCCCTTAAGGGTTTTTTGCTTTTTTTAAAAGTAGGTTTTCACAACATAGTTTTTATTAGTGATCCATAAGCATCAACCATGCCAAATTTCAGCTTCCTAGCTTAAAGGGAAATAGGAGATAAATTGATGAGTCAGTGAGTCAGGGCTCTCACTTTTAGATATATAAAAGATACAGAGAGAGAGAGAGAGAGAGAGAGAGAGAGAGAGAACCTGTCTTTTTGTTAAAATAAAAGGTAAAAATGAAAACACCCATAGATCTACAAGAATAGTAGCATTATGGATTTCCCCAAAGAGGTGGTTGGTGGGAGGGATATGGAGGTGCCTTGGTTGTGCTCTCTTCCTCAAGAGTTTGGATAGCAGAACATAACTAGATGAAGGCATATGTCTGTGTATGTAATTCAGATCTCTTCCAAATAAGGTTTTGTTCAATAATGAGGTCTCAAAAGAGCAGTGAAAGAGCTGCTTTCTGTCTACCTCCTTTCTCTGTGTAGTTCAGGGGAGCATACATGGGGTTATTCATACATATCTACTGAAGGCGTTTGCATTACACTGATTTTTATGGCTGAGTTGAAGGAAACAGCTCTGGTGATGAATTCCCACCCTTCCTCCCCACTGTTTTGTTTTGTTTTAACATGTTTGAATCATATGGCACATCATAGATGAGTGATGCGGCCACAGTTCTCTAACTTTTACCTCTGTTCTGATAGGAGGTGGTAAGCCCATCATCAGGTGGTTAATCAAACATGCCCCTTAGTGCAGAGCAATCTATAACATCAGATATGAAGAAACTAGTGTTGTGCCAGAATTTCCAGTCTATTTATTTCCCATCATTTGTTGTATGTGTGTGAAAAGTAATCACATCCAAAAATTGAGGGAAGGGATGGGAATTTCGTAGAAAATTCTTAGTGTCCAGAGTTTGAGAACTTACCTTACAGTAATGAGGTGGCCGATGTGTGTGTGTGTGTGTGTGTGTGTGTGTGTGTGTGTGTTCTTTATTTTTCAACTTACATGGCTTGGACTGCAATACTTGATGGAACACCTTTCCCAACTGCAATCTACCTGGACACTATGATCAACATCTGAGGCTTCCCCCTGAGTAGCACCTCCAAGGGAGGCTCAGAGGGCAGCAATAAGGGGGAGGGTCTTCTCTGTGGTGGCTCCCCAACTGTGGAATGATCTTATTGAGGCCTGCCTGGCCCCAACTTTTTCATCCTTTTGGCGCCTGGTTAAGACAGCCCTCTGTGCTGAGGCATTTAAATTTTTAACTGTTTTTAAATTCTGTAATTTTGAAAATTTTTATGGTTGTTTTTATTGTATTATGGCCCTGTTTTAGGAACTGTTGTAAACCACCCAAGACAGCTTTGGCTATTGGATGGTACAGAAATAAATAAATAAACTTAAGTCCCATTTTCCTGTGCTTTGCAGTCTCCCTGACTGCTTGAGCTTTCTGAAAAGCACGCTAAAAGACTTAACCAAGACTTCCTCCCTTGGGGCTTTCCAATACTGCTGCCTACTGAGTGCCTGAAAAATGAGTGAGGCATTTTTTGTTTTATTGATTGATTTGATTTATTGAATTTCTATACTGCCCAATAGCCAAAGCTCTCTGGACAGTTCACAACAATTAAAACCATAAAAATACAACATAATAAAACATAATAGAAAAAGTTTAAAATTCCAGCATAAAACAAAAATGATAAATAAAAACCAAAATAAAACCTAGCAGCAGTGCAAAGATTTAAAATACAGTAACATATTTAAAACAATAGAAACTAAAAGACTAAAATGTTCTGTTGTTAAAAGGACACAACCACAACCTCCTCCTCCTCCTCCTCCCTCGGCTTTCAGGCACGCAGTAGAAGGGGATTCCGCAGAGCACTAGAAAAAACCTCATAGCAATGGAGTCTGAGCCATATGATTTCCCTGTGGATTGTGCCCATGTTATTATTCGAGCATTGCATGTGCATACACTGGTTGGAATGTTGAGAATTAAGGCTCTGGGAAAATAGTATACCCTGTGGAAAGGTAGGGCTACTTCAGTCATTCTTGTACAGATCTGAAGAATAGCATCACTGCTAAACACACACACACACACACACACACACACACCAAAAAAAACCTACAGTCCTTGCACTACGTTAGAAGTACCTGAGGAAAAACGGATGCATTATGTAACGTTCCATTATCCAGTTCTTCAGTGGGGGACAACCAAATATACAGTAAGTCATCAATAGAAACTTCATTTCCAATTGTTTTATCAGGCCTTTTAGCTGTTTAGACAAACAGCGTGACATTTCTATTCATTCGAGGTGCAACCAATTTCTTTTCCAACAGTGAAGAAAATATTCTTAAAGGTGAACTCTTCAGCAGCAGCAAATCTGACACCATTTTTATATAATCCACTAAAAGCTATACCAATCAGAGGCCGCAGGGAGGCCATTTTGTTAATTTAATTTGCCAGCTCCCCTTTCCTCACTCACAAAAGGGGGCACGAAGAACCAGCTTGTAATAAATGTTCTCACTTCTGCCAGTAGAGTTTATAACATGTTGTTCCACCTAAATGCAATATAAGTGGCATTTAAATGTCCAGCATCAGACTTCTTTTTCCTTTTATGTCTCTAAGGCAGCAATAAAGAACAGGGCATGATGGGAGCCCACATTTCTTTTGTTTCCCCAAAACAGAGTTGTGAAATACTGCTAAGACTAATGCTAACAATTTATTACTAATAAATACAGCTAGAAGATGAATTATTTAATGATCCGACGGCCTAATTCCAATATTTGATATGTCTTCTAATAAATACTTAAGAAAGTGATATTACAAGACATGATACTATGCTGGTATTACAGGGACATTCTGCACTGTTCAGGATTAGGGTCTACACTGCAGCCGTGAAAGCAACTTCCATTACCTGACCAGCGGGATAGAAAGGACTCTTGTCCTGCCTCATTTGCCATTAAAATCTCCTTACCACTGGGCAGAAGAGTAGTGCACAGTTGTATTCTCAACCCCTGGGTAAAAAAAAAAAAGCTCAAAGGATGCTAAGAAAGGGAGAGTCACCAATGGCGGAGATAGCTCTAGACATCTGTTGGCATTCAGTCCCAATACAAATATAAGGGAATCAAGCTTCCCCTTCTCTGCTGTTGTCATGAGCCTGGGATTCCCATTGCAGGCCATGGAAGAGCCTATCCAGATGACCAGACTTCTCTGGGGTGAGCTCTTTTATTTATTTACTTATTTATTACATTTCTATACTGCCCATTAGCCAAAGCTCTTTGGGTGGTTTACAAGACAAAGCTTTAAACTTTGATGAAAAGGAGAGAAATTGCACTGGGGGTCATCTGAATATTGGTGACATCTCAGTCCATATCTCCGGATATCCTCCCCCCAGCAGTTTCATGTAGATGTTGAACAGCATAGAAGATAAAATAGAGCCCTGTGGCACCCCATGGCATAACTGCCAAGGCACAGAGCAATAATCCCCCAGCACCACCTTCTGGAAACAGCCATCCAAGTAGGAGTGGAACCACTGCAGTACAGTACCTCCAACTCCCAGCCCAGATAGACTATCCAGAAGAATACCATGGCCGATGGCATCAAAACCCACAGAGAGGTCCAACACAATCAACAGGGTCACACTCCCCCTGTCTCTCTCTCGGCAAAGGTCATCCCACAGGGCGACCAAAGCAGTTTCTGTTCCAAAACCAGGCCTGAAGCCCAACTGAAACGGATCTAGATAATCAGTTTCATCCAAGAATGCCTGGAGTTGGCTGGCAACTACCTTGCCCAGGAAGGGGATATTAGCAACCAGCCTATAGTTGTTAACATCTTCCAGGTCCATGTTAGGCTTTTTCAGGAGTGGCCTAATAACTGCCTCCTTTAAAGTGGCTGGCACCAGTCCCTCTCTCAATGAGGAGTTGACAACCTCCTGGATCCAGCCGGACATCCACTCCCTATAGATGCAATATATTATCCTGGGACAGCTTGTATCATCCTTCCAAGTGGCAAAAAGAATTTTACCACAGTTCAGATACAGATACATGATACAATTTTTGATACAGTAGTCATCTGATTGGGCTCAAAGATTAAACACAAAAACACAGGGTGTTTAGCCCACTAGCCCAGCCAATTGTAGAATGCTGTTTCCATTATCCAGTGTCAGCCATGAACTCCCAAAATATGATTTTGTTGCCTGGTGTCATATTTTTGATACCAGGTTAAGACTTTGCTCTATTTTCAGGCATTTGATGGCATATGCTGGGCTTCTTAATTGTGTGTGTGTGTGTGGGGGGGGGGGTTGTATTTTATTGATAATTGTTTTTAGCTGTTTTAAATTGTTTCACATTGTTATATGTTATAATTTTGTTGTAAGTCACCTTGAGTTTTTTTTTTTTGGGGGGGGAGGGAAGGCATAATAATAATAATAATAATAATAATAATAATAATAATAATAATAATAATAAAAAAAATACAATTTCCCTCAGTTACCCTTGCCCTCTATTCCCCTTACCTTTTGGTCCTTACTTACTAAAAAACTTATTTTAGTTTTTAAGCCTGAGGGCAGGGCCTGTCTCTCACCACTCCTGGGTCAAGACATTTTGCTGCCTGAAGCAGAGCCCAAATGGAGAACTGGCCCAACACTTGGAGAGAGCATTCCTCTGGTCCTGGGACAGCATCCCAGGGGCCATAGAATCCTTCAGACTCCACCCTTCAAGGCTGTAGACACTGCTATGACCTTGGAAAGGGGACTCCAGAATCCAATCCCTCCCCCACCCCTTCACCATCCCCTTGCCCACCCCCTCACAGCCATGGCAGAAAGAACTGTGCCAGCTTCTTCCCAAGGATACAAATGTAGCCTTAGAGGGAGAGAAAGGGAGTGGGGAGGGGAGAAGAGAGGCTGGGATACAAGAGATCCTATGGCCTCTCCAGCCATGGCCTGGCCGCTGCCAGTGCTTCTTCTCTAGACTGCCTCAAAGGCCCATGTAGAGGGGGGGGAAAGGAGGATGGAGAGGTGAAAATCACCTCTGTCCTCCTCCCCCTCTACCAGGCATCAGCCCAACAGGCACTGGACACTCAGAAGCTTCCGAGATCAGAAGCTTCCGCCTAACAAGGGCGCAGCCCATAGGATTGTGCCCTAAACCAACTTGCTGAAACATTCTACCAGTTCCTGCCTTCCTTCATCTATCCAACCTGAACCAGGTACCCTCATCATGCTGCATGGCCAGTCTGGTCCTGTATCTCACTTACTCTCATTACGTTGCTGGTCACCAGCACTGTATTGAATTTCCCGTTCATGTGAGCTACTTTGGGAAACAACTTTGGTCTAAAAAGTGAGATAGATAAACAAGCAAACAAATAAATAAACCATTGTCATCATCATACATAAACAAAATATTAGTTGTGTCACTTGATATTTTTTTAACATCACAAATCATTTCATTAAGAGGGGGGATATGCTGGCAATGTGCAAAATCCATTTTTTAACATCATCATCATAGCTGCATTTTACTTTTACATGCCTTTGTGCATATACTTTTAAAAATGTCTAAGTGGTGTCTCCTGCTACGTTGAAGATCTTCTTTCAAAATAAATCCTTCCCCTCAAGGATATCAATATCCCAACGAGCTGTGCCGTAATGTAGACTATAATAGCCCTTCTGTACTAAGCAGAACAAGAACAGAAATAGATACTGTATGACTAAATGCTGATTGACACTTCCATCACAAGCCTGGCTCTTCTTTAACTAAACTGCAATAAAAAGTATTCATATCATACCATTCAACAGATAATAAAATAGTGTAAACAGATGTAACCTTGTGGAAGAAATTTTTTCGACTTGATATAAATGATAACACACAGTGAACTTCTTTTTCTTCAAATGTGTGTGCCAAAGATCACATCTCCCTGTACCTATTTGCCAGGAAAACATCCTTCTCAATTACCCATTAAACTGCTGTTTCTAATACCAAACTGCATAGAGGACTGTGACTATGTAAATACTTTAAAAATAAATATTTTCGTGGCATGTGAGAAAAGAAAGCCTCCCCAAAAGGAAAGTCTGGAGACACTGACTGAAATGTCTGCACATTTCACTTCCAAGACAGCTTAAAAGCCTCTGCGAAATGAAACCTGGCTTTTCAAACTGTCAGCTTGCCACCTCGGTACATTATTGTAAAAGTCTGAAGAATTCTCTCTGACACAAGAAATTTTCTACGGAAGAGCTGAGAGGCTACAGGAAAGCAGAGGGCCTTTACCCGGGAAAGTAATGCTTTATAATCGCACCCATGATGAAGAAGTGCATCATGTCAGTGACTGACAGAGACAATTAAGGGCCTAGGTTAGGTAACAGCAGCCACCAAAACAAGCAGCACTCAAGCCGGCCAAGTAACCTATCAACATTTCTGCCAGAAAGGAGAACACTTAATACCGTGGCTCCTCATGCCTCTTTGTGAGCCGGTTTGCTTCTATTTTAGCTCATACTAAAGTAGCTGTGAATATAGAAGGAGGAGACTATAAATTGTTGCTTTTTCTGTTTTTAGTTATTGACTGGAGTTTGTGTTATTATATTGTATTTATTGTTATATGGCCTCCCCCTGTGCA
The DNA here is from genome assembly GCA_021292165.1 of Shinisaurus crocodilurus. NCBI lineage: Eukaryota > Metazoa > Chordata > Lepidosauria > Squamata > Shinisauridae > Shinisaurus > Shinisaurus crocodilurus. Next base: position 263,406,040 of record CM037876.1, on the reverse strand, counting down.
GCAGTTTTGGTAACTCTAGAAGAAAAGTGACTTATAAATACAATAATTAAGTAATAAATGATATGTACAGGAGGCCACAATAGGTATAAAGGCAGAAAGGGTACTGTCTTTGGGTGCATATGTGTTCCCCGCAGCATTTCCAAGAGCAAAAAGCTTTACTAGGCTAACACTGGATCTGCCAGGGTTTCTCCAAATCAAAGGTTGACAGATATGCTAGGATCTTACATTTTATTTCTTGCCATCTTCCAGCCACATAGTTCTTAAACTCTCAGGAAAAAGAGCTCTGGCTACCTCCTACATAGCAACTGTCTCCAGCCGAGATGGCCAGTCCGAGGTGGAGCTGATCCAAGACATTTTGCTGCCTGGAGTCCAAATGGCACCCACACACACACACACACACACAGGGGCCAAGATTTTAAAAAGTCTTATGGCACCATTCAGACATCAATTCCTGCAGGTGTATTTGATCAAGGATCACCTATTCACAAAACCCTGTACATGTGTTAGCCACATGAAGGGCTAATGCATGAATAAGGGAGAGTGAGACCATGTGGATGGACCTCCCCCAACATCACAGGCTCCTACATGACTCTGCCCCTCTGACCTCCATGCATTTAGTGAAGGACTGAGGGTGGACCAAGCTGTACTCACATAGGCTTCTTCTCACAATTGGGATCCCTGTGTGTTATTGGTGGCCCTGATTGTGTACTTGTGCAGGTACATTTTGACTAGGGATGTTGGAGAAATCTGTAATCGATTCAAATTAGTTCAGACCTCTCTGAATCCAACCCGCATATTCTGCAGCAGACCAGCTTTTTCTGAGTCATGCAGATTCTGAGGACTTGCAGACCACTTGTTTACTGGGGGGGGGGGGATTTGTTCAAGTGAAGCAAAATTCTCATACATCCCTAAAAAAAAAAGAAAAGAATCCGATTCCATCAATGAGCAGATGTTGGAACAAAAGATGCCCGACAATCCGTGAGACACAGATGGAATGGATTTCACAAAATCTGTACATCCCTAGTTGTTACCTCCTTCAAACCTTCACCAAATGCACAGGGACAGGTGAACACACGTGGCATCCGGTGTGAAGCCAGGAACCTTGGTGCCACACCCTTTCCATGCACTAGTCATCTGCCTGGAGGGCTAATGCATGAGTATGAACAGGGCTGCAGTTTACCATGCAATCTGCTGTTTCTACAGATCAGCTCTAATGCTGTCTGGGTTCCAAATACTATATCCCTAAAATATCTGCTCAATTTGTACTTTTGGAAATAAACAGGCTATTAATACAGCATCAGAGAGTAGTCCTATGGTACAGCCTTCCCCAACCTGGTGCCCTCCAGACAGCATCCCAATGGCCGGAGGATTGTTCAGAACCCCCCCCCCCCGCAGACTGCAGATAGAACTACAACCTTGGAGGATTTTTTAATGTCTCCTCCCAGCCACTGTGCAATCTCCATGGAGGTTGAAGACTCCACTCTAAGAGGTATATGATTGCTCTCTTAGTATTGGGTGCTGTCTCCTCCTAAAGGATTATTAACCTTCATAAGCTTTCCTGAATAGGGAAGCAATAAACTAATTACATACGGTAAATGAATTGCTCATTACATGGCCTCAAAAAATAGTATATAATGTTTTAAAACTTCCCTGTACCTTTCATGGACTTCTCTTACTCCTGCAAAAGAAACACTCTTCCTTTTTTTAATTTTTTAAAAAATCATGTGACAGGGAAGATCCAGAGACTATCTCAAATATCTTGCATAAATATATTGCCAGAAAAGCTATTCAAGATGTAGCTGCAGTATGGAATTAATCTGATGTTACTGCTGACAAAGAAAACAGTCAGATAGGTTTAATGTGTCTGAAAGAGAGTTGCCGTAGGGCTACTTCATTATAAGACTCCATTTCCCACTCCAGCAGCACATATAGGTTTTTTTTTTAATTATTTCTGATGGAGATGAGACATACTTTTCCTTTGGGCTTTTATTCCCACCTCCTTGTTCTTTGATCTGCAGAATTCACAGTTATACCTATGTAAAGAAAAATATGCTAAGCCAGTTACATCCCTAGATTAACTTAGTTATTTCCAATACATGGATCTGACCCATTTATTTTGCAGCAGTTTTAGGAGTTCTGTACAGCAAATACACATATAAAGATTTGTCAAAACAAACAGATCCAATAAGGTATTTCAATGTTTAGTGTCATATTTTGTTATGAAATAATAATGATGATGGTGATGATGTTTAAATCAGCTAGGTCTTGTGATTTATGCCAACTGTAAAGATTAACATGGACTTTGGATTAATATGCATATGTAAATAAGGGATTTGTAACTGATGCTTCTTTTGCAATGTAGGAAAATTAATTTCTGATCAGCAATAAGTAATTTTGTTTCTTTCTAGGAGTCTTTCTATATCTGAATGTAAAATGAAAAGCTTAAATTTGGAAACAAACTATCGCTGGACTTGATTGTATGCACAACACTTCATGAGAGTTCTAGCATACAATAGTCAATAATTCTTTATTCTTAAGAAGCTTTCAAGGATATTTTTTTAAGTTAAAAAGTAGGCTGATAAATAAACCAACTAATCACCTGCAGAACACGATCTGTTCCTCCATACAGAGTTATGCTTCCTCAAGGAAAAGACAGGCATTTCTATATTAGTCTTCCCTAAAAGAGATAAGGATCTTAATCATAGATCCATTGCATGCAGAAGGTTCCAAGTTGAATCTGCAGACCTCTGAGGGAGCAGATGATGGGAAAGAAGTTCTCTCTCTGCCTGAAATCATGAAGAGGCACACAGCCAGTCAGAGTAGACCAGGGGTGGGAAATGTTTGGCTCTCCAGATGTTGTTCCCATCATCAATTCCCATCATCCATGACCTTTGGCCATGATGGCTTGGGCTGATGGGAGTTGGAGGGCCACAGGTTCTCCATCCTGAAGTCGACAGTACGGGGCTAGATGGAGCAATGGTATGACCCAGCATATGGCAGCTTTATCTATTCATATGAAGTAGTCTGCAGAAAGGTCTCCAAGTGGGAAGAGCAACTGGTGATGACCCTTGGGCTTAAATTGTACCTGCCCACAGTTTCAATTGTAAAGAAAAGAGCATTATTCTCTTACAAGAGTGTTTTGTGCATGAGATTCTACACTTCAATTTGCATCTTGGGGTGGGGGGGTGCATCTAATACCCTGACCATGTCTGAGCACATGTGGCCCTTATAGCTAGGCCCCAACTCTATTACAATTTAACTACCTATGAAGGGATTGTACATGTATGGCACTATATAAATAAATGAGGAGGAGGAGGAGGAGGAGGAGGAGTAGCAACACCCCCCACCCCTGGTCTGGAGGATAGAGTGCCCTTATGAATTCAAAAATTGTCCATTACTCTAAATAAGAGGCCAAATCCTCATTCACAAGCCCCATTGAAATGTAAGAGCACATTTGTTTTCATTCCCAAGTCCTTTCCTTTAAGCAGGAACAGGACTAGATGTTCTATGTCAGTTGGAGCCAATGTAATAATTAAGTATAGGCATGCCAGCAAAGTTCTTCCCAAAGAGGCTTGGAAAAAGAATTTCAGGAGTTCATAGAAGCAGAACAGAGCTTTTAAACCTCACAAATTCTTCTCCTGCTCAGATTAAAATCTGAGTGGAAGGCAAATGGCTGGTAATCCTGCTTGACAAATGCTTTGCACAGCTAAAGCTATATTGCTCCATTATTTTGCATAGGGCTGATTTTAGGAGGTATAAGGACACCCACAACATCTTATTCCTGCCTCCCAAGAGCTAATGGGGTGGGGGGAGAGGTCCCATGACTTCCTATCAGGAAGGGGGACAGTCCCTACAGGGGCCATTTATCATGCAGGGAGACACAACCCTCAAGGATCCTCCATAGAGGGTAATTTCCACACCACTACCCTTAGTTCTCCCCTCAGGGTCTTTTTCCAGCCCCATAGGAATGAATGGAGGTGGGGGAAAGTCTCCCAAGTTGGGGATAATTTTTACAGGTCCTCAGACTGGGTCGTAAAAGTTATCCAGGCTCATCCAATATTCTGGAGACGAATTTGGGTAATTTCCAAATTAGTCCAATGGTAGCTTTGGGAAGCACATGCATTCTAATAAAGAACAATGCAATCTTACTTCTACTAGATAGGGAATGCTGTGTCTCTGTGTGTGCATACCCTCCAACATTTCACAGATGAAAATAGGGACACACATGTGAATTTGTAAGAGGTATGGTTAAGCAAATGAAGGTGTGATCAAGAGGGTGTGGCCAGGCAACATGAGTGCATGGCCAAGGGTATAGCCAACCACCCCAGGATGCTCTAACCATTTAAGGGCTCTGACCACTCTGAAGACACTTTGGCAATATATAGATAGGAATCATGTTCCCCCATTCACCTCTTCCTCGGTCCAGGCCAGTGGGTGCAGCTTTTCAGCAGCTAGAGCATGTGTGTGCATACACACACACACACACATCCTCGCAGTGTCTGTCTCTCCATTCTGTGGCTGTTTGAGCCTAAAAAGAACTACTTTTAAAGGGGCCATTCCATGGGCAATAATATTGCAGCTAAGCTTGCAGTTTTAGCTTAGCTGCAATTTTGCCCATGGCATGGCCCCTTTAAAAAAGGTTTAAAGTAGCTTGCAGTTGCAGGAGGCAGGGACATTCGGGACTTTGCATGACAAAGTGAAAAGCCTGGATGGCTTAAGGCTTTTCGTGATGGTCCCGCATTTTTCTTTCGGGGGGGGGGGGCAGTTGTGTTGGAATATGGATTCTCATATTCAGGTTTGCCTTTGGGCAATGAAGCAACAGAACCACAGAACCGGCAGACATGATCAAGGTCATGCCTGAGCTAATCATCACCTTTGGCCCAGTGTAGTGGGTGTACAGTTTTTTCTGTCTTCAGGGAATCTGGAGCAGGGGTCATGATAGATTGCTTTCAGCTGGGATTACATCATGCTATGGGTACAGCTGGCATTGCATCATCTATGGGTGTGACTGTACAGAATTGTATATAAGGTGTGCAAAGTCTTTGTGTTCTTGTTGGGGGAATAGGAGTTAATTGGATTAAGAGTTATTGATTATAAGCATTCTGTAAGTAAAGAGATAGTTTATGTATGTCTAGACTGTATCTGTTTTTGTCTGACATACTGTTCTCTTTCACTTTTGTACAATAGCACTCTGTGTATGCTCTGTTCCTATTTTTGCAAGTCTTAGTTTAGTAAACCTTTGTGTTTAAAGAAGCAGACTTGTGTTTTGCTTTTTACCTACTGGCCTAGCACTCGCTTCTCACACCACAATCTCTCTCTGCTGCAACTTCTGCAGCTGCTGGGACAAAGTTGTTTAACTTTGTTTTTCCCCCAGCGGCTAAGATTTCCAACAAGTTGGAGATTACGTGTGTGTTGTGTGTCATGCTATAGATTTCCATTTTCTTTACAAAATGGTCCAGTCAAGTCTTAGTCTCCTCCAAGCATTATGTTGCACTGACACAAACTTCAGTCATTTCAACAGCATTTGCTCTGTGATGGAACATGCTGAGGACTGTGTTAACTGAATGATGATAAAAGTTTATATATCAAGTGTGCAGAAGCAAGAGTGTGGATAGTTGGTTTTCCCCTCTCTTCTTTGACCTTGCTGTTTAAAGACTTTCATAGCATTGGAAAATGGTAGCAGCACAATTCCCTGGAGTGGCTGCAGCAGCTACTAAAAGCAGAAACTGAGGATGTGCAAGAGAAACTGCAATTACAAACAGGAAGTGGAGAAATGTGCTGGGAAACCTCAAATATTTTTGAACAGGATCAGAAAGAATGTAATGATTCAAATGTCTGGAGAATGGGGTTGGATCAGGGTGAGAAACTGTCTGCATTTTTTCTCCCTTTCTCTCTCTCTCTCACGGCACCATAAGCACTAGGGTGAAAACAAACAAACTGGATCAGGGCTGGCGTTAAAGCTAGACGTGGTCAGGCATCTGCTGAGGGCCCGCACCCCATCAGGGGACCACTAATAAGAGCCCCCTGGAGTTGCTTTTCCCCTAAACCATTGCAACCTGCTTGTTCACTGGCCTCTCACTCTGGCTCAAACAATGGTGGTGGTGAGAAGGAAGATCAGTAGATGCCACTGCCTACTTGCTCACTGATTCTTTGCCTGCCAAGCAAGCAAGTGACACCAATGATGAGAAAGAGGACAAGAAGCAATTGCAGCTGGTGACAATGCGGATGAGAAGGTAGACTTAGCGAGGAAGGGAGCCAATTGAGGGTGCTCACAGAAACTTGGAACCGGTACTGAACTGGATGTTCCTAGCCACTTCCACCACCCTTTAGACAGGGATGGGGACTCGGACTCCAGGACTCGACTCGTGAGTCAGACTGAATCCCCCCTCTGACTCGAGTCCCACTCGAGTCCCAATATTTTTAATGGGACTCGAGACTCGACTCGGGACTTGAGACCAAGGACTCTTCAACATCCCTGGGCTGTGCCAGAAGGAGTGGAGAGAAGTGCGATCGCCGGCGAAGATTTTATTTTTTAAAATCATTTTCCTAAAATGCAACCTTTCAGACATTTTGGGTTTGGCTGCCTCTGCCTGCCTGCTTTGGGGTTCCCTGCCTCCTCTGCCTGCCTGGCTATTTTGGGTTTGTCTGCCCGGTCTGTTCTTGTCAAAATCAGTTGCAGAGTTTTGAAATAAAAAGGCACACTTGTGCCTAGAATTTATTTAAGCCACACATCTGAAGTAGCCTTATTTTGTTGGGAAACCCCCCCATTGATTTTAATAGGGACTCGTGGAGTGATTGATTTTTAACTAGGGACTCTTTGGAAGTGACTCGGGACTCAGGACTCGTAAGTCACCATTTTGGACCAAGGACTCGGACTCGAGACTCGGGTCCAAAGACTCGTGACTCGACTTGGGACTCGAGACCAAAGACTCTTCAACATCCCTGCCTTTAGAATACTTAATCAGTACTTAAATACTTCTGGCAAACATGATACTATTTTAGTATATAAAATCCATTTAGTATATAAAATGGAGCTTGCTGTAAAACCCTCCTCACTGAATAGGTGAATTAATATCTCAAGGAGAAGGAATCATGGTATCCCAAAAAAACACAATGCATCCATGGAATGAATATGGTAAATACCTGATCATCTGGCTAAATTCTAAGATTGCTTGCCTGTAGATCAGGGGTGTTGAACTCTTTCAGCCTGAGGGCCAAATTCAAATTTGGAGCAGCTCTTGGGTGCCACATTCCAGTGGTGGGTGAAGCTGAAGGCAAAAGGGGCTGGGTCAAAATACAAAAAACAAAACAAAACTCCACACCATCATATTTTAGCTTGAAGCTCTTACTGTCAATAACTGAACCATAGAATCTTTTAGAATGGCACAAACTAGGGACGGCACTTACAAAAGTGAATGCAATCTGCAGATGGGAGTGCACTCCAAGTACCTTAGGCCCAAACCAGAAGTTCACACTTGCTGAACAATAGATATGATAGAATGAAGGAGAATGAGAGGCAGAGATCTTTTATTCCATAACATAAATGTCACCGTCTGAAAGAATTGCACTAGTGTGAAAATGTGGAAGGGGCCAGCAGACAGCTCAGCTCACAAAAGTGTAAAAGGGCTAGTGCAAGCTCAATTCAGGACCAAATGATGTGACTGGAGGACTGGGGGGACAAAATGGACTGATTTGAGTGGCTGGTCTTCAAAGACAATCCTATGTGGAAATTCTTGCCAGCCTAAGACATTTTTGAGTAGTAAGAATGGCTCTACTTCTGTAACTTATCCATGGAGAAATGTTCCAATTACAGTGACCACAGAGCATTTAAGCCTCTCTGATTTCAGTGGGATTTAAATTAGCATAACCAGGGATTTTTTTCTGGTGGAACTCACCGGAACTGAGTTCCAGCACCTTTTCTTCTATTAATTGCATTACAATTTAATCGCCATCTACTCCCGAGGAAATGTAATCCAAGAGTTCCGGTACCCTTTTCTCCAGAAAAAAAGCACTGAGCATAACTATCTACAAAACTAAAGGAATGGTGTGCACATTATTTAAGTATAAGTGCTGCAGCAGTATTATCAAAAATTCATTAAACGTTATTAAAAATATGAATTTGATTTTTTCAAAGAACAAAAAACAAAATCTAAAACATGTCTGAAACAAAAATAAGAAAATAGAGGAGAAAATGGAGAGGTATTCTGTATTTTTGTGTTAGTTATAGCTGCCTTGAGTACCATTTCTTGGTAGAAAGGTGGGATGATGATGATGATGATGATGATGATGATGATGATGATGATGATGATGAAGAACAACAACAACAACAACAACACTCTTTTTATGTTTTCATTGGGTTGCAACTTTTCATTTGTTTTTTGTCTTCTTTTTATCTTCACTGCAGCACTTAGTTTCCTGAAGGGTTTTATAAATAGTAAGTTGTATTATAATTATAACAATTTTACTATTATTCCTTGAATCAAAATGCTTTCAGGAACTCTTGTGCTGGATAGAGCACTAGCCTGTAATTTATCTACAGCCAAAAAACAAACACAAACCAACTAATTCTACCCTTAATCTATTGCAAACCACAGAAACAAAAAGGTTAAAGGAAGAATATATACATCCAAAAATATAGTAAATTTTAACACAAATAACAATATCTCATTCAAAATTAAAACAATTAATTAGCAGTCACAAATGACTATCAATACATCACATACATAGGGTGTCCATATTCCACACCATTTAACTGGTAACTGCATAGAACAGTGATGGCGAAACTTTTTGAGCCCGAGTGCCCAAACTGCAACACAAAACCAATGTATTTATTTCAAAGTGCCAACACTGCAATTAAACCTGAATACCGAGGTTTTAGTTTTAGAAAAACAACTCATACAGTTGTCCGAACTAATTAACATCTTTTGTCTTTCAAGAAAAACACAACAACAGAGCTTTCAATGATACAAATAGTTTTTTGTTGGAAAAAAAAACAACTCAAAAAATTATTTCAGTACTACATTGTACACATAGCCTGAAGGGAATTTATACAAACTTTTTAAATAATTAGGCACATGTATTTTTGGATAAGGGATTCTCAACTTGTAATATGTTGATATGCCAGACTGAAATTGTATGGGGCAAGCTTTACTCCGGGTCCTTTCCCTGCTTCTACAGGTGTCGGATTAGTAAAAGTAAAAGTCAACCTGTACTAGGATGAGCAAGATAAACAAGAAAACTAAACATGCTTAACACATTTTAAACACTTTATGTCTTGGACTGCAAACACTGCATTAGGTAAAAGTTTGTATTGGGCATGCTTTTGCACAATTAATGTGATTTTTGCTATTGCATGCATGCTGATAATTTGTCAAACCTTGGCTCATACTCCGTTAGTTTGAGAGCAATACATGCAGCACTCAGGTCAACTGTTAGGGCTTTACATCCAAGCCATGCTCTGTGCATCATTCTTCAAAATCTTTTAAATGTGATAACAATATAGAAAAGAATTCTGTAAAGAATTCTGTGAGAAAGAACAAGATCATTAGTGTTTTGCAGAAGGGGACGGTCTTTTCACGATCTGGTGACCAATGGCTTGAGTGCCCACAGAGAGGTCCCTGCGTGCCAGCTGTGGCACCCGTGCCATAGGTTCACCATCACTGGCATAGAAGAAAAAGGGGGGGGATATTCCCTCCCAAGTTCTGAAACAAATAAAAAAAACCAATCCTATGTTAATTTTTACAGTGATCTCCTAGATATATCTACCATGTGAGTAAACCATAATGTAAAAAATAATAGAAAGAACCCAGAGAGTACCTGTGAGAAATGACCAGTATATATATAACTGTTGTTTGCTAAGGCCGGTGGCTGATGCAAATAAAGAATGCATTCATTCATAACTGTTGTTGTTATGTAATGTTTACTCTGTGTGGCCTCTGTTAGGCTACAATGTATCTGAGTAGGCCTGAGGCCTTGTTTTGTTACTGTCCAAGGTCTGTGTAGTAGTTGCTTAGTGATGTTCTGAAACAGACACGATTGCTTTGAATATTTTTAGATGGGGTCCTGGATCAGGTAAATTCAATTCTGATTGGCTGGCGATTCTAGCTAGGTGGAAAAGAGTGGTTGGGAAATGACAGTTACAGTTGACAATTGGAGTTAGTCTCTGGAGAGTGAGAGAGAAGATCTGCTGGTTAATGGGTGACATTACAGAAGGACTATAAGAAAGCTGAGGAGAAAGTGAATAGCTAAGGCCTGAATATTAAGCTATTCCTTCTCTACAGGGTAACCATATGTGGCTGGTGAAGATAAGGAGTAGGGAGCAGGTGGATGTGTTCTGTGAAGAGGCTTCCCTAAGATCTTGCCAGAAGAAGGTTACACAAGCAGGCAATAAAACCCAGATAAACTGTCCAAGCAGCCAGAAATACAAAGGAGGAGCTTTGGTGTCAGAGGAAGACTATACCCAAGAGCTGGTACCTGGTTGTGAGTGTATTTGGCTGGGGTGGAGGTTTAGGGAATTTGGCCTGAAGTAAAAGAAGTCATTTCTGTGTTAGTTATTGGCATTGCCACTAGATTTTCACTAGATTTGCCACTTGATATTGAATTTGCTTATCACATTCCTGGTCTACTTGAGGATCCAGGGCAGGGACAGTTATCCTTCAGTTTCTACAGGCTTCAACTGAAGAATATTTGCTCCGCACAGCCAAACAGAGTAGGGAGCTTCAATGGGGCCCTGCTAATGAAAAAAATCATGCTTTATCCAGATTACACAAAGGAAATTTCAGATTGGAGAAGGTTGTTTACAAAGGCCAGAATCTTGGGAAGGGAACTTGGATTGCAATATTATATTACCTACCTGGCCATCTTCTGTGTTATCTATCAAGATCAACTGAAGAAATTTCAATCCTCTAAGGCAGCCAAGTCATTTCTTATGGGCATTAAGATCGTGGCCAGGTCTCTTTCTTCATCTGCTGTTGGTAGGGATGTCTGATTCTGGGAAATCTGTTTTGTTTGAGCCCAACAGACTTCCACAGCATTTCCATTCTGGCAATTGGAAACAGACCATACCAGATTCTTTTTTTCAGGTTCCGGAAAAGTGCATGAAATAGTTGCGCACATTGAGAACCAAAATCTGTGTATTCGTAGTGCCATTGCGCAAATCACTTTTGCTCAAATGGGGTCTGAATCTTTAAATTTGCATAAATGGGTTCACACTGTTTTTTAATGTTTTATCACATTCACAAGTCCATTATGTAACCCCAGGCACCTTTAAAATACCTTTTAAAATACTTTCTCTTTAACTTGTGTATGTCCCTAATAACTGGGTAGGGACAGGCTAGCAATGATTATGTCAGTGGCTTAACTGGAAGGTCAAAACTTTTTTCGTGATCTTTTAAAATTATTATTATCATTATTATTATTCTCACCATATTTTGGGTGTCTTCTTTTGGGCCAGGGGACATTGGCATTATTTGGGTTATTTAATTTTATTTTTATTTTGTTTGTATTTTCATTGGTATTTTTTAAATTTTCTTTAACTTTATAGGTTTGGTATGGTTTAATATAATAAATATTAATTTGAACTGTTTTGAAATTTTTAGACTGAAATGTATTACATTATGGATTTATATGTTGTATCATTTAATAGTAGCTAAATGTAAAAAAATTTTTTTACATTTTTGTAAAATTGCTAAGAATTGTAGGCAAGGAGGGGTAAACAATACATTCCCTTTTTTTCTATGTTCAATGTGATTTCATGGAATGTCAAGGGGCTGCAGAATTTAAACAAACAGAAGACTGTCCTTTCTAAGTTAAACGCTGATGTAACTCCCCCCCCCCCCCAGGAAACCCATTTGATGAAGATAGATGAACATTTGTAGAGAAAAGATTGGGTTGGTTGGTAAACTTGATACAGTTTAAAGGGGTTGCAATTTTAATTCATTATTTAATTTCAGTTCAAAGGTGATTATTGATCCTGATGGTTGCATTATGATTCTGGCTGGGCAATATATCGATAAAGTAATTGCTATGATTAATGTCATAGATTAATGTCTATGGGCCTAATAATGATGCTTTGATCATGTTCCATGATTGTTTTGTCAGATTGGTACATCAGAATTGCTTTTGATTAGATTATTTTTTGGTTTCCACATCTTTGCTACATCAAATAAAAGTTTGTAAGATTCATATGCTGATAATCTCAGACCATGCCCCAGTTTGCCTGGAGCTGCAATTTTCAGAATTGCCAAGGCCCCCTGGTCTTTGGCACCTTAATGTTTCTCTTCTTAATGATGAAGTGTTTAAAAATTTGTTTTCTGCTGAGCTACTCAAGTATTTTGAAGATAATGAGTGCACTGTTGATTCTTGCATCATTGAGTGGGAGGCCAGTAAAGCTTTTATACAGGGTAGAATTATTGCCTACGCTTCTTATAAGATTTTTTTTAAATGCAACAAATAATATTTAATAAGAAATTGAAATCTCTTATAACACAGTTCACCATTTCCCCAACTGCACAAATTTATCAGGAACTGCAGAAAGTTAAATATGAGTTGAATAATATCCTTTCACAGCAGGTGGAATTTGCTTTAACCTGTTTATGGCAGGCATATTGAGAAAATGGTGAATGTCCCAGTAAGATTTTGGCACTATAGTCTTAAACAGCGGAAAGAGCATAATGTTATTTCAGTTATTAAAGATGAGAATGCTATTGTTCCTTTGGATGCTGAAAAGGCCTTTGACAAAATTCATTGGAAATTCATTTTTGCTACATTGAGTAATTGAGTAATTTCAGCTTTCCTGATGAATTTTTGAAATGGGTTAAAATTTTATATTCAACTCCTAGAGCTAGAGTTATGACTAACAGTCTTTTTGGGGCTTTAATTTTTGCTTGGGAGAGGCACCAGACATGGATGTCCACTTTCTCCTTTGATATTTGATATTTGTTTGGAACCCCTGGTGTGTGCCATTAGACAGAATAGTATTATTCACAGTTTGTGCACAACTGTTTAGAATTTAAAATGATTATTTATGTGGATGATCTTTTACTGTTTATTTCACAGCACCAGGCATCTATTCCAGCTTTGATGCAGTTGATTAATACTTTTGGTGAATTATCTGGCTATTCAATAACTGGTCAAAGTCTGAACTGATGCCAGTTGGAGACAATATATCACACAGTGTATTAGCTAATTGGTAGTTTTGATTATGCCCAGATTTCATTACTTATTTGGGAATAGTTATCCCCAGATACATATCTCTAATGATTAAGTTAAACCTGAACAATTGACTAATGAGATCTCATGGGGATATAGACATATGTAATGTCCTATTCAGTCTAATCAATGCCTTCTGACATTGTCTGGGGGTCCATAGGATTATTTGGAGCCCTAGCTCCAAGGTCCTGCAACCTCGGGGCTGGGACTCCAAACACTGAGCCCTCGCCTCACTCCCGTCACAGCCGGCATGGAAAGAACCATGCCAGCTGCCTCTCTGAGGTTGGAAATCAGCCTTGACGAGGAGGAAAGGGGGTGTTCCAGGGGTGGGGAGGGGAGAAAGCTGGGGCAACAGCTTACCCCATATCCAAACAGTGCCCCAGCTTCTTTCCCTCCGCCTCCATGGCATTTCATCTAGATGGCCAAAAACAGTCATCTAGATGAAATACAGGGTACAGGGTGGTGAAGATCGCTACCACACCTCATGCCCAGCGTTGGATGCACATAAGCCTCCATGTTTGGAGCCTTATGTGCATCAAGGGTAGAGGACATTGGATTGCACCTTAAGTGAACTGGTGGCAGTGCAAAAGGGCCAGCTTGGGGAACCCTGAGTTATAGTGACCAAGAGTTCCTTAGGTCCTGAAATAGAAGCATTTGCTGGAAATAAGAAACCCCATAGGTGGGATTCCCCAGTGAAGGAGTAGTTTCCCCATAGGCAGTGGCAGTGCTGGGAAAGAAAATTCTGCATAGTACCCCACAATAATCATTTTAAAAACCCTAGAGGATTCTTACCAAAATGACTAATCCCTTCTGCCTGTAGCAGCCATTTATCGTAGCCAAAAATTAACAAAAGTATTGTTCCAAACAGTTTTCTGAATGCTAAGACACTGACTAACTCCCAAAGAGGGCTTAGATGCTATGCATGATCATTTGATGTTGTGAACTGGACTGCTATAAACAGGCCCTTATCAGAACTCAATGCAGGTTTGTTATTAAATCAGTTTGGAAGGAATGTCCATAATTATTTATAAGTTGCTCTCGAGACCCTAAAAACAAAGCCTATGTTTTAAACATCCATCCCAGTATAAGGCATAAGGTAAACTGCTACAGTAAAACCTTGGATTGCAAGTAACTTGGTCTGAGAGCGTTTTGCAAGACAAGCAAAAATTTTAATAAATTTTGACTTGATAAACAAGCGACGTCTTGCAATACAAGTATTGTAGTACGGTCAAGAAAAATGAAGACGTTACACTATCATTCTTTATTGCAGCTTAAATTAAAAATATGTGTACAAATTTCTTATGGGGAATTTCGCTTTGATATACAAGTGCTTTGGATTACAAACACATGTCCGGAATAATTTTATGCTTGCAATCCAAGGTATTACTGTATTCATAATTAGTACAACTATTATTCTGATTTCAAACACATGTAAAAACAGTAAATCAACATTAACAAAAATGAAAATAAAACAATGGCAAGTTACCATATATGTACAACACACTACAGAGCAAAACAAAAGGAGGTTACAAGACTGGTATCCAATTACTCTCTTCCTTTAGTCCATAAGTCTGCATTGTCTTTAAAGTATGAATCCAGAAGATTTCTCTCCTTCTCAGTTGGTGATGTAGCCTTGTCCCATGTCCTTGCATTCTTGTATTGTCCAGAACTTTACATTATTTTCATCATGCCCTGTGTCACTAAAATGTTTTACTATGGGAGCCTGGAGCCTTCTGGAATGGATGCAACTCTTGTGTTCGCAAATTCTAATCCTGATAGCTCTGGTGGTGGAACGTAACACCAGAGAATAGTCTGAAGACACATGAAACATTTGTACTGCTGTTACTAAGTGGATCTGGGTCTGGTAGGCTGCCTGAATGGGGAGTTCACCTGCAAAGTGCATGCAAGGTACAAACTTTCACACTTTGGAGGAAAAGTGGGATATTAGTGAAATAGGAAAGGAGGAAGAGGAGGAGGAACAACTAATTGTATTGGAACTATGGTTCTTCTCTTAGTTGAACTAAACTGAGTTTACCTAAACTCATTGCGGGTCACTTGATTTCTCATAGCCTGTGCTTCCCTCACTTCTTTGGTCAATAAACAAACATTGATTCTTTTCAACAAGCTCATGTGTACACCAGAATGCCAAGAATACTCCAAGAACATTTAACTGCATGCAGCCTCAGCAAATCCATTTACCAGGAAAAGATTGCCAGAAGAGAGTGAACATGTTCTTACTTCTTACTATTCCTAGGCCAATGAAAGCAACAGTTTGTACAGGCCACTAGGCATCACTGGGATGCATATAATGAATATAAGTAATGACAACATTGGAACAAATAGGTCTGCTAGGTAACATACTCCTATTTGGTAACACTATAAAAGCTTAAAAAATAATGGTCCATTATATTTTGGAAGTACTTTATAAATGCCCCATGTTTAGCCATAATGACTATTAGGAAAAAATACTTAAAATTTTAGACACTTATGAAAAATTACACTACTAATACTGGGTAAATAATATGTGTTTTAGAGACCCTTGTGAATGCCTGTTCAGATATTTAGGTTGGCATGGTCCCAGGACAAAAACAGTCTAACACAATGCTTCCTCTATCACAGCCTACTATGAAGTCAATCAAGGAAACCATTTAACCATATATATACACTTTCTCCATAGACTATTGAGAACAATTATGGACTCCCAAGTAAATAACCAATGTTCTGAAGTCCATAACTACATATTTAGTTGACCCATAATTGTTACACACTGGGAAATAAATAATAAGCATTGCAACAATAGCACAGTCATGAGATTTTTGCCACATACTTTATGGGAAAGATTTTGTTAAGTTTTCATACATATTTAGTAATCATGATTTCTCATTAAGAAAGAAAGCAAAAAAAAACTGAAAGAGACGTGTTGCTTTTGAAAACCCATCTGCACACACACACACACACAGGTTATTAATATTAACAGCTTCAAAAAAAAAAAAATTAAGGTGGGGAGAGTCCAATCCCCTGCTGTAGGTATTATAGATCTATAAATATTGTAAATCTACAAACAGTAGTAGATACAACTATGGTGGGGTAAAAAGAGCTAATATTTCACCTGAACTGGTCCACCAGGGCTTCTTTGGTACCCCTTGAGTGGATGGTGTTCATTGCTTGTAGGCACATTGTGCACTGGAGAGTATTCAGTTGTTTTCTGTTTGGCTGCTGACCCACTCCTGAAGTCTGGGAGAACTTCTGGAATATGGAATAAGGTATCTCCCAAAGGGTAGCAAAATGGTCTACTTTACTGAGGACATTCCTCTATTTGAAGAGCTGCTAAGTACAAGTCTGGTTGAAAGAAAAAGAACCATAAGAAGGGAGAGCAAGCTAATGGTTTGCAAGCTAATTTTGACCCTGGGGGGGGGGCGTAGTTGCTACGGACACCATTTTGTTTTTCTCCCCCTCTGTTTTTGGCATCTATGGGGTGTGTGTGTGCAGCCCACAGGAGGGGGGGCTCACTGACACCTCCCAAAGTTACCCACCCATACCCTAAATAATCCCCTTGTGCTGTGCTCTTGCCAAGCACAGGGGCATTTCCAGGCAGCAAGAGCAGTGCCAATGGCTGATGGGGTGCTTATTAGAGCAGCAGCGGTTTCAAATGTTGGCTCAAAGGTGCAGGGGATTCCCTTATATCAGGGATTCAGAACCTCAGGTTCACATAACACATAAACACATAATATCAAACATATAACAATTAACAAAACAAGATAGACCTCCGATTTTCTTCTACAGCAAATACAGGTAACAATATTTTTTCTTACTCGATAATCCGAATGAGAAATCTCTTTCTTCCCGTTGTCCCAAATTCACTTATTATTCCATAAATCCACAAACAAACAAATCATTATTTTCCAGTCTCTGCAAAAAGTCAATTAGAGGTTTCCACTCAATAATAAACGCAGATGTTGTCCTTTCTCTAATTAGTGATGTAAGTTTGGCCATCTCTGCCAGCTCCAGCATCTTGACCAATCATTCTTCTGTCGTAGGCACTGCTGGACCTTTCCATTTCTGTGCATATAAAGTTCCATTATGTGTTTGTTGCATATAGAAATAAAAAAAAAAGAAATATGTTGGCAAAAAAAAAAAAAAAGAACCTCAGGTTCAGGGTCCCAATCTGGCCCTCCAGTCTCCCCCAAAATGGCAGAGCCCCTTCCTCTGACCCCACCCCCTTTTCCCCAATCACATTTGGTGGTTTCCTGGCTTTTGTGCAATTTTTCCCCCATTCTCAAAGGTTGAAATGCCTCTCCTAAGGGCTTAGTGACTGGCAGAAAGAGCTTTAAGCTACAACAGTGTTCTCCAACCTTGGGTACCCAGATGTTTTTGGCCTACAACTCCCAGCATGCCCCAGCCAACTATGCTGGATGATTCAGCTCTGATGCAGCTGGGGAGGTGCATTCAGGACTGCTAGAGTGTTGTGTGGCCTTTTAGAGGTTTAACTGGCATACCTGTCTCACAGGCTTCTGTAGGTAAGAGGCAAGCCGCCACGTTTTAGGTGCACAATATGAACTAAAAAGGTGTTAGCTATTGATGGCAGCAGGAGTCAAGTGAATAAGGGAAGAACAGAAGACATATAGGAATGGGGGGAAACACATTGGCAGAATGCCATATGCAAACAAAACACTTCCTGCAGCATCACACTGAACAATTGCTGGGCACGAACTAAACAGGAGCACAGTTATGGTCCAGTTCAAAAAAGTGCTGTGAGTTCCACTTCATGCGGGTACTACCCAGAGGACCTTCTCGTCTGCTGCTCCCAGACTGTGGAATAGCCTGCCGGAGGAAACTCATCAACTGAATAATCTTTTGGTATTTAAAAAGGCCATGAAGACTGATCTCTTCCAGCAGGCCTACCCAATGGAATTTTAGGATTTTTTTTTTAAAAAGTTCTTAAGTATGTTTTTTTAATAATATTTACTATGTTTTAACCAGTTTATGCATTTCATATTTATTGTTGTTCCCCGCCTCAATCCAAATGGAGGGGCAGGTAAGAAATAACTTTTAAATATTTATTATTATATTTATTATTATTATTATTATTATTATTATTATTATTGATTACAAGAGCATCAGTGAAAATTGTGCACACCCCATGTGTGTCTCTTTGCCATTTTCCATGTAACATATGGACTGGCTCCTGCCTAGTGTGTAAAGCAGCATTAGGTGTTCTTATTCCTATGTACATTTCATTACATAATATCTTACTTCCAAAGAGCTCATGAAAACCATAAACATATAAATGTGCCACTTACAGATGACAGAAAGCTTTTAAAGGGGGAAAAAATCAATGCCATTGCCATGAAGGAAAAAAGTACCCCACTTTAGAGAAAGTTGAAAAACATGAGCCCTAGTATTTCAAGTCCATTGCAGTACTTTATGGCCCAAATTAATTACTGTACACTTGTTCATATGCTGTTTTAAAACTTCACACAGCTGCCCTCTATGTTTCTGAGAGATTTCACAAAGTCACTGATGTGGATTAGTGTTTCATTAACAGCACACACTTTAATAACCCTTTGTCATACAATCATGGCAGTAAAAGGAGAACAAAAGGGTGGATTTCTTTTCCAAAGCAAATAGAAAGAATGGAGCAGTGATGCTAATCTACAGTCACTTATTTAGTTTTCTTTCCCACCTTATGTCAAAGGGTTAGTGTCAGATCAGACACTGATGATCCTAGTAATTGTTTATTCACCAGGGGGAAGGTGAATTTCAAGGTCACCTGCACCCAATACTGTACAGAGAAAGTAACCATTCTGAAGATGGAAGGATCATGGAAACCCATTCATCTATAGTTACTTCCTATGTATGCTGAGAGATACAATGCTCAAACCCACTTCCATTCCCCACCATGTGGAAGGTATTACCAAGATCATAAACATGTGAACCAGTAACACCTGGCCTTGGACTGGATCACAATATATTCTGATCTACTTTCATCCTCCCAACAGTCCAGGGAAATTGGCTATGTTGACAGAGAATTGTTTACTTAATGTAACCCACTCATTGAACTTCATAGTCTAGAATGGAATAGAACCTCGGTCTCTTATATCTAGACTTAACACTCTATCTACCGTGCTGTAATGGGTTTTTTCTTCTTCATAACACTTCAGATTAATTATGATCATATCTATAAATCTAACCTTGTGGGTTCTGTCTCTTTGTCACATGCTAGCACAAGGGTGGGCAACCCATGGGCCACATGCGGTCCTCAGAGTCCTCCTATGTAGCCCACTGCAGGTGCCCAAGGTGCCCCCCAAATTCCCCTTCCTGCACCAAGTTGAACACAATTGTGCTGGGGAAGAGGGCATGTATGGATGACACCCATGGGGAACACAGAGATGAGATGTTTGGTGGGCTGTCGGGAACCTGACTGAGCTGGGGAGGTGTGAACATGGGAAGAGTCAATCCCACATGCCCTCTTCCCCAGCACAATCAATCGATCCCAATGCAGCTTTATCTTTAGCCTTCCCCTCCCTTGGGGTTAAAAAGTTGCCTACCCTTGCTCTAGCATGACCAAGGTATGGAATGTGGAATGCAGCTATGTATATGCAGTGCTGAAGTAAGTAGAAAGGTGGACTCAGTTCTCAATGGTACCAGTTGACTTAAATCAAATGGACTCCAATGAGCAAGACAGTTGGGTGGGGGGAAACCTGGCCTCCACTAACAGGGGTTGTGAGAGAATGGGAAGTGAATACAGCCAGTGTGTGTTCACACAGAACACATAAAGAACTATTTATTTATTTATTTATTTATTATATTTATACCCCACCTTTCTTCTTGCAAGGAACCCAAGGCGGCTTACATAATCCTCCCCCTCCTCTCCATTTTATCCTCACAACAACCCTGTGAGGTAGGTTAGGCTGAGAGTCAGTGATTGGCCCAAAGTCACCCAGTGAGTTTCATGGCAGAGCGGGGACTAGAACCCGGATTTCCTGAGTCCCAGTCCCAGTCCAACACTCTCACCAATATATGGGCCCATCTGCCACCCCCATCATATATATAAAACTTTAGCATGACCAAGAAAGAGAAGCCACTCTAACCCTCTCAACCAGCTGCAACTCTGGAACCACATGGGATAAAATATGCACTTCTTTTCAGAAACATTTGTAATTCCTATTAATTTTAGTTTGCAACCCTGTGTAATTAACTGAGAGTCATATTTCACATTTCTAATGCTACAAATCTGTTTTAATGTCGCCATGGTTCCAACATAAACATTTGAATTCTTCCCGCAGTTTGAACTGAATTCCAACATAAGCATTTGAATTCTGTGTTGGCTCTTAGCAAGATCACTGGGTAAAACCGCACATACAAAAGGAAATGGAAATTCACTATAGCCATAAATGAGATGCTTGGGTAAAAATCTTCGGGAATTTAAGAAGCACTTAGTTGCTGCATTAGGCCATTTAGGATGTTTCAGCGTCTCAGTTGACTGTAATTCCAATCTGCTCAAGTGCCCTGTTAATGACCTTCCATCTCACAGTGAGCTCAGGAATTTGGTGTTTATACTTCTTTTCTTTCTTTCTTTTTCTTTTTACTCTACCACAAACAGACTGAAGGACAGATTCTTTTCATTCTGTCTTACTGTTGTGGAAAGGTGTAAACTGTTACTGCTCTATCAAGGTTGGGGGGGGAGGGGGAGAAGGCTATATTTCATATCTCTTAATGAAGGCAATCATTGACAAAACCAAAACCAATAGAACAGAATAACTTCAGTACTCAAAAGCCAGCTATTGTAATCCCAAGTGGTAATATTTGCACATACTTGAGTATTGCCATGTAATTCCCCATTTGCCCACTATTCTGGCATGTTAAAGTTCCCGTGAGTAGACTGACAGGCGTATCACTCAAGCCATCTGGTAAATACAGGTAGACAGGTAGGCTGTTCATATTTTGTGTGTGTTGGTAAATGTTTTGGATTTGATTGCAAGTTTGCTTGGGTGCATGACATTATACAGTCCTTCATTCCCATGGCTGGGCCTGACCATTAAGTCAGGCTGCTGCATCAGGCAACAAATTTGGGTTACCATTAAACTGTGGCAAACTGTCCATGATTGGATTTATTATTATATTTTTACTGGGCCGCTGGGGTGGGGTGGGGTGGGGTGGGCATGAGGAGTGTCATGTGAATTTTCTGCCTGACAGGCCAAAATGTCTCGGCATGGTTTGTCTATTGCAGATTTCCTTCTCCAGAAATCTTCAAAAGACCGAAAATGCATCCAAGAAATGTTTGTATTCTACTACCTCTCCCTTCTTATCTCAGATGCATAGATGTAAAACCACTTTGTCTGTTCTAAGTGGGTGGCAGAGTATACACAATTGTAGCCTGTGTGTCAAATTTAGAGCACCATATTTATGGTGTGGACATGAGACATGTTGTTAAATGTGTGACTGCTGCTGCTAAACACCATGCTGCTTTTCTAGTTCCCCTCTCCAACTCCATAACATCTAAGAGAAATTGCTCTGTGACATAACTTCAACATTTAGAGCTCCCTTGCCCCTTCTCTTCATCACTGCTTAGAGCTAGAGGGATGCAGAATGGGGAGCATGGCACAGTGCTGGCAGGCTTTTAAAAGGTAGAATTAAACCTCATCTGCACTCCCTAGAAGCCCACCCCGTCAGTTGCTTCCCACGTAGGGATGGGGGAGAAATTTGTTCAGTTCACATTTTAATGTGAACTCACTTAATTTGACTTCAAAACACTTGTAACAGACTAAGTATGCAATGGTGAGATAGAGAGTCAACACAGAGTATATGTTCAAACAGGCCAATAACTTTACTGATCCTTCTCCACCCACTTTCGTCGAAATTTGCCTTACTCTCGAATTTTGGAATGGAGTCCTCCAATTAAAAAATGCATCCAAAAATGCACATGTTAGAGAAAATAATAGCTAGTCATGCATTATATTAGGAAAACAGCTCTCAAAAAAAAGTATATTAGGCCAAAATTAATACAAAAATGCATGTGTTAGGAATAATGTGCACAAAAAATGCTCAGGAATTTTCAGGCAAACCTTAAAAAATCAATCTCAGTGTTTGGGATGAACCAAATTTAAGATTGGAAAAATGAGAAATTGAGAGAAACTGAAAAGGACAGATTTTGATTGATTCCTAGTTGAGGCAGGCACAATGCTGGTAGCACCAGGCTCTGAATCCCATTGCACCCACAATAGTTCAGCCTGTTACTGTTACTGCAGCCTGATGCAGATCTCAGATGGTACAACAGTGAAAGAATGAAGTCTATATGCCAGCAAGCCCAGCTCTCTAGCAGTTGCCCGCTTAACTGCCAGCACCATGTTCCTGCTGCTATTCTCCATGGAAGCTTCCATGTTAGATCAGTTTACTACACCATGCTTTGCCACCACTGCTGATGGATAAAACTAGCAGAAAGCTCACTGATAGTTGCTCATGGGTCCACAGCAACTTAGAACCAGCCTTCTTGTCCCATGAACCCTGTCCCTTAGCTCCCCTGCCATCTTGTCAGTCCTTAGCCATCTCCTGCAAGAGGTTTTAATACCAGCCAAACTGAGAACCTGCTCTTTCCCCACAGAAGCTGGACTGCAAATGTGCTTGTTCCTTGAGCAACGGAGCTTTCAAAGCCATGGCACCAGCTCAGCCAATCAGTGACACTAATTTTGCCTCCACAAGTGCAATACATTATGAAAACAGATGGCTGAAATATGCCCCTTTTTGTAATGTCTAAATACCGCATTTCGAATCAGATCTACCCATTCCATGCATTAAGTTCCCATTTAGCCATTCATGTTTGGCTGTCTTCTCTCCATGACTTCACATGAACTTTAGAGGTATGAATAGGAAAAGCAGCATTGCAAGCAGCCCTAAGGGAAGCATTTGTCCTGTGTTTTTTAGTGTGGTGTGTCATGCAAGCCCCACTGAAATGGAGATGTGCAGCCACAATACACTGTGGATTGCTCCCTAAATCAAGATCATTCAACTCCTTTTACTCTTCAGACAGCTCTCAAGTGACCACTTGAGTGTCCTAGGCAACTGATTCACTAACATTCAGTATACATAGGCTAGAATGTTTCAGTGTTTATTTTGCTTCTTAGGTACAAAACAATTAAGGCTGCATGCCCAAGTAGCTACTTGAAGCAAATTTGTTCAAGAGATAATAGTGACAAACATTTTGTCTGCCCACAGTCTATCCTGTCACACAAAGAAGTGGCATTTGCAGAGCAAAAATAAATTTCACAAACCAAACAGACTGCTGTGTACACTTTTAGATACACCAGTCTGAGAAATCACAAGAAAACATCCACAAACTATACCAATTAAGAGTTATCCAAATTTCAGGATGACTTTGAAATCAATATTTTAGCACACTGCTGTTATTTTAGGAAAGAAGCTATAAATAAATATACACAAGTACTGCCAAACATAGACATTCACAAATCATAAATGTATTTGGTTAAAATTAAAATACAATGGGCTAGATCTAGACAAAGTTAGTTGCTTCAATTGTTTCAGTTATAAAATATTTTTTAAAACCCTCTACAACATCTGAAGGACCAAATTCAGAAGTCTTCATTCCAACTGAATTTGTTTGCATGTAACCTAATACAACTCACAGCCACATTAGTGTTAGACTACACATATTAGAGGTTTGCTTCCACAATGAGATATCTGAAAGTTGCTTTTCAAACAAAGTTCAAGATAAAGATTGTCTTTATTAAAGGAAACTGCAATTTTGTTTGATTGATTGATTGATTGATTGATCAATGTATAGCCTGGCTTTCCAACAAAGAATCAGTGCTCAAGGCAGCTAACAAGAAGAACCAAAATTGAAAATAAAAACTTAGTTACTTTATTAACTCAATCTTATTATTTAATGTAATTAATTTATTTAAGAAATATCTTGCCCTCTTTCCATTATAAAGCAATCCCAAATTGGGGTACAAGCAATAAAACACAGTAAAATAAGACAACATTGACAAAAAAAAACATACACAAACAGGAGCAGACTTCCCCTGGCCCTGCACCTTAGGGCTGGGGAGAGTTTTTGCACGTGGGGGAGGAGTGGGGAGTCAGGTAGCAGGACAAGTCACTGCCAGCTGAGCCAATGGGCTTGGCTGGGGTGGGGAGACGGGGGGCTCATTTAAGCACCTGTATCCCCACCCTCGCAGGAAGTGCGAGATTAGGCAGCGGGGCTTAGGGTTATGGTGATCATCCAGTGGCACCTTTCAAGGTGACTGATGGTTACCCAAGGCTTCCCTCGCTAATGTCTTGCGGCTTGGCAGGAGGGAGATTGGGACGTCTTTGGGGTGCTACCTTTCTCACCTACCTTGGCTGTCTTGAGGCACCAATGGGAGGCGATCATGGTAAGGCTCTCCAGCTCCACATGGAGTGCAACTGGACAGTGGCGGGCCATCCCACCTCCGGTCCGGTTAGGATGCATTTGCTCAATTATTGGTTTTTCCCGGCCAATGGCCAGGCTAGGTTAGTACCACACTTCGCACCTTCGCAGATCTTCAATTCAATCAATGTGGCCCTGACTTGAAACCATATATACCTGTGTCTGACTCTTCATTATCTCACCTATACACGTGCAAAACAGTAACAGATAAATTACAGTTTACACAATGCAGCAAAAGAAAAGTGAGAAAAATTCAGTCAAAAGCTTGGATGAACAAACAGGTCTGTAGCTGGTGCCAAAAGCTTGTAAGACTTGGTGATGTCCATACATGGGGGCGGGGTATTTCTACAGTGGAGGTGCCTGTATGAAGAACTCCCACTCTCAGGTGCCATCAAGAGGGTATCCCCACTTGATTATAATATTTGGACAGGTACATAAGGGAGAAGTTGCTCCATCTGGTAACTAGGTTCTAAGTCATGTAGGGCTTTATATGTGAGGATAAGCACCTTGAACTTGGTCTGGTAACTTATTGGCATCCAGTACAACTGGTGTAATATGTTCTCAGTAAGCTGTCCCACTCAACAGCCTAGCCACAGCATTTGGCACTAGCTGCAGCCTCCAGAACAACCTCACAGGCAGCCCCATGCAAAGTCCAGTCTTGAGGTTATCAGCACATGGATCACTGTGGCCAGATTATCCGTGTCCAGGAATGGCTGTAGCTGGTGAACCAACTGCAGTTGGAAAAAGGCACTTCTCACCATGAATATGAATATTTATTACAGTCATTGACCAGAACCAACAATAACATTAAAAACAGGGAAACAATCAAGCAATAAAACATGAATTACTACTATACATCATTACACCAGCATACATATCAAGTACACAGCAAAGTTTTATATCAAAATTATAACAGTCAACCAAGGCCAGAGTCAGAGGTTAAAAAGGTGCGGCATGTTATGGCAGTCGCACAAAATTTAGCCACACTATTAGTGATATAAGGGACCGTATCTGCGAGTAGCAGGGAAATATAGAATTTTTCAGTTCTACCTGTGCAATTACATAGTATAGGAAGAATAAGCTCTTCATGAAGATCCCGGTAGAAGGGGCAATATAAAAGTACATGCCCCACAGATTCGACTTCCCCATTATTATTACATGGGCAAAGACGATCCTTAAATGGTATTCCCTGATATCTTCCCTCCAAAACCATAGAAGGCAAAGCATCAAATCTGGCTAGAGTAAAAGCTTTTCTATACTTGGGAAAAGTCAAATCAGCCAGATAAGCATGAGGCCCAAAGATCTTATTTCCTAGAGGGCTAAATTTACATAGTTCTAAATTTACATGTTCTTGTAATACAATGTCCCTGATTCTCTGGTTAATAGCCACCTTGGCGTTAGAGTAGACCATTACTATTGTTCCTCCAATTTAGGGATGTACTGATTTTGTTTGATCCATTCATTGTGTGTCCCGCAGAATGTCAGGCACCTTGCATTCTATTGTCTGCTCATTGACAGAATAGATTTTTTTCCCCCTTTTGGAAAATGTCACAAAGATGTCTGCTGCAGTTTATGTAACTTTTGCTGGTACACAATAGTTTACATATTTTCCTTAGTGCTATACAGTGGGGGCTGAAGAGAGATTGGATATGTATAAAATAAGTGGTGGTGGTATTCAAATAAAAAGAGTGTATATATTGGTGCATTTCCCACTAACTCCCATATTTTCGTATGACTAAATTTGTGTACAATTCTGGAAAGTTTTTTAAAAAATGGTCTGGAAGTCCACAGAATCCGTGCGACTGAGAAGATGCTGGTCTGCTGCAGAATCCATGGGTCAACTTCATAGAAATCCATTCAGAAGTCTGAATCCATTTCCGATTTCTCTGACACCCCTGGTCTCCACAGACAATGATGGATCTAAAAGCACCCCTAAGCTAGGCACCTGCTCCTTCAGAGGGAGTGCAACCCCACTCAAAATGGGCAACATCTCTGTGGCAGACAGCTGGGATTCCGCCTCTCCCCCCCTGAAAGTGCAGAGCCATTCACAGCTCTCAGAATGTTGGCGATGGCAGAAAGCTGTGATAGGCTGTTTAACTGTCATTCTGGGTTGAGGGTGGAATTGGGAAAACATCTAGATCAGTGTTCTCCAACCTTGGGTCCCCAGATGTTTTTGGCCTACAACTTCCAGCATGCCCCAGCCAGCTATGCTGGCTGGGGCATGCTGGGAGTTGTAGGCCAAAAACATCTGGGGACCCAAGGTTGGAGAACACTGATCTAGAGAGACCGACTCAGAATCAATAGTGGAGGCTAGAAGAGTTACCTCAGCCTGGAATGGAAATATTGTTACTGTTTTGAGCTAAGCCAGCACCTGAATGTATCTTATATTTCCATCTGTAAAAAAATTAATAAAACTGTTTTGGTTTACTGTTAACCCTTAGTGTGGTAGTGACTAAGGGAGGGGACACACACATCTAAGAGAACAATCTCAGGGGAGAAAGAAGAAAGGTGGCAACAAGGGAAATAACTGTGTTCAGGTCATTACCCTAGTTATCCTAAGACGGTTGGGGCCAAAGGTTTGTGAGGAGAGGGGAGTGTCCCAGGCTGCTGCTGGCGTGCCTCTGAGGGATTGGGAAGGGGAGCCTGAGTGGAAGAGGCTGAGCGTCTTCCGTGAATCCCAGGTGGGACGCAAGCACGATACCTGAGGGGAACATAGTGACCTGGGTGTGAAGCCTGAGTGTGAGGGCCCATAGCTTGAGCAAGGGAGCTGTATAAAACTAAAGAGTAAAGTAGCTAAAACACCTGACCAACACACTACTGAGGGCTTCCCCAAGTGTGGGGCAGAGGCAGGAGTGTCACTCACAAAGTAAAGTGGTGGTTGTGGTAAATTAAAAAGGTTGTGGTGGTGCTTGCCACGTGTGAGAGCACCTAATTCCAGGACCTGTTATCAGAGACGTCACTGAATAAACTGAGTCTATACCACTGAAAGGAAATATTTGGAGTCTTAAAAAGAAGGCACCCCAGTGGAAATTTATTTGCAGGCATCAACATTTATTTCCCTTCCTGCCGTAGTAGATTTATTATTTATTGCACTCCTCCAGCATCCATCTTTCTTTTCTGCTTTCATCTCCCTGACAACCTTATTCATTTCCAAATTCTAGTATGTGAATTATTTGGTCTAGGATTTCCCTGGTGAGTTGGAGATAATATGTGCAAACACTTTGCTGCCATGAAAATAGCAATGCAACTTTTTCTTTAAAAAACAAATCAGTTTTATTATGTGGCATGTTCTCATGGGAGCCATCTAAAAGGTAAACCAATGGGGGCTGAAATTCATGTGACAAAATACAATACCTGCTTTGCAAGGAGGAGGTATTTTTAAATGCATTCTAAAAATGTGCTTTTTGCACATATATGTTTTATTTTAGTCATGAGAATCATCCTTTTGGTGACCAGGGTCATATCCAGCCCTGGACATCCATCAGCAGAAAAGATTTCCCCTTCCCCCTTCAGCCTCATGCATGCACCCCAAATCTGTTCTGGTGGGTTGGTGGACCCTTTGGAACAGGTTTGGGGCACTTGGTGGGGGGGGGCTGCAGGATGGAGGAGAACAAGGGGAAGTCCTGTTATGCCAGCAGAAGTCTGCTCCTGCATCATTGCATTTAACCCACAATCAATATTTTAAATAGGATAAACATCACTGATCTATTATAATCATAGGTAAGTCTTAGCCTTGCAAGACTGAAAAGTGCACATAGATGGGTTGTTGTTTTTGTCTTCACTGTCATCATTATCTTCATCATTAATTCTTTTTCAAAGTATAAGAGGACAGGTCCCTTTTTCATGGAGCTTAGAATCGAAAGGGCAGATACCAGCGAATGGAGAGGGAGAGGGAGGCAGGGGTAGGCATGGGAAGAATATGCTCATGTTTGTTACACAGACTCATGCTAAGTATGGGGTCTAAGGGAGTGTGACATTTGACTGTCCATGAACAGGTGTGTATTGATCTTCTGCTTCCCAGTAATAGAGTCTTCCTGTTCCTTACTGCAGACACAGCATTGGGGAGATGCACACATAAATCTTCTCAGTCTCACTTGTGTGATACATAAACTTTGTCAATACTGAGAAATATTTCCATTCTACTCCACTCCTCTCCTTTGTTCAAAAAGTCAGTTATCATTAGATGGCTGTCAGAGCCCATCAGACTCACTCACTCTGCTGGGGACAAGGGCTAAGAAGCCATTAGATTCAGCGGATCCACAGCCTCTCCCATCCCCACCCCCTGGCATGCCCCCATCCCTCCTTCTTTTTCCCCTTTCAGAGGTCAGCACTCCAGCCGTAGGAGAGGGGTCTTCCAGCCACTTTCTGCAATGGCTGGGACCTGGACGTGGAGGGGAGATGTCTTCCTCTGATGTTGGAGCATTGTCTCTGGCCTCAGAGAAGGAGATACACTATATTCTATGGCCCCTAAGATGCCATCTAGGGGCCATAGGATTGCTCTCTTAATATACCCTATTTATCACTGGGGTGGAAGGGCTTAGCCAGTGACAGCAGCAGTGGTAGCCTTGCCACAGCTCCCTAAAATTTCAGATAAGAGCCAGTGTGGCGTAGTGGTGAGAGTGTTGGACTGGGACTCAGGAGATCCGGGTTCTATTCCCCACTTGGCCATGAAACTCACTGGGTGACTTTGGGCCAGTCACAGACTCTCAGCCTAACCTACCTAACAGGGTTGTTGTGAGGATAAAATGGAGAGGATGATTATTATTATGTAAGCCACCTTGGGTTCCTTGCAGGAAGAAAGGTGGTGTATAAATATAATAAATAAAATAAAATAAGTAAATTCCAAACACCGCTGTATTTCCCCCCTTTAAATGTGTTATTGAAAGTGCTGAAAACAGAAAACAAATTAATATTGTGGAAAAAAATTCATTGAAAATCAAGATATTTCCGTTTTGCACCTAAAGGAGCAACACACTGCAAACCTAAGCAGCAATCATGGGCGTAATTAAAGAAGTGATTATATGTATATTTATAACCTCAATCTATAAATCTCAATTTGGAACAGAAAACAGAATATCAGGGAAACATGCAAGCCTTCACGGTTTCATGTGATAAATACAGAGCTTAATAAGTACACAAGAATTACTTCCAATTTCAAGTCTGAAAAACTGGGGGAAGTTTGAGTGGAAAATAGGTAGTGGGGAAAAGGAGGTGAGTTTAAAGAGAAAAAACATGAATGTATATTTTATCAACCAAAATGATATTGACATTAATGATGATTTAGTATAAAGCCACTGCTGCTAAAAGGAGATAAAGGCACTCATTCAAGGCCTGCTTCCCAACCTGCTTTTAAAAGAATAAGGCTGATTCATAGATGCATGTACGTGATGATTTCTTACCACTTCAGTACTTAGTCTGAGGACTGGCAACTGAATTTGTCAACAGATACCATGGAAATTTAGAACTGCATCTAAAATCATACCAACTAATATGAACGTTCTATCTGTCATGTCTGATATGGCTCATTCAGATATGTAAAGTTGTCATTTAATGTTGTAGTCATAAACTGATGTGCATGCATGTGCACTAACCCACAGTTGCGTGCACATTCATGTTTGCACACATATATAAGCCCTATTCTGATTCTGGGCATACTAAACAGGCAAGGAGATGGAGTGTGCTAGCCCTGCCCCCTCCTCTTCATACATTTCTGTCACCCTGGACCCATGGAGGGGGACATTCTGAAGAGGAAAGCCTCCTGTATCTGTGGAGGCTCTTCATGCGATTCATAACACTGGAAAATCAGTTTTCAAAATGAGCTACCATGGATAGAAGAGGCTCTCCTCTTCAGAAATGCACGAGTACTGGCTGATGGATGTGATGATGGAGGGGGCGGGGCTAGTGCCTCTCCTTGTGTGTTTATTGGCTCCAGAAGGAGAACCCCTGAATAGGACTGTATACTCACATTACCCTAAGATGCACAAACTTGTCACATAGAAAGGATAATCATTTTTCAAGAGAAGTCTTAACCAGGATGGAAATGTGGGTCCATTTTAGGCCATTTTAATCAGTTTCACTCTCTACAGTCAGTCTGTACAACCAAAGATTTTTATTTTATTTTTAATGAGAGAAGTTCCCTAACTATGAATTAACCTTTATTTTAGCAAAATTAAGCATTGTTGTTGTTTTAAATAATTAATATGCAAGCTTATGTGATCTTACAAAAAAGGAACTGATGTACAAAGAAGATGCAGCTTCTAAAAATCTGTTACTAACACAACACTCTTATTAAGGGGGGGGGGGGGAATTGCAGGATGGCAGAATATTTGCCTCCATCTTCTCATTCTTCTTTCTCCTAATTCACACATAACCATAAATGGTTTCATTCCACCATTTCAACTTGAATGTTCCTTTCTCCCATGTATTGAGTTGGATCCATATCCGTTATTCCATTGCTGTGTTTTTAATTGTGTTTTATGTCATGTTTTAGTTGAGGTTCTGTTGCTTGATCTGGATTTTATTGTTAGCCACCTTGACTGCTGCTTTTTGGCAGTAAGGTGGGGTATAAATAAAATAAGTTAGTAAGTAAAATCAATGCTATTTGCAGAATGGGACTTCCACATCCACTCCTCCCCATGTGCCCTCCAAATCTACTCCAGATATTGGACTGCAAATTAGTCATCTCCTTGGGAGATCAGTGTGATGGTGCCCCATTGGGCACCATTGTACTTAGGGCATAATCCTATGGCTGCTAGACAGATTCTAGATGGCCACAGGAGATATTGGAATCCCAGCTCTGACCTTGGAAATGAGCTCCGAGGTCAGAGCTTGGACTCCAACTCTGGAAAGTCTAAGTCTTCTGCAGTGTGGGAGAAGTGTGGAGGCAACCTTCATCTCCATGCTCCTTCCACCCTCCACTGGATATCCGTAATCCTCCAAATTTGGAGGGTTACAGGCAGCCTCATTTGATTGAGCTGTTAGACAACCTCTGGATGAGCGTTACTTGGCCATGTCTGTTTATTATCCAGTAAGAGGGGGGAAATGACTGATTTTTTCATCACTTGGATGAAGTGATCACTTTTCATCACTAGGATGGCTTCCTGTGGATAAAGGTGGCCCTAGTTTAGCCCAATATGTGAAGTGTCAGATGTTCTCTTTTATTCAGTAAGGATTTCAGTCAGATGACCAACAGGTTGAAAAAGTATATTTTGCATAAATCCTTAATGTACAGTACAACCTGTGTAAATATTTTAATAAAATAATTCATATCTTTTGAATGCACATTAGCATAAACGATGTTGAATTCAGGATAACTGCATAATTTTGTAAGAACTATAACCACAATTAAATGCACAAATTTCTATTAATTGCTTATTAGCCATGTTTCATCAGTTTTTGAAGCGTTAACCAAATGAATCCCTCTGGTTATCATTAGATCTGTGAGAACATGGGGAAACCAAACCAGAGCGCAAGCCAACACTCACTGACAGCTGCAAAAATAATGTGAAGGTGTTTTTTTTGAAGGATTTTTATTTTTCCTGAACAGAAACTGTTATTGTTTTGTAAACACCTCAGCAGCTCAAACAAATGGCATAAACAGAGAGTGGAGAAGACGTATTTTGAAAATAGATTTGTGTTTTAATGGAGCAGCAAAAGTCACAAGTCTTTGACCTTGCTCTGGTTTTGAAAGTGTGAGGGATATGTGGAGGGTCTTGTTTTAGGGTCAGAGTAAAGACACCGACTCTTGGGTCAGATGTGCTAGAAGCAAATGATCCTCCAGAACACTCAATTTCCTTATTGAGAAGGCAATGGAAAAAGTATACATAATTGTAAATGTAAAATTGGTGCAGGGTTGTCATTAATGTAAGCTCTAGACTTTAGAAGGCTGTTGGGAAATGTTGGCCATTTACTAGTTAGTTTCAAGGCCAATTGATTGCTCTGTCCCAACAGCTTCCTAAAGTCTAGAGTTTAGATCAGGGCTCTCCAACCTTGGGTCCCCAGATGTTGCTGGACTACAGCTCCCAGAATCCCTTGCCATTAGCCATGCTGACTGGGTATGCCGGGAGCTGTAGGCCAGCAACATCTGGGGACCCAAGGTTGGAGAGCCCTGGTTTAGATAAATGACAACCTGCACCAATTTTCCAGTTTTCATTATGTATACTTTTTCCCATTGTGTTCTCAATAAGGAAGTTGAGTGTTCCGGTGGAGCATTTGCTTCTAGTGCATCTGATCCAAGAGCTAGTGTTTTTACCCTGACCCTAAAGCAAGACCCTCCATATCCCTCCATATCTCTCGCACTTTCAGAACCATGGCAAGGTCAAAGGATTGTGACTTTTTATCCCAAGTTGGCTCTGACACAGTGACGTGCAACATGATCCAGAGGATAGACTATCTATCTATCTGTCTGTCTGTCTGTCTGTCTGTCTCTTTGTATCCCACCCTTCTGGGAAGGAGCTTACAATGGTGTGCATGAGGTTGCCCCATTTTATCCTTACAAAAAGCCTGTCAAGTAGCTTAGTGAGTTTTGCACATTCTCTATTTGGAAAATTTGGGTGGTGGTCAAAACAGACCTAAGTGAAGGCAGTTCTTCATGGCAAGATAGCAATTATAGATATTTTCTTCAGGCCAGATTCTGTAGTCTCTGGTGGTTACTTCACAATTAACAGAATTGCTACATGAAATAGCTTGCAGTCCACACATTATGCTTTGCACATGTGGCAATTACATAATGTATCTTGCACACTGTGTACATGGATTATAGTCTATAGCTTCCCAATGTATGTGCACTGTGAAATATGCACATTTGTGATTGTCACATATGATGACCATGCACATGAATTGCACTCTATTCATACAAGGAAGCCTTCTTCATATTTGTATTTTGTCAAATCATTCTTAACTGTGAGAATGGAGATCAAGCCTTTTTAGTATTGTAAGGGCACAATCCTATGCAAGTTTAGGCATAAAAAAAGGCCTACAACTCTCAGTATGCCCCAGTCCCAGTATGCCAGCATGCTGGGGCTGGGGCATGCTGGGAGTTGTAGGCCTTTTTTTCTGTCTAAACTTGCATAGGATTGCACCTTTAGAAACTTCAAAGGCATTGTAACTGAGCTTATTTAAAGCAGAAGGCTATATGAACCGGCCATAGTGTTTTGCATACATACAAGAGTAGCACAGATAGCATAAGATAGCATAGACAGGTATAGGAGGGATCGTTAAAAGAGTCGAAGACTGGTTCTATAAGCCTGATCAAAAACTGGTTCTATGGGCCTAGTTTGAGCCAGAGTGAATTTTGGGAAGTGATTATTGGGTAGCAGAGTTATCTGACTTTGCTAAAGGGAGACGTTTACAGGGAAAAGCTTGTGGTTGATGCACGTTTTTAGACAAGTTGCAAACAGCAGGGTATAGAGACAGCAGGGCTGGCGCTTCCATTAGGCGAACTAGGCTACTGCCTAGAGCACCAGGCTAAATGGGGGTGCCAGAAACGTGGGAAAGAGGTGAAAGAAGCGCGCCCCTCCCTCCCTCCCTCCCTCCACCTACCTCAGGGCTCCGTCTCCAAGCTGGTGCCGCTGAAGCTTCAGGCAGGCTCCTCCTCACAGCCAGCATCAAAAGAGGCAGAGAAGGCGACAGGCTGGAGGAGGCGGAGGCGGGCAGGGGCCAATGATGGGAGGCTGGTGGGCAAAGGGAAGGATGCACCTACAAACACCTCCTTCGCCTTCCCTCCCTCTGGCGCGCGCCTCAGGTTCCTCAGCTCAACGTCCCCAGAAAGCAGTTGCTTTCCTGGTATTTCCAGCAACCAGGGAGGGAGGGAAAGGTATTTTCAGCTATCTCTGGCTCCAATGTTTTAATTATTTACCATGCTGTATTTTTGCGGGAAGGATGCGCCTGCAAACACCTCCTGGGGTGGGGGATGCGCTGCAAACACCTCCTGGGGTGGGGGATGCGCCTGCAAACACCTCACGCCTCACGTTCCTCAGCTCAACGTCCCCTGAAAGCAGTTATTTCCAGCAACCAGGGAGGGAGGGAAAGGTATTTTAAACTAGCTGGGGTTCCAATGTTTTAATTATTTACCATGCTGTTTCTGTGTTTTGGTTTTAAATGCTTTTAGGGTGCAATCCTCCTACGCATGTTTGGAGGGGGGGAAGTCCTACAACTCCCAGCATTCCCCAGACAGCCATGTGCAATCCTATGCCCGTTGAGGCAGAAAAAAACCCCGTGGGGCTTTTTTCTGCCTCAGGCTCTCTCTTTGCTATGTTTCTACTACATGCATCCCCCCCCCCCGCAACCCAGAAGATGTATGAGTCAAACCGGTGTTTCTGCACCTCCACCCTGCGAGGTAGGACAGGCTGCAAGATGCCCTTTTGTCTCTATTCCTCACAGGTAGCGCCACCACACTTCTCTCACATCCTTTTTTCATATCCCTTGTGCTGCCCGCAGGAGGAGACAGGCTTTTACATATATATAGAGAGTAGGAGAAGGCCCTTGGGAGTTCCTGGCATAGCTGGGCTGATGTTGCCTCTTTGCTTTCCACGTGAACACACAAAGGAAAAGTTTCAAAGTCTACAAAGTTTTTCTATGGGGCTCGGCAGTTCCTAGGGAGGGAAATTTATTTTATAATGGGCATAGGGCTGGAGGGAGGGAGGGCTCAAGTGGGAGGGGGGCGCTAAATATCTGATCTTGCCTAGGACACCAAACTGCTTTGCACCGGCCCTGAGAGACAGGATACTTAAGCAGAAGTTGGGGACTTTTTGAGTTTCTTTTTTCTAATAAAAGCATTCTATTCTCTTTCAAACCATTGCCTCTGTGTGTGGAAGTCAGAGCATCGCAGCATCAAGGCAGTCACTTCTCCTAGCCTGTGCCAAATTGTACTAAACAGGAAATGGCTACAGTATATTTGGAGCAGTTACTAGAACTGAGCAGAGATGCAGGAAAACCTCACATAGAACAATCTTTAGAGGCATGTTGCTATTTTCAACAATATTTATTATTGAAAAAATCAAAATTTAATTATTTCTATGCATGAAAAACAATATGAAAAATATGAAATATGAAATTATGAAATAAATATGAAATTATTTTTCATATCACAACAATATGAAAAATAAAAACATAAAATGCACCCTCAAACAGGCCAGGGGAGGGGGGGGGCGATACAGTATATAGAAAAGATATTGTAAAAGCTGCATGCTGTATCAGTTAATTACTTCAAGGGGTTTCCATTAGGTATATGCTGAGTAGTTTCCTGGAAAATTATGTGACTACCATTTCACGGTGAGAAACCTTTTAAAGACCATTATAGCTCTGTTAACTGTATTTCTTCCCCACCGAAAAGCCACTGTGGCATTGGTCCACAGTGCAAAAGCTACCCAGTCTTATATTCATTTCTGAAACCTAACTAGTAATATATTGAGGGAGTCGAAGCTCTTGGCTGTATCAGAAAGAGTGAACCATGATTATACATTTGAAATTAAAATGATCCTTTAAAAATGAGCAACTATAAAAACTTTATCAGTGCCCCGCTTGCTACATTGTACTCATAGAATGAACAATGTGGATTCTTGCCTGGCATATTACTATTTATTACTATTTTTCCTACAGGATGTATTCTTAAAATGCTATTATAGTTTAGCAATAGCAAAGAGCCGTCTGCAGGGGTTCAATGAAGCTTGTGGATATTCTGAACGGTAATACAGAGGTGTGTCCCGTCAAGATTACAGGTCTGGGAATGCAGAATTTAAGATGGCACAGAGGGCACTCAAAGTACCCTGGGACGCTGCCTATTATCATCAGTGCTCTCTGTAAGGCCATGTTTCTGTGGATGGCCCATATGAGGGCTGTGAGCTCTCATTGATTCAGGCTGCAGTCCTTACAAGGGAGTAAGGACCCTCGAGCTCAATAGGGCTTATTTCATAGTGAATTAAAACAGCATGGATCGTCTTTCCTTCTACCAATGAACTTAAAAAAGAAGTTGAATTGTAAGGTTTCTCACACTCACTTCAATATCCTCAAAAAGCATACTTGTGGTCTTAATAATATGCAAATAAATATAATTTGAATCTGCTTGAATTAAAGGCCTGGATTGTAGGAAGGTGCCTCACATCAAGTCAGACCATTGGTCCATCTAGCCTAGAGGTTTTGACACTGACTGACAGCAGCTCTCCAGAGTTTCCGGCAGGACATTTTTGCAGCCCTACCTGGAGATGCCGGGAATGGAACCTGGGATCGTCTGAGTGGAAAGTAGGTGCTCTGTCACTGAGCCACACACCCCCTCCCTGGTGATCAATCCAGCTCCTTGAGTCAGGGGCCAGTCCTGTGTATTACTTCACTTTATGGTGCTATATGAATACTGAACAACAATAAATGAATACTGAACAACAATTTATGTTTAGCCTGGAGAAGATAAGATTAAGGAGAGACATGATAGTAGTCTTCAGATATCTGAAGGGCTGTGTACAAAAGATGGAGCAGACTTATTCTCTGTTCATAGAATCATAGAAAAGTAGAGTTGGAAGGGGCCTATAAGGCCACTGAGTCCAACCCCCTGCTCAATGCAGGAATCCAGGTCAAAGCATCCCTGACAGAGGGCTGTCCAGCTGCACTTTGAATGCCTCTAGAGTGGGAGAGCCCACCACCTCCCTAGGTAGTTGGTTCCATTGTCTTATTGCTCTAATAGTCAGGAAAATTTTCTGATGTTTAGGTAGAATCTGGGTTCCTGTAACTTGAGCCCATTATTCCGTGTCTTGCAAACTGGGATGATCGAGAAGAGATCCTGGCCCTCCTCTGTGTGACAACCCTTCAAGTGCTGGAAGAGTGCTATCATATCTCCCCTCAGTCTCCTCTTCTGAAAGCTAAACATGCCCAGTTCTTTCAGTCTCTCCTCATAGGGCCTTGTTTCCAGCCCCTTTATCATCTTTGTTGCCCTCCTCTGAACCCTCTCCAGTTTGTCTACATCCTTCTTAAAGTGTGGTGCCCAGAACTGGATGCAGTATTCAAGATGAGGCCTAACCAGTGCTGAGTAAAGGGGAATTATCACTCCACGCGATTTGGAAGCTATACTTCTATTGATGCAGCCCAAAATAGCATTTGCCCCTGTTGCTCCACAGGGTAGGAGTAGAACCAATGTGTGAAAATGGCAGGAAAGCATATTTTGGCTAAACGTCAGGAGAAACTTCCTAATGGTACAAACTGTTTGACAGTGGAACTACTTGCCTCAGGAGACATTGGTGGGCTCTCCTTCACTGGAGGTCTTTAAGCAAAGGCTGGACAGCCATTTGTCAGGGATGCTGTAGTTGCATCCTGCATTTCAGATCCTTCACTGAGCATAGGGTTGGACTAAGTGACCTCCAAGGTCTCTTCTAACTCTGTGCATCTATGGAATAATAATTCATGAATTAAATGTCCTGTGAGATGCCCTCGTGTCCAATGTCTCTTTAGGAGACGGCAAGGGAGAGGAAGTCTTCACTACCATTAAAGCTTTGCCAAGAATTTTATTTATTTATTTATTTATTTATATATTTAATACATTTTTATACCGCCCAATAGCTGAAGTTCTCTGGGAGGTTTACAACAGTTAAAATCATAAAATACAATATAAAATATAAAATTTAAAACCACAGATTAAAAACAAACAGCAGAGCTAGCAGCAGCAGTTACAATAACGGAATTAAAAGCAATTACAAGTTTAAAATGATTAAGATGATTAAAAGGATTAAAATGCCTGGGAGAACAGAAAGGTCTTCACCTGGCGCAGGAAAGAATACAAAGTAGGCGCCAGGCGAACCTCTTTGGGGAGCTCATTCCATAACCGGGGTGCCACAGCAGAAAAGGCCCTCCTCCTGGTAGCCACCTGCCTCACTTCCTTTGGCAGGGGCTCTTGGAGAAGGAGAGAATCCATGCTCTAATTTTGGGACGTGCATGTTAGCAACGAATGAATAATCAAGTTTTTAGTTGCTTGGTGAATCTCTGTTTAAAGAATCCATTTGAAGAATTACTATATTAAATTATCCAAACATTGGGTAGAAAAACACCGGTTGTTTTAATGTGTTTGAGGATGAGGCTTCTCGAAATGAAATAGGAGCCAAAGCTATCCTTTTCAGCAAGCCTATTATATGAAATCCATTTTGATTGAGCAAGGAAGCAACACCTGCATATGTTGTTAGCCGCTGCTAAAAATGTAAAAGAATTGATACCTCTCTGGTTTCTCTTATTCCTATTCTTTATGACAGCATCATCTTCGAAATGCTTTTGAAGGAACAGAATGTGTTCAAACCATTTTAAGGTAAAGAAGCAAATATTAATTGACATATATTGCAACACTCGATGGAGCATAGTGTGAAGAGTTACACTAAGCCTGTGTGAATTCATTCGTCAGTCCTGTCACTTCAGTTTTAAGATGTGTTATCTGCTATGATTTACAGGTACAAGGGACTAAAAAAGAAGACATCACCATTTCACACTAAGAAGAGTTCCAATTATACCCTGCTACCTGTATTAGCAATTTGCAATTGCAAATATTCAAGGGGATATTCAAGGGACTGGGCTCACTCTCCTTAGGTTGTTAATTGATATATGTGTGAAAGTGCTAATGCAGTTTGTAATTTTGTAATGATATTGAATGAGAGATGGAACCAGAATGTTTCTTACCTGTATATATTTTACTACTGTTTCAAAATAACTCAGATCCCTACACTATATACTCATTCTACTATGAGGTCCATCATCTGCAGAGGGTTGTTTGCTATTCACCAAACATGTGATGCTGATATATCTTTTAAAAATGTCCAGTCACTTGGGAAGTTCTTATGATTATTATTTACATTTCATCCCCCGCTCCATCCTTTAAGGAGTTTAGGGTGCTGGTATACATAGTTTCACACACACACACACACACACACACACGTTATCCTCACAACAACCCTGTGAGGTAGGGTAGGCTGATAGTCACCCAGTTAGTTTCTATGCTGATCAGGAATTTGAACCCAGGTCTCCCCCACTCCTAGTCCAACATCAGGGCTAGCCCTACCACTACGCAGAGTGAGGCAGTCACCTCAGGCAGCAGATGGTGGAAGGTGGCAGCAAGATGTTGGCGGAGAGAGAGCTATGGGCCACGTGGCATGCCTTGTGTTTCCTAAACTAGCCTGCTGCCTTAATTTGTGGTGGATGATGTTATCCCATTGACAGTGTCAGAGAAAGATTCAACTACCAGTCTAATCAGCTTTTGTAAATGGAACAGGAGGGGGCGCCATTGTGCCCTTTGCCTCGGGCAGCAAAATGTTTAGCCATTACAACACAGTGAATGGGTTTGCAATGCACTGTAAGCCAAACTCTGCTGCAGTCTGGCATATAAGCCACCCTACCCAAGATGCACCCAAGAGACGATCGCGGGTAGGATGCACCCTGCCTCCCACTCCTCCCCCCTCAGTCTTCCTGCAGGTATCCCATGGGGCACCGTGGGAGTGCCAAAGTTTCCCCCCTGGCTGTCACTACTGGTCAGCGGGGGCGGGGCAGAGGGAGCGAGGCAGCAGGCATCGCTGACAGACAGCCCTCACCCCAACTCTTGTCTTGGGTAGACCTCACGAGCCATGGTGAGGGCTGTCAGTGCTGCTGCCAACCTCAGCAGAAGCAGCTTGCTCACGAGAAAGCTGTCTCTGCCGAGATCAGCAGCAGCGCCACCCCACCGTGCAGAGTGCGCCTCCTCCCATCTGGTGCCACTGCTGCTTGGTGGTGGGATCCAAGTTCTGCTCTGCTTGGCCTGCTCGAGAGTAAGCTGAGCCAATCGCATCTCCCCCCTGCCCCACGGCGCAGGGCAGGAAGAAAGCTTCTGGCAGCCACCCCTAAGTGCCACTTGAGAATTTGGGGGGCAGCTGTCAGCAGCGCTTCCCAGCAGCCGCTTGGCAAGAGCAGCAAGGATTTCTGGCCGCTATTGCAAAGTGGCTCTGTAATGGTTTGGGCTACTTCTGGGTTTGTTGTGTCATCTGGATTCGGATGACACCATAAGCCCACGGGTGGCTACTAACCCTACAACATGCCATGGCCTGTTAGGGTGGCTTATAAGCCCAGAAGCTGGGCTTATAAGCCATCCCGAATAAGCCATGGCAGGTTCACACAACACAATACACTTGGTCACTGGCTCTGTTTGCAGAATTGAAACTTTCTCCAAGGGCTTGGGAT
The DNA here is from genome assembly GCA_021292165.1 of Shinisaurus crocodilurus. Taxonomy (NCBI): domain Eukaryota; kingdom Metazoa; phylum Chordata; class Lepidosauria; order Squamata; family Shinisauridae; genus Shinisaurus; species Shinisaurus crocodilurus. Next base: position 263,365,236 of record CM037876.1, on the reverse strand, counting down.
AAGACCATTTTGAAGCATAGTAAATTTAATTGGGCACATACCAGTCCAAATTCAGCATGCTTAAATCCCATAGATATCAAAACTAAAGCTTCAATATTGACTACTGCATAATTGGGATTTTAAAGTCCTTAACTTTGGATGAATTGTGTCCATTTTTTATTGACATCATGATTCTATGTGCTATTGTGCTGATCACTTTCACCAGTGGCGTTGCGACAACCATCAGCCAGAGATTTCCCCTTCCTATAGCGCCGAAACCAATCAGCCAATATAAAGGTGGGTGAATCAGCTGAGAAATGGTCCTTGTCAATTCAGCACTGCCTTAATCATGACACAGCAATTTATGAAAGGGCTTTTTTATGGAGGTAAGGTAGGTGTGAAACACTCATCTAGACCAGGATGGGGAATGTGAGGTTCTCTGGATGTTGTTCCACTGCAACTTCCATAATCCCTCACCATCGTCTATGCTGGCTGGTGTTGATGGGAGTTGCAGTCCAACAATGTCTGCTGGGCCATATTTTCCCCATCTCTGAGCTAGATTCACTGGTTTGTTTGTTTTCATTTGAAAAACAAGATAAAAGGCTGTAAGATACAACAGAGAAGCCTTCATATCTTTAAGGAGTCACATTCAACATATAACCAATGTTATTCTTCATTTAAGATGTTATGCCTTTACCAAAATAAGGCTCAGCCTAATGGAAAGAAATTTTCCCCACACTAAAAAGCCTTAATTGTGAGACTGCTCACATTTAAATTGTTTGTTGCCATTACTTCTTTATCTGCTGCTACTTCAGCACCATCCCCCCCCCCCCATCCGCAATGATTGCTTCTTTTCATCCTGGATTAGTCACACAGTTGATCCTATCGAATCAAGAATCATGTCGTCAATAGCATTATGTCATGATGCTATGTGTTGACATCAGTGAGGGCAAATTAAGTCAACTCCGAGGGAGGGCAATGCTTCCTTTGAGCTCTTTGGGCACTTTTGAAGCCGTCACTGAAGAGGAGAAAAGAAACCCTGCAAGGGCTTAGGGATGCTTTTCAGTGCAGCCAGAAATATTCACAGAGCACTTTCAGCTCAGTCCGAACTAAAATTGCTAACATTGACAAAGCTTTTAATTTATTATTGAATTAATATAGCTACATTAGATTGATTATGGAGTGACTCTTTTATTAACTTATGTGTGAAGCTGCACCTGCAGTAGTGGAGCAAAGTGGCAAGTTACATATTTGACCTATGTAGTGGCAATATAATTGAGACTGTATTAATAAGTGTGGATTGTTTGAGGCTGCTGTTTTTACCTTGTTGACACTGGACAAATGAGGCATGGTATCCTCATAGATAATAAAGAGTGTAAGATTAGACAGAATCTTTTGGGATTCAGCAAATTTTATTTTTGTACCCTGCCTTTCTGCTGAAAATGGTGCTTAAGGTGGCTAACAATAATAAAATACAGATTACAAAGCATCTTCATTCAAACATAACATAAAAACAGATCCATTAAAACAGTTAAAAACAAAACAATAAAAGAGATAGTACCCAACCAGTTAAAAACGCCTTCAGCAACAGAACATGCTAAAGGCCTGCTTGAATAAAAATGTCTTTGCCTGAGGGTAGAAGGGCAACAGAGAGGGCGGGGGCAATCTAGCCTCCCTTGGTGGTGAGTTCCAGAGCCTGGGAGCAGTCACTGAGAAGGCCCTCTTGGGTCACCACCAAATGTGTCCCCTATGGCAGAAGTACCGAGAGAAGGGACTCTCCTGAAGATCTTAAAACCCAGGCAGGCTGGGATGGGAGAAGGTGGTCTTTCAAGTAGCCTGTTCCCAAGACGTATAGGGTTTTATAGGACATAACCATCACTGTGAATTGTACAAGATTGTGCTGCCAGTCCCACTGAAAGCTCTGGAAAAAGATAGTTGTACACTGAACTAGGGGTGGGCGATCTGCCCACCACCTGACTCACTGGGAACTTGCTGAACGCTGCCGCCACACCTGCCAAGCTGGGCTGAAAGCGAGCACCCACCGAGGCACTTGCAGGACTTCCGGGTTCCCGGGGGTATGCTTTTTACATAGAAAACAAGGTAAGATACGTTAAAAGAGGCCATGATTTGCGTAATTTGCACAAATCGTGGCGGTTTTTAACATATCTTATGCCATTTCCTATGTAAAAAGCGTACCACCAGAAACCCGGAAGTCGCTTCTCCGGCTCAGCTCACAAGAACGTGAGTTGAGCCGGGGAAGCAGGTAGGCCAAGCAGAGCTTGGGGGGAGGTTGAGCCCGGCAAGTTCACCAGACTTCTACCCCCCAATCAAGCTACGCACACATCCCTACACTGAATCCATACCTTTGTATACTGAACCCAGAAGAAGGAAGATCAATAGCTACTTACCAGAGAATATGTAACATTGTGGTCAACTGTGATCATGTCCTGACCAGAGTTATGCTTCCTGACATTGAGTGAGTTCACACGTAATGGCAACCCATTGTGGTAAATCATCACGATCAGTTGCCATTAAGTGCCAAGCACTCACAATGAGCCTGACAGACAATTGGGCTCATCGTGGGTGCTTTGCTCCCTTCCCCCTCTCCTTCTCCCTCATTCCTCCTGGCGAGTGAGGGGACACCGTGGTGAGGAATGAGGCTCCTCTCTGACAGCCACGATCATGAGCCAATCTCAGCGCACCATGGCTGTCAAAGAGTCCCCGTTGCACAAACAGGGCTCATCCCTGGAGTGCAACAGGAGGATGGGGGTGCCGGATCCACTCCACGCCTCTGTCCCAAGCATGGCACAGAGAGGGCATCCCCGACTCCTGCTACAGAGTTGACCTCTCAAACAGCAGGTGGGGATGACATCTCCGAGCATGGGGGGCAGCGCAGAGTGGAGATTGGGGGCTCCTCTGACAGCTGCCCCAAAGTGCCGCTTCAGCACTTTGGGAGCAGCTGTCAGCCATGCTCTCTGGCTAGCTCCTTGGCAAAAGAGAGGGCGGGGGCAATCTAGCCTCCCTTGGTGGTGAGTTCCAGAGCCTGGGAGCAGTCACTGAGAAGGCCCTCTTGGGTCACCACCAAATGTGTCCCCTATGGCAGAAGTACCGAGAGAAGGGACTCTCCTGAAGATCTTAAAACCCAGGCAGGCTGGGATGGGAGAAGGTGGTCTTTCAAGTAGCCTGTTCCCAAGACGTATAGGGTTTTATAGGACATAACCATCACTGTGAATTGTACAAGATTGTGCTGCCAGTCCCACTGAAAGCTCTGGAAAAAGATAGTTGTACACTGAACTAGGGGTGGGCGATCTGCCCACCACCTGACTCACTGGGAACTCACTGAATGCTGCCGCCACACCTGCCAAGCTGGGCTGAAAGCGAGCACCCACCGAGGCACTTGCAGGACTTCCGGGTTCCCGGCGGTATGCTTTTTACATAGAAAACGGGGTAAGATACGTTAAAAGAGGCCATGATTTGTGTAATTTGCACAAATCGTGGCGGTTTTTAACATATCTTATGCCATTTCCTATGTAAAAAGCGTACCACCAGAAACCCGGAAGTCGCTTCCCCGGCTCAGCTCACAAGAACGTGAGTTGAGCCGGGCAAGCAGGTAGGCCAAACTTTGCAGTCTTCTGAATAGACTAAGTAAGGGCCTTATTGGAATCAGTGCCTTGCCTACCAGTTTCAACCTCCACTCACACCCCTTTACTAAACTGTATTTTGTGAAATAGAGCTTGATTGTCTAGAAAGCTCCATGTATTAATAATCTGGCTATCATAAAGCACTGATTGCTTGCTGTTTGTTTTCTGCTATTGGATCCTGACTGCTACAAGATATTTCACAGACACCATAATAATCTTACTTGGCAGTGGCGGTGTGGGGGGAAGATTACGTACGTACATATTTTGGTCCTCCATCATAGCAGAGGATGTAGCTTCATTATTGCTTGTCTCACCCAAAAAGTGACAGGTTCAGTGACTGATGATTATCATGCTATATAAAATCTTGTTCTGTGGCGATATTCCAGTTTCCAAGGTGGAGTTCTTCAAATCACATCTTCCAGGAAAGCCATGGTTTTCAATGGGTCTACTCTACAGGTATGCTGTTTTAATAAGTATAGTATATTTTCTATAGATACAGGCTGGTGCAGAGGAAGTTAATCTATGCCACAGGGCATCTGGTCTTTCCAAAAGCAGTCTCCTGAACTATCCAGGAAATATGCCATTGAAACTTTTAAAAGTGCTTTAAAAGGGGCCTTCAATGAAACATAGGGTACTGCTGTTAGGAGATGAAGTTAGAAGCACTGCTGTACATATGCAAGCTCTTTTGTATGCCTAAAGGGGCTCTGTGGTCATTACTTAAGAAAAGCTATTTTCACAGCATTAGCCAAATATAATGGATGCAGATCTATGTCCTTCCAAGCCTCCATACTTATGTATCCCATAAGAGTCACTGTTATTTTATTGGTATTTCAGAAGTATGTAATACAAATGAATGAAAAACAAATACATGTTGAACCAGTGATTGTGCAGAATTATATGCTGTCATTACTCCCTGTAATACCTTACTGAGGTGGGGTGGGTGCCAATGGAAATGGAGCTGAAATGACCCTGGTTTCTGGTTTCTCTTCAGACCCTACTGAGAAACAAAGTGAGGCAATAGCATGCAAGGGAGAGCCCTGAAGCTTGCAGAAGTACAAAAAAAATATATCTTAGTTTTAAAATGATTTTTTGTTTTATGATTGCTGATTTGTTTTGCCTGTATTTTAATTATTCTTTGTATCTTTCAACCAACCTAGAATTCTTATTGAAGGGTGGTGTCAATATTTTTATAATACAAATAAATAATAAAATAAAATAAAAACCCAAAGGGGGCAAAGAACAGCCAATGAGGATTGAGCATGCTCCATAGCTATAGAATGCTGCGTGTTCAGTTGGAAAAGAAAAATGGAAAAACAAGAGTGGGGAGAGAGTGGAATGTCCTGCTTTGCCTTCTTACTGCTTATAGTATTCTGCAGGAGGGCATTACTGGGTGGCAGAAGCTTCCCCATACCCCAGAACGAAGACTCCAGACAAGAGCCACAAGTTTAAGCACATAAGAAGAGCCATGGTGGATCAGACTAAAGGTTCAGCAGCATTCCGTTCACACAGTGGCCAACTAGCTGCCCACAGCAAACCCTCAAGCAGGATATGAGTGCAACAGCACCCATATTCCCCAGCAACTGGTGTACATAGGTAGCCATGAAATCGAACCAGGGGGGCACCTCACCCCCACCTCGACTCTGCGGGGGCGGGTCCCCCACCTCGATCTTCTGAGCGGTGTGGAGCAGTTCTCCGCGCCGCTCGACCCATCCTCTCTGGTCCCGTCGCGTCAGTTCCGGCACCGGAAATGACGCGACGGGACCCTGCGCAGGTGCAGTACACGGTACGGGGGTCCAGCGTGCCTGCGCAGGGTCCCGTTGCATCATTTTAAATGCTGGAAGTGACGCGACGGGACCTGAGCGGGCCTCCCCGAAGAGAAGGTAAGGCCTCGCGCGGCGTGAGCAGGGCCGATTTTGGCCCCATTCTGCCCACGCAAGGCTCAATGTTACATCCCTATCATAGGTATACTGCCTCTGATACTGGAGGTAGCATATAGCCATCAGGACTAGTAGTTACTGATAGCTTTATCCTCCATGAATTTGTCCAATACCCTTTAAAAGCCATCCAAATTGGTGACCATCACCACATCTTGCAGTGGCAAATACAGTCATGCCTTGGATTGAGAGCATAATTCATTCCGGAAACGTGCTTGTAATCCAAAATACTCATATCAAAACGAAATCCCCCCAAAAAAAATTGTACAGAGATTTTTAATTTAAGCTGTACTACAGTACTTGTAGTGCAAGACGTCGCTTGTATATCAAGTAAAAAAAAATTAAATATTTAAAAAATTGCTTGTCTTGCAAAACGCTCTCAAACCAAGATACTTGCAATCCAAGGTATTACTGTAGTTTAACTATGCACTGTATGAAGAAGTACTTCCTTTTCTCTGTCCTGAATCTCCCACCAATCAGCTTCATAGGATGACCCCAGGTTCTAGTATTAGGAGAGAGGGAGAAAAATGTCTCCCTATCCACTTTCTCCACACCATGCATAATTGTACGCCTCTGTCATGTCTCCTCTTAGTCACCTTTTTTCTAAGCTAAACAATCCCAGATGTTGTAACCTTTCCTTATAGGGGAGCTGCTCCTGCCCCTTGATCATTTTAATTGCCCTTTTATTGAGTTTACTAACATGAATCTACAATGTGGCAAATAATGCACAGGCTAAGCACAGGCACTATCTAAATTTGTGAAACTTCCATCAGCATCTTATTGTCTGCTCCCCTGGCTCAAAGCTCTGGCTCAACATGTCAGTGATCTGACCTTTTTGTCGCCTGGATTGAGGAGGCCATGACTGCTTCATCCCATCCCTGCTGGTCAATGTTGGATGTGCTGAAACCTGCATGGGCCAAGGGCTGCTTCCCTACCCACACTCTGAAGCCATTTGGCAATGAAAGGTAGGTTCACTTAGTGACCTTTCACCCTCCAGGTGCTCTCTAGGACTACCTCTGCATGCACTACTCACCAGTTGTGACCAGATAAATAGCTAATTTGCTAAATCCAATAACATCCACTCCATTCGTTGCTGACAGTGGGGAGTAGATGAAGAAGATAGCCAATCAGGGCACACCAAAAAGAATCCTATTCATTTCCCTGATGGGTGACTAGGTAGCCTCAGATGGTGACGGTGGGTGGATGGGTAGCCATCCCATCAGGCATAGACACGTAGGGATGTGTGGATGCCTTCCTCCATATCCCCATTCAGGCTAGGGAGGGGTAAATTCACTCCCAGGAAGAGCCGGGGGAGTGGCATTCTTGCTAGAAAGTGAGGATACACTGCAACATTTTGTTGTTGTGTGCCTCACTGGTGTACTATATTTATTTAGTTAATATTATTGTATTATCTATTATTAAAATAAAGATAAGCATGCTACAATGTTAGAAGTGCAGTTGTTTTTGGAACATTCAACAAAGGATGAGGTGTTTTTTTATTAAGTAGAGAAATGCTATATGGACTTAGTATATATGATTTTCATTTTGCTTTTAAAAGTAAATCCTTTGCAAGTGAAAGAAAAAGAATACTGTTCACGCCACCCACTCAGAAAGATCCAATTATAAAGTAGTTTGCAGCATTTCCTCAGTACTAAAGTAAACCCCAAGAGAGGCTTTTGTAACTCAAAAATGTCTATAAAACTTCTAATATTAACAAAATAAAAATGTCCCCCCCCTTCAATGTGGCAGGGATCTCTGAACATAAAATGTTAACAAGGAAAGTCATACAGATGGCAGCTGCTTTTGTGATGTATTGCTGAAGTTTAAGACAGATTGCAACGGTTTCATAACCAGCCACATTGATCCCAGTTTGATCGACAGCAGAGGTGGACAGTACAAGCAACAGCCCAATGGGGAAATCCTTTGAACTTCTGAGCTGAAGAAAGAGCCTGAGAGGGTCAGAAGCCCTAGTACCAGTACTAAGAATGGGGAGAAATATAATGTGAACCTACCTCATTCAAACTTCCTGAACAAATATGTGAGCCGAAGCACAGTTATCCCGAGGTATTCACACCTCTGAATTTTGCAGTTATTTTGCAATAAACAAATTCACACATGTAAATTAGGGGAAAGTGTTTGTATTCTTGAAAATAATGTAGCAAAATGCATTGTATTAGGGAAAATTGCATACAAAATGTGCTTATTAGGAGAAATGCAAGTGTGCACATAAACTGTCATGAAGACTCTTTTTTTTTTAATTGAAAATTGATGCAGGAACAGGACAAAACAAACTTATGATTGGAAAAAATGAGAAACTGGGAGAAAATGAAATTGACAGATTTGTCCATCCCTGTCCTGATTTTGCTGGGTAAGACTCTAAGCTAGGCAAATACAATTTACCAGGCAAACATGGATTTTTCTGAGAGAAGTCAGAGACATAGCCAAGGTCAAACACATAGTATACGAAATCAAGAATAATCAGAATTCCAAAAAGGCAGTGTCAGGCAGAAGTCCAAAAGTCAATAACATGGAGGTCCAAACACAAGTTACAAAACACAAGTCAGGATACAAGCACTGCAGCAATGGCATTGTTTTCAGCACTGGCTAGGCTGAAACTGAAGGCTTATATTAGCCAGAGCCTCCTGAGCCCTTTGGCCATCTGGCAAGAGTCCTGCTCATGAGGAGTTGTTTCCTCTTGAGCAGTCTTCCTTTGTAAGTGAGGACTCCTTCTCAAAGAAGCTCTACTGGCCTGCCTCTTGAGGTGATGATGCTCCATCTCCTTCGAGGGCCCAGGCTTCTCCTGATCTTTTGACATGGGCTGTTTGGGGGGTGATCTTGATCTCTGGGAGCTCTAGCTCCTCCTTTGAGGAGGATTCCTCCAGTGGGGACATGACATCCAGTGCTAGGGAACAACACAAATAAGGTCTTGCAGGATCAGATCAAAGGTTTATCTAGTCCAGCATTCTGTTTGCATAGTGGCCAGCCAGATGCCTATGGGAAGCCAACAACATGACGTTTTGTTTGTTTCTTTGCTTGCATTTGTATCCTGCCCTTCCTCGCCAAGAGGCTTGTTATAAACTCCCAAAATAATACTGATGAGAGATTTTCCAAAGGTCTGATCCCACATGAAAATTGGGGATTCATCCCTTTCCTTTTTGCCAAATCACAGTTACCAGACATCGTTGAAGCATATGGAACCCCATGCCATCGCACATAAACCTCCATAAATAGCTTTCATCTTTTTGTAAAGTCTGAATATACAAATGTTTGGGGAGGTTTCCACGGGCAATTCAATAGCAGAGATGCCATCTCATGAAAAAAGTTTACTCTTTGGCAGAGAGGGGGTAAGGAGGACACAGGAACTACCACCCAGTTCATATCCTTTCATTTTAATTACTAATAGTTACATCAAGCTGGACTCTAATAATGGAATAGTATTTGTCCAATTCCAGGCAGAAAAGGCCAGCCTCATTTAAACCAGCCTGTGTTTATTATTCCTGTGCTACCCATTGGGCTTTAAAAAAATAAAATAAACACCTTGGTCACTAATGCTTGTGCAATTCTGTGTTGGATAAAATACTTTTTTTATTTCTATGTTGTACTTTGTGCCAGCATGCTGTAATTTGGTAAAGCATGTACTTTCTCATAAATTCCCGTTATTTCTCTTTGAATCCTAAACTTAAATGCCCTACTTATTTTCTCTTTCAGTGACACTGGGAACCTATATTTGGGTTGTGTAAACTTCCTTTTTGCTTCCCTTGTTTTCTCCAGTGTCAGTAGTAACAATCTAGGCTACATTACTGTACTTGTCGTTATTGTTATAACATCTACGTTGGCTTGCCTCAGGGATGTCTTTTTTCCTGTCAGTGTGGGACCTTTATGCTCTTGTTCAGCTGATTTCATTATCAGGTTCATTGCAGCTGAAAACACAATAACCTACAATATACAACCTGTTGTAATGCCCTTTTCCATCCTTTGCCCTTTTTCTAGCTTGGAGGCCTATAATAAAGCTCCTGAAAATTGCTTTATAATAGTCTTTCACCTGCTGCTGCACTATGTCTGCTACTTTGTACCTTGCTAGGATTTACTACACCAACTTATGTTGTGACCTAGCCTGAGACACATTATTCAGCCAAAATGGTCATTCAGCTCCCTTTTTTGCTTCCACGATGCCTAACGGCATAATGCCGCTAAGTTTCAAGGGAACCACAGAAGTCTTGAATTAAAGCGTTACGGTGTTATTCATGCAGTAAATATTGATTCTTTGAGGGCTTGGTTACTGTAGTTAACTCTCTTGGACTGACAATTATGTTTCTTTAAATAAAAAAAAAAATAGGAGAAAAGCAACCAAATGGGAACGGAACACTGGAGTGGGAATTAGAAAGCAAAAGACATCAAGGAAAGGAAGAACAGCTGAAGAAAGAACATAAGAGTAGGAGGGAAGAAAGTACTGAATATACAAGAATAAATGAGAGAGCAGAGGAACAAAAACACCTTTCTTCCTTATACTTTCCCTGAGATACTTTAATGTACAACTGAGTCAGCCCAAAGGTGACCAAGGTTGCAACGAGGGGAGCATTTAAAATGTGAAGCCTAATCCTATATATCAGGGGTGGGCAACTGCAAGGGGTCCAGGGGCCATCTTCGGTCCCCCTAGACATGTCCACCAACCACACTCCTGCTGCCATTGCCAGCAAAAGGAGATTGGTGGTTTGCCACCAAAACTGGGTAACCACTGCAGAGCAGTAAGCAGGCCAAATTTAGCTTGTTCTCAAGCTCAATTTGACTTCCTTACTGCTCCGTAGCAGTTTGCCACCAAATTTTAGCAGAAAACCACCTATTGTTTTGCTGCTGTGAATTTTGCTGGTGCAGCAGTGGTGGCGTGGGAGCAGGGGGTTGGTGGTGGCAGCCAGGACCACATTTAGCCCATAGGCCACTATTGCCCACCCCGGCTATATCTGTTTACTCAGAAGTAAGTCCCATGTGTTTAGTGGGGCCTTTCTCACAAATAAGCATGCATTAGATTCAGCCTGATTTGGTAGAGCACATGGTTTGCTTGCACAAGGCCCCACATTCTAGCATCTCCAGTTAAAATGATCTCAGATAGCAGAGCTGGGGAAAGACCCACCAATCTCCATCCATGCGCAGACCTTGGAAAAACAGCTGCCAGTGAGAGCCAGTGTGGCATAGTGGTGAGAGTGTTGGACTGGGACTCAGGAGATCCGGGTTCTAGTCCCCGCTCAGCTATGAAACTCATTGGGTGACTTTGGGCCAGTCGCTGACTCCCAGCCTAACCTACCTCACAGGGTTGTTGTGAGGATACAATGGAGAGGAGGAGGAGGATTATATAAGCCGCCTTGGGTTCCTTTCAGGAAAAAAGGCGGGGTATAAATATAATAGATAGATAGATAGATAGATAGATAGATAGCACTGGACTAGATGGATAATGGGCTGAGTCAGTGTAGGGCAGCTTCATATAACACTTGGCATACAGTCAACTGAAGCCATTACTATAACTAAGGATAGTGTGGCAACATGATCTGAAAGTTTTCTGATGGTTTCCCAGGGTCTAGCAAGTTGACCTGCCATCTGAGTTAGGTATGTTGTTAAGGTACTACATTACATAGCTCAGAATCACACTCTGCTTTTGGCTTTCCCAGAGTGATCTCCAACGCTACTGGAAATGGATCTTTGGTGTGTACTAGCAGAACAGTGCCTATCTTATTTTGGTTCTCTGGAATGATATGAATAGGGAGAGATGAATCTGTCGAGTTAAATTCCACTCAGTTTCTTATTTTTGCAGCATTAAGTTCATTAAGTTCATTTTGCAGCATTAAGTCCATCCATTTGTGATTCCCCCCCCCTAAAATCTCTGGATGAAAATTCATACGTATTTTTGTGTACATTTCTCTAAATATACACCTTTTTGTATGCACTTCTTCAAATATACACATTTCCCCCAAGGGATTTTCCCCAATATAATACATTTTTGTGTGCTCTTTCTCCTAATATACACATTTTGGGCACACTCTTTCCTATTATACACATGTGCATTTTTTTAAAATCTGCTAACTACATCATAAAATTCAGAAAAGTGCAAATATTGCTGTAGAAATGTGTTCCAGTTCATGTACAGGTTCAGGACATGCAAATTTGATAAGTTCACATTAAAGTGCAAACCCAACCAATTTCTCACCCAGCCCTAGATAGGAACAGTACATGGACCTGGTTCATCGATGAATGTACAGCACTTAATTATTCTATAACTGATCAATCAGCACTTATATAGCTAACATCACAATCCTATAGCTTCTAGACAACATCTAGACGGCCATATGATATTTTGGAGTCCCAGCTCCAACCTCAGAAACTTGCTCCAAGGTCGGAGCTAGGACTCTGAGCTCGGAGTGCCTTTTCCTTCACTCACAGCCAGTGTGGAAAGAACTGCGCTGGCCACTTCTCTGAAGTCACAAACACAACTCAGAGAAGGGCTTTTGTAGACACTCTGGGGGATGGGAGGGGTGGAGACAGGTTCTGCCCCGATACAAAGTATCCTGGCGGCGCCTCGACCTCCTTCTCTCGTGCTCTCAGGCACATCACTTAGACAACCAAAATCAGCTGTCTAAGATTTTGCAGAGTGGGAGGGGCGCAGAAGTGACCTTCGCCTCCATGTTCCTTCTGCCCTGCATAGGATGTCTGTAATTCTCCAAGTTCAGAGAGCTACAGGCATCTCAATTGGATTGTGCCCTAAATGTGTGAACTAGGCTCCACTGAAATGTGTTGCATTTCAAGTAATATTGGGTGATATTCAAGTTCTCTCTCTGTGTTGTAACTGTTAGGGCTCATTCACACATGCAAGTCATCACTTTTCAATCAATGAAATACATTGGTGGACTAGACCTGGTTCTTGTTCCAACATAACATAAGATGAAGTGAAATTACTGTCTACAAAGCGAAACTAAAAGTCAGAACTCTTGTGTAATTTATTTCCCATTTCTCCTCCATCACTTGCTATAAAAAGCCTCAAGGTCACTAATAATAATTTTAAAAGATATAATTTAAACAACACAATGGGTTGGATCCAGACTATATTAATTGACCTTAGGACCCATTGAAATCAATGGGGCAAGTTAGTAGCGGCTTCACTTAGATGCCATTGATTGCAGTGGGAACTAAGTGCAACAAGCTTAGTCTGGATATAACACAATATATCAATTCATTTAAAATAAATAACAATTACAATCCATAGTGCCAGCAAGTTCTAATAAAATATCATATCTGGAGTAAAATCTACCTTTCCCCAAATCCACACTGGAACAACATGGTCTTCTGAACTGATCTCCCACAAAGTAAAACGGAGCAGTTCTGATGAATGTTTTCTAGAACGAGAGTTATACAATGAGGGTATCACTACTGAGAATGCCCTGACTCTTGATTCAGCAACCCAACAATGCTGTCACAGAGCAGAGAACCATCCAAAGACCTAAGCCCATGGAGAGATTCATACAGGTGGTGTTCTCCGAGATATCCTAGATCCAAATTATTTAACCATTATTCAAAGCCCAGAATTAATCAGGAGCACAGGTGCTGTGTGCTTCCAAACCCAGTTGTGGAATTCCCTGCCTGACTTACATAGTTATTTTAAAGTTCATAAGGGCAACCCATGGCCTGTGGGACACCTGCTGCCCTTGACTGCTCCCACCAGCCTGGAAATACCCCAGCCACACATTTCCCCACTGCCCAGCTGATCAGCCGTCAGCTGGGGGTAGAGTACAGATCACTATTAGCAGCAGGGAAAGAGTGATCCTGATCAGGATCACTAGCAGGGAGGCTTCGGACTTGCTCTCCCAGAAATCTTTATCAAGATCTCTGTTTCCCCACTGCAATTTGCAGTGAGGAAATAACAATCTTGATCGGGATAACTGTGGGGGAGGTAGGCTTTAATCCAGGGCTCTCCAACCTTGGGTCCCCAGATGCTGCTGGACTACAGCTCCCAGAATCCCTTGCCATCAGCCATGCTGGGGACCCAAGGTTGGAGAGCCCTGCTTTAATCTATACAACCCTCCACCCCCCCACCCCCGCAATCCTGATAAGGATCACTGGTGTGTGTGTGTGTGTGTGTGTGTGTGTGTGAGAGAGAGAGAGAGAGAGAGAGAGAGAGAGAGAGAGAGGAATAAATGTGTGTGAGAATGAATGTGTGTTTGTGTCCTGGCCCCATGCCCCACCACCCACTCACCACTAGCCCCACCCACTGATGCAGTCCCTGATGAGGCCAATGCTGCCTCCAAACCTGAAAAGTTGATCAACCCCTGTCTTAAAGGGTACAGCCTACCTAGTAGTTATTTGTATCTTGGGGTCTTAGTATGTAACCTTTTACTTGTGTTATGCTCTCAGTATTTAACCTTTTACTTCTGCTAGGTTAACAGAAAACAATGGAAATATTTAGAAATGAAACATTACTAGTGTAGACCATCTGTAAAATGGGTATCAATCAATCAATCAATCAATCTTTATTGTGCAGTCACAGACCCCACAAAACTCATGTAAACATATAAAAACAATTTAACCAATTTGTAAGCTTACATAAATAAACATATCTTAAAAGCAATTTTAAAATTTTAAATCAGAAGCAAGTATTGACCTATGTGTTCTCTGTGCAGAAAAAAGGAACTTGGCCACTAGCTCCGTGATGGGCTTGTTTGTATTTAAAATATTTTAAATACCATCCCAAGGATCTGCCACGGAATTTTCTCATTACTGGGCAAGGGAATCTGGTATGCTCGTCCCTGTAGAAATTACATACAAAAAGGATTGTATGTAAACTCCAAAGTTTCAATTTCTTGTTGATTACAGGGACATAAGCAGTTTTCATATGGCATGCCATACCATAATAGCACCCATCTAAAACTGCAGACAGTAAGCAATTGAATCTGGCTCTCAAGAAGACCTGCCGGTATTTTGAGATGGACAGATTTCTCAAGATACCTGGCACTTTTGGGAAATTCAGACCAATATGCAAGGATGAGCACATTTTATGGGCATTTGAGAAAGAATATTGAAGGTCAAGATCCTTAATCCAATTTTCTAAAGTAAAATTTGCTACCCTGATATCATAAGCGTTAAGAAAATTCATAGACAGACTCAGTAAGTGCAGTTTGATGGAAAAGGATTTAGCCCAGGAGTTGGTGCAAACATCTTTCTGAGGAAGGTGTAAATATCCTACAGGTGTAAATATCCTACAGAAGAATCTGCATATACCACTTTAGTCCAATATCTAAAAGCATATCACCTGGCGGTGCATTCTAATGATGCAATGCCTACCTCAAGTCTCAATCCTGCTTCAGGAACACATCTTGGTATTCCAAGAATAGATCTTTAAAAATTGGAGAGAACACTCTCAATACTTGGGTGGAATCCTTGGATCCAAATTGGGATTCCATACAGCAGTTGAGGTAAGATCTTAAGCTTGAATACCTGGACGGCAGCAGGTATAAATTGACCCCCTTTGGTAAAAAAATATTTTTTTAAAAAAGCGAGAAAGCGAGAAATGGCCTTAGTGGTATTCTGAGCTGCCCTTCTATGGGGCAACCTAAGAAAGATTGTAACAGAATGTAATACCCAAGTATTTTAACTGTTTAACTAGGTCGATGTATAGGCCATTGATTTTCCACTTAATGATGCATGCCGAGCAAAGACCATGATTTTTGTTTAATCAAAGTTTATGGACAGCTGAATACGACATAAATGCACACAGTAGGCATTTAAGGCCTACCTTTGATAAAGACATCAGGACAGCATCGTCTGCATACAACAGTAAAGGGCATTTGGTCTCAGCCAATTTTGGTGGATGGAAATCTGATGCTAAGCAACACCCAATCAGGTCCTTTAGATAGAGATTGAATAATGTAGGGGCCAACATCGAAGCCCCCTGGTAGCCGGAATAGATCTTGTCAAGTTCCCTGCTATTCCGCATCTTACACAGAGCATATTTCCCTGGTAAAGGAAATTGATGAGGTACAGTAGTCTCTTATCTATACAGGTGTGGAATAACTTTAGCCATAATTTGTCTCTTGGAATAGAGTCGAAGAAGGCAGATTTTAGATCTATAAAGGCAGTATACAGACCACATTACCAAGAGAGGTCATGTATTCCTCTGCAAGATGGCTTAACACAATATAGTGATCTATCGTTGATCTGCCCTTTCTGAAACCTGCCTGTTCATTTCCCAGGATATCCTCCTCATCCTCTATCCAGGGGGCTAGTCTTTGTTTCAGATAACTAGCATACAGCTTGCCCACAACCGAGAGTAAACTGATGGGTCTATAACTGAATGGATCCTCTCTATCTCCTTTCTTTAAAAAATGGTATTACAATGGCCTCAAACCAGGCAAAGGGGAATTTACATGAATTATTAATGCGAGTGAACAAATATGCCAGCAGGGGGGCCACCAGACCATGTTAGCCTTCAACATTTCCCGAAGAATGGTATCTATTCCTGCGGCCTTACCTGATTTGATATTACTAATCAGGGACTTTATTTCAGACTGCATAACTGGGTCCCATAAAGGAGTGTCATTTATATCTATGGTGAGAGAGATATCCATTATGAGTGCTGTAACATCCATAAAAAGAGCAGTAAAATGTTGTTCCTAGATGTCCTCTGGAATATTGCAGCAGAAAATATTCAAAGAGGAACCCAGAGCATCAGTAACTAATGCCCAGAAGAGTTTAGAATTTTTATTTAGTGAAGACTCTGTCAAAGCATTTCCAACCCTTCTGGGCTGCTTGTCTCTTTTTGGAGGCTATTCAGAACTTTATATTTCTTTTTAATTTCATAATATTCTTGTGGTAGGGCATTTAGGTTTTCTCTTCTATAATGATTATATCTCTCTCTCAATTGCTACTTAGCTACACAGCAGTCATTGTCAAACCACTTGGGTTTGCTCATCTTTGACAAAGCTCCTGTGGTGATTTGTCTATTGTCTTGTTGGGATTAAAACAGCATTTAAGGCAGTATTCAAAGGATGAATAGTTGTTTAAGGCAGGGATGGCTCCAATAGCTCCCATGTCTGAATTTTTTAAGGCCTCCCCCACAGAAGAACCAAGGAAACTCACAACCTCACTGCTGTGCCCCCCGTCCAATATAGCCTCTTGTGTTTAAGATTTAAAGATTTGTCTTGAAACTGATATTTGGCACCCAAATGAACAGCATTTGGCAAGGACAGAGTCACCATGAGAGGAAGGTGGTCACTCTCAAGCCTATCACCTACCAAGAAATCAGACACCCAACTGGATACAGAATGTGAGAGCAACAAAAAAAAATCCAGTACACTACTTCCATGCCCTGATACATAGGTAAATTCTGCACATTTGTCAAAAGAGGGGTTTCCATTTACAATTTGGAGGGCAAGAGGAGTCACCATTTGGGTCAAACAGATACCACCAGAATTCACCTTAGGATCTTTAGAACTTCTGTCATAGCTGAATACAAAGATCTCATTTCCAACTGCCCCCCATATGCTGGAAGAGAAAAGTATGTTATTGTTTGGGCCCAGTCTCGCATTAAAGTCCCCCATAATAATTAAATGAACTCTGGGAAATCTAGGTTCTAACTCCATTCTATAATTTTCCAAATCTTCCCAGGCCTCCTTTATATGATTCCTAGAGGGAAAAGGAAGAATATAGACATTGATCAACAAAAGGGACTTTACTCCAAGTTCGATAAAGCACGCCACTACTATTCTCCCACAAGGGGGGATCCACTTGATGGTTGCTTGGAGGGTTGTAGATATCAATATTGCTAAGCCGGCCTTATGTCTACCTTTTCCCTTAGTGGGCTCAGCAGGCATATCATTTACCAGAAACCCATTTAGATAGATTTTTGGGGTGGGCTCTTAAATAATCCAAAACCTTTGAACCATTTTGCTTAGAGGTCCACCCTGCTATATTCCATGAGACAAATTTAAGTTTGTCATGTGTCTTGGCCAAAGTTTCCTGTTTAGTCCATGAACAGCTGTCAGTTAGAGGGGGATTGACACTAACTGGGGGGACCATCTCAGTGCGGAGTTTGTCAATTCAGCTTGATTATTTGATTTAGCTCTCCAGACTTATCCAAAAAGACACAGCCAGTTTCTTTCAAGTGGTTTATAGATTCAACCTTGGGTGAGGCAGCTTGAGATATCAGCAAGGGAGCATTTTGTCCTAATTCGTCGGAATGCAGGTATCTACTTTGCAGCCATTCCATGCTGGTCATTTGGGCCCCCAAAGGGGCAGAGAAGATGTATTCTTTAGGGGGAGAATAGCTTGCTCCACACATATTATCATTTCTACTTAGGCAGCCGGCTTCCTCTCTATTTCGAATTTGTAATCTTTCCCGACTGCCAGTTGTCTCGATGTCCTGAGGTCTTTCATTCTTATCTGTAGTCCTGGCATTAATGAGAACATCTTGTAGTGATGAGAGCCTATTGATTACAGGTATTTCCTCCTGTGATTGAGAAGGTAAGCTAGGAAGGAGTTTAGAAGATTTATTTCTTCTGGGTCTAAATCAATTCTTGGCTCATTTACAATTTGCTGGTGTTCCCCCTTTAGACTCAGATTATGCTTTTTATGAGGAACATTCTTTTGTGCGTCCTCCAGAATAATGACTGAGCCAGCCCCATTCTTCTGTGACTAAACTCTTTTTGGAATAGGGCTGTGGGAACATTATTTTCAAACAGCCTAGCCTTTAGGTTTCAGAAATTTAAGGAAGACCAGCTTTTGGCAGTTTAATATCAGGCCCCATTTCGGATATATTTTAACTTTAATTTGTTTTGATCTTGAACCACCTCTTCTGTCTTGTACTTTGGGCGAGCACCCCCATCTATTTCATATTGCCCTAGGTCTTGTGATATGCCAGTAGGTGGCAATACTCCATTTATCTCAGACAAGGAGAACTGGATCATTTAATCGGTCTTTATCTCTTTGTGGGGTATGTTTCTCCTCTTCCAGTTGTGGGGCCTCTCTTATCTTGGGACTTTTAGAAGTCTCCTTAGGTGCAACCTCCAATAGATTGAACAACCTTTTAAAGTGCATTTTGTTCTGTTGTTTTGTCATTCTTGAACCTTTGCTGGAAGATTTGATGTTTTTACTCTTCCTCTGACGAGTTTCCTTCATCCTTTGTTTCATTCTTATTCAGTTTTTTACTTTCTGTTCTCTTTTTGGAGGTAACATTTGCAACACTGTCAGTCGCCACTGAAACAGTGAAAGACATTAGTTGTTTAAGAAATCTGCAGACTCTTTTACAACCCCTTGAGGAAGGCCTTGAAAAATACACAGGCCGAAATGCGTCGGGCTCCTTCAATAAAGATTTTTGCATCCTGAGAACCCAGTTCTCTCCTTTTTTTCGTTGCTTTGGATGCTTATCTCCTCCTGTTACTGTCTAACAAACCATAGCCTGCCTTCAGGAAATTCTTGATTAGGTTCAAGTCTTTAATTATATAGTCCAAATAATTCTCCACCAAAGTATCTTTTGAGGCTAGGTTTTCCTGAAATGAAGGTTGGAACTAGGTTAGAGCATAATATTGGCGTTAAAACTTTTTCTTTTAGGAATTTTGTCTCACAACACAAGTTTTGAGTCACCTCAGAGACTCTTTCTTCATCATATTTATTTTTATTTTATTTTATTATATTTATACCCCACCTTTTTCCCCTGCAAGGAACCCAAGGCGGCTTACATAATCATCCTCCTCCTCTCCATTTTATCCTCACAACAACCCTGTGAGGTAGGTTAGGCTGAGAGTCAGTGACTGGCCCAAAGTCACCCAGTGAGTTTCATGGCCGAGCGGGGACTAGAACCCAGATCTCCTGAGTCCCAGTCCAACACTCTAACCACTATGCCATAGAAGAACTTTCCAGCACAAGCCTGGGTGTGCCAGCTTGAGGAAAAGAGACAGGGCTATCCCAACCTCCGGGGGTTAAACCCGCTAGTGACTCTGCATGGGCAATTTCTGCTGCCAGATCTATTGCTTGCAAATTACTTTCATTCAGTTCAACTTCAAGCCCCTTCCTTGAGTAACTTACAGTCCAATCCAGAGGACTGGCATAGTTGTTTGTGACCTCTTCTTTCTTTCCTTCCTTATTAGAAGGCAGGTAGAACAGAATTTTAGTTTTTCTAGACTTTTTCCCCTGAGGAAGATCGAATACAGGAGAGAGGGGGACCACCAAGTTCTTGTGTGCCTGTCTTGTGAATACAATTTTAGGGAGAGTAAAGCTAATAAACATAAGTTAGCATTTTCAGATTTTTACAGATATCCACCAAGGCTAATGATACAATAAAATTTTCCCCTCCATAAGAAATTTACAAGAGATAATGTTAGATAACAGAAGAAGAAGAAGAAGAAGAAGAAGAAGAAGAAGAAGAAGAAGAAGAAGAAGAAGAAGAAGAAGAAGGAGGGCCTTACCAGGGAACTAAAGTTAAAACCGCGAACAGCGCAATAGAAGGTGATGAATCTTTTCCTTTCTTCAACCTTAAGACCTTAAGAATTTCTTGCTGTGGTCAGTTTTGTTTCCTTTCCTCTTTTCTTTCTGTGGGTAACTTTCATTGTTGTTGTTGACAAGAACTAAAGCAGAGGATTTAGGTTGAAGAACCCGATAATGCTTAATGAGCAAATGAGGGGGGGGGGATCTTTTTCTTTTCTTCAGCCTTATAACCTTGAAAAATGCCTTGCTGTAAGCTTGTTGCCTCCTATCTTTTCGGTGATCACTTTTGTTATTGTTAATAAGGTAGCTCTCCTTGAAGAGAAAAAAACATACCAACTCAGGCCTCAAGGCCTTTCCCTCCCATTGCAGCACTAGTGAAGGAATATCGAAAACAAAATCTCAAAGCTGTAACCACAGAGTGATAGGCTGGGTAAAACACCAAGTAAAACTTCGGAGGTAAAATCAAATGAGCTGCAAAAACGCTCAGCCGGGAAACAATAACAGTTAAAATATTATTTAGCATTAAAAGATATCTAATAAAAACATAACAAGGACTCAGGAGATAAAAACTCCCAAAAGCTAAAAATAAATAAATAGTTAAACGACTTTAAAAGGAGCTTCTAAAACAAACTGTTACTTCATCGCCATCTTGTTTCCCCTGTTCTTATGTTCTTTCTGTGCTCCCAGTTGACACCAAAGATCTATCTAGTGTGGCATTCTCTTTCCAACACTAGTTAGGCAGATGAGTCTGGGAAAGCCCAAGGCAGAGTATGATTCAGAGCTATGTAACATAGGACTGAGCATTTATCATCCATTCTGTAAGATGTTGGGTGTCTTCTGAGTTATTCTGTCCACAAAGTCAGTGCAATTTAAATCCTAACAAATTAGACTGTAGTGTCTCTGCTGAAAGCTGTTTCTGACATGATAATTTTTTCAATTAAAAAAAAAAACATGACTGCAAAGTGTTGTGATTTAAGACATGTGCCAAAAACATCACACAGGAAGCGGTGTACAAATGTGTGTCTCTCATCTAAGACACATCTTCACCCGTATCTCAGAAACTAACATCAGACACACGCTTTGCCATTTTCACTGTAAACAGGGGAAATAATAGTGTGATATTTATAATACCCATAGCTTCTAAGTCCATTTTTGCCGAATTATTTGAAATAATTGTATAAAAGATTATGTTAAAGAACAGGAATATTTGCACCTTGTTTTTAAAAAATTGAGATGGTGGACATGAGCAGCTTAGGTCTCACTTTTAAAATTCAATAGCTAAAGAAGAACTTCAAGGAAGTTTGTTAGTTTGAAATATTTTTCTCCTGTATATAACAATATATATTTCTGCTGTATATAGAAAGCTATCACATCATAAAGAAGTCTAGGCTAGATGCCAACTCCCTGATGTGTCAGCTTTCAAGGGAAATCTCCTTTCCTCCACATGCTCTTTCTAGGTCATACAGTGCTGTGAAGACTATAATATATGCTTCTCTGGGGTGGGTTGAATCAGCTCTCACTCAGCACCTAATAAATAAACACAAATCATTACCTTTTACCCTGTCTAACCAATAGCCCCAAAACAGGAATCAAGCTCAAATGTGGTAGAAGAAAATGGATCCACAATTGATCCTGTCAGCTAATCTACTTACTAAACCAGGGGTGGGCAATTTGTGGCCCTCTAGATGTTTTGGCCCTACAACTTCCATCAGTCCTACCTAGCACAGCCGATAGTGAGAGATGATAGCAGTTGTGAGCCAAAACATCTGGAGGACCACAAGTTGCCCACCCCTGTTCAAAACCAAAGTCCCTTTAATATGAATTAGAACCATTAAACCTTAGCGATTTTGGGACTAATGGCTTCCTGAAATCAATAAGGATGAAATCACAACAAAAGCACACACACACACACACACACACTGAATCAAAATCAATATTTTCATTTCTTGAAGTTAGGAGAACTTTTCTTGTTCAGCTTCACTTTTTAATCCTGAAGGCATTTCTCCAGTGTGTATACATTTATGCTAATCATATACTACAGCCACGGGTTCCTCTATCAATATGAAATGTTTTGTACTTGCTGTTTTTGTGCATCTTGTATTGTTATGTGCAATATACAAAATAATGTGTCTAACTATGCCATTTATGCTTTTGAAAGAAAAAGCAAATTACTTACTGAGGAGAATGGCATTTGCATGCATGTGTGTCAGCTTTCAAGCCATTTCCTTCTACAAAATATTGCTTTCTACACTTAGAAAATGCATCCATCCATCAGTTACAAACCATTTCAAAGCACTTTATGAATCTACAGAGCAAAATGTACTTATCTTACATTGGCAGTGTCCCAGCTGCTACAAAATTGCTATTGTCCTAATACTTACAAGGCAATTTTAGCATCAGTTAATAATTTTACAGGATAGATAACTTCTAAAGCATTATAAAATGACAGACATTAAACAATAGCAACTTAGCATTTTTTGAAACAGTTCATGACAGCTTAAAAACTAAAGTGATTTTAATGTATAGTCTATGCAGTTTAAGTTTCTCATTGACAATTCCTTAGAAGATAAAAATGTGAAAATCCTTTTAAATAGTGGGCTGAAAGAATAAAACAAATTTATCTTTAAAAGATATTCAGTAAAAAAAATCTCAATTATGAATAATGTTTCAAATCTTCCAGTACAGTTAGTAGGTGACAAGAATATGAATTTATTTGGGTAGAAAAAAATGATGGTATCATTTAATGGTAGGGTACCACAAAATAAAAAAAGTATATCTATTCATTAAATCTAATATAGAAAAGAAAAATATACCAAGCAACATTTTTGTATAATTCAGTATGCATTATTTCTTCAGACACTGTTTTCTGCCTATCATTATTTAAAAACTTGAACTCATGGTGAATTCTTCTACTTAAGCCACTAGACATCATATCTACCTTGGTTTAATCGCCAGAACTGATCTTCCCCTACTTACATTTTTAGTGAGACTTTTACAATGCCCCTACAATTTACAATGCATACTCAGTTTACAGTGTATGATAGTGGGGGGAAATAATCTAGTGATGCGTAAAGCATAAAGTGTTCCAAACAAATTAAATTAATTGATATATTAGGCTTTACTTTTGTAATAAGGAAAGAGAACCTTTCCCGCGCAACTAATGTACACCGCAGTGGCCTCTTTCATAAATGTACTTATTAAGTTAAACCAGTCATACCACTTGCTGTCATCTTGCACAGGTAATTGACCACCTCATCAAACTGTTCCAAAAAGAATGCCTCAGTGCCTAATTAATGCATTCTTCTGTACCACTGAACACATTAAAGTAACGTTAATGTATTTTGCTATATACATCATTAACTGCGAGCATTGGGAAGGTCCTTGCACTGCAGAAAAGAGTCCTGATTACCAAACAGCAATTTCAAACATTCCGTCAATTTATTTCTCCAAACATATACACATTTTTTTTAAAATGAGGCAATCAAAATGCTTAGGAAAAATGATAAATCTGATTTTCTTTAAAGCTTCTGGATTGATTAAAGGTCCAATCTTATGCTATGGTGGCATGCTGGGAGTTGTAGGCCTTTTTTTCTGTCTAAACTTGCATAGGATTGTGACCTAAGTCTACTATCCGATAATCTGGCAACATCCTTTGTACCCATACCTCAGAAATCTCAGGCTAAGAGTTATAGTTTCAGAGTACCAACTGAAAGCATAACCTTGCACCAGTCTTCCTCACAGGCACCCGCCAGTTGTGTTGGATTACAACTCTCATCATCCTCAAATGGCCATGCTGACTGGTGATGATGGAAGTTGTAGTTCAACACAACTGCAGGATACCAAGCTGGGAAAGGCTGTTTTATACCAATTCATTGATGGCGGGGGTGGGGGAGAGATGTGCTCCATGTAAATGACATTTAATTCAACATGCAGTTTATTTTTAAAACTTAAGAAATAAATCCTGGAAATGCTCATTTAAGCTGGCACATCCTCCCACTACGATTGTTTTCATAGTGGTCCGTGCCATACAGAAGCACATCTCTCTCCCCATAAATGTGAAGGTCTGATTTCTAGAAACATGCTCAAAGTACGTTTAGCATGTTATTTCATTACAAGATCTTTGAGCATTACTTAGGAATAAATATGAATGTGTGAAACTGCTGGATGCTTGGTCAATCCAGCTCAATACTGTCTACTGCCTAGCAGGGATGTTGAAGAGTCCTTGGTCTCGAGTCACGAGTCGAGTCACGAGTCTTTGGACTCGAGTCCGAGTCCTTGGTCCAAAATGGTGACTCACGAGTCCCTCCCAAAGCTGACTCCACGAGTCCCTATTAAAATCAATGGGGGTTTTCCCCAACAAAATAAGGCTACTTCAGATGTGTGGTTTAAATAAATTCTAGGCACAAGTGTGCCTTTTTATTTCAAAACTCTGCAACTGATTTTGACAAGAACAGACCAGCAGACAAACCCAAAATAACCAGGCAGACAGAGGAGGCAGGGAACCCCAAACAGGCAGGCAGAGGCAGCCAAACCCAAAATGTCTGAAAGGTTGCATCTTAGGAAAATGATTTTAAAAAATAAAATCTTCGCCGGCGATCACACTTCTCTCCACTCCTTCTGGCACAGCCCAGGGATGTTGAAGAGTCCTTGGTCTCGAGTCCCGAGTCGAGTCTCGAGTCCCATTAAAAATATTGGGACTCAAGTGGGACTCGAATCAGAGGGGAGACTCAGTCCGACTCACAAGTCGAGTCCTGGAGTCCGAGTCCCCATCCCTGCTGCCTAGTAGCAGTTCTCCAGGGTCCTAGGCAAATATCTTTCCCATCAACTGCTACCTGATTGTTTTCACTGTCTGAGGAGGCTGGTGACTCCTGTATCAGTGGGGCTCCTTATCCATTGCAATTTATAATGCCAAATTGTGATCCATTAAAGCAAATATAATCCATTTAAGCAATATAAATTCTCATTAGACTGAGGACTGGAATAACATCTGAGCATTGGGGGCAAGAGAAGGAGGGCCATGTAAACTGCCTTGGATTCCTTGCAAGAGAAAAAAGGTGGGATAAAAATGTAATAATAAATAAATTTAAAAAGAAGTGTGGCTATAGCTACTGAGCAGATCAGGGTGGTGTTGCCCTGCTGCTTCATCCATCCTGTGGCCCTGGGCAGGGGGGGGTCGAAGAAGGCAAGGGACTCGAGAGATGGCTAGAAATTACACCGTGGTGGCAGGAGGCAGAATAGTAGCAATGTCACTAGCACAGCACATGAGACCCGCTCCACCACTTCTCACTGTGCATCTGTAGCAATTACTCACAGCTCTTTTCTTTTTCTGAGTGGTGGGAGATGTGGGGAGCTGACATTCACTCTTCCTATTCCTTCACCTCTTCTCAATCCTCAACCAAAACAAAGCTAGCCAACTTTCTTTGCCATGGGCAGAAAGTGGATGAGAGAAGTCACCAGAGGCAGGCAGGTGGGTGGATCAGTTGCAGGGACAGATGCTCATTCTGCCTCTCTACTGTGCTGGCCCCAGTCTGCCAGTTGGAATGGGAGAGCCAGCTCTGCCTGTTTACTTGGTTTCATATCATTTAATGGGAGCCACTGAGAATCAAGCCCACTCATATTGGCATAACTCCACCCCATCCCATGTTTCATATCTTGATCTTCCTAGTGTACTGTCAGTCTAATCCTTGGGAGCTGTTTTTAGACAGATGATAGATAATAGATAGATAGATCCCTTGTGAGGAATGGTGGAATCATCATCATCATCATCATCATCATCATCATCATCATCATCATCTAACTTGTTGACCCAATGAGACAAAACTGAAGAATTTCCTAATCTGTACAAGAATCTTTGTTTGGCAGTCTGCGGTGGTTGGCAGGAAGGCACACACAAAGTCAATTTTATTTTCTATTTATAGAATGATTTTTTAGCAACACCTTTTTCCTACAATGTATGCTCTTTGAAATGTCACTGTTTTTGTGTGAGATACTAAGTGTGGCCCAATTAACTGGCAATGTTTCTTGCCAAGACTAAATGTTGTAGTATATTAGACAAGATTAAAGGTTAAATATTCTGAGATGGAAATTTGTAAATTGCCTGGCTACCTGTGAGTAATTCAAAATTTAATGGTACCTGAAAATACATGAGTCAGATGTTATTACTGTAGGAATAAATTAATCCAGAAATTAATAAAGCAAGTCTGGAGGAAAGGCTGAGATTTAATTTTCTGAAACTGCATTGGTTATATATTTCCTCCAGTTTATGTTCAATGATCAAAAAACCTGCTGGTTTAAGACCCGAGTTAAGCCTATTTCATATTGGCTCAATCCCCACAAAGCCAGGAATATGGAAGCTAAGGCTGATGCCTTAATTGATGTGCCCTGTGACCAGTGATGATGACGTTGCTTGCTTTCAATGTGCCCTCCATGCACACACACTTTTCCTTGGTCTTTCAGGCCCAAAACCAGATGGGGAGGATGAAGTGCCTGGAGCTAGCAAAGATGCCCACATTGTCCTGGTGCTGTCTTGCCTTACGAAGCATCCAATCCTTACTGTATTATATTATTTTGACACTTTTAAAGCTGCAATCCTAGATCCCTGAAAATGTGTCCCAGGAGCCATAGGATAAAGCGAATCTCCCTCTACTCAGGGAAAGAGGGAGGTCATCCAGCAGAGAAGGCAAGTTTGTCTGTTGCAGGCATAAGCCTCCCTGATGCAAGCATGGACACCTCCACCACCTTTGCCACTCTGCCCTTGGTGCTCCAGCAGCAGTAACGGCAAAAAGAGCTTGTATCCAATATATTTATTTTGTGTTGTATCCAATGGTGGCTTTGCCATAGCAGAAAGTACTTCCACACACACAGTCACATCATTTTTGCCAATTCCTCGTACCCACTCAATCCTCAAACACACACACACACCTGCTCCGGAAGGTTGTGGGATCCTCCAAAACAGAGGGCTGCAATAGATAGGGAGGATTGGCAATTCAAATACTGGGTGCCCCAACTTGTACAGCAAAGCCACCATTGGATACAGCTCTTTATGTGTGCACACTGCCCTTTAACCAATTGGTTCCCAAGATGGTTAACCATGAGATAAGCAACAATAAAAAACAATACAGAATCAGGATAAAGACAGACTGTAAAAAAAATAAATATGGCCTGCCTCTTTCTTGTTGCCTCTGTTCTCCCTGCTGATGCCATGCTGGGACAAGGAGTGGTGGCATTTCATTGTCACAAGGCATCTGCTCTGTGCAGCAATGCAGATATTCATAGAAATGAGCTTTCTAAGAATGCCACAATAGATTTTGCCTGTGCCAGCTCACTCCTAAGTGAAGTAAACATTATGACAAACATAGGCCACTAAAAATGGCAGCCCTGTGTTATAGTCACCCTATCACCTTTGTAACATACAGTGAAACCACCCATGCCCTTGTGATGCTATGCTCTACTTCCTATTATTGGCTGCTGCTGACCACGCTAAAGCTGGGGTGTTGAACCTCTTTCTGCCCGAGGCCCGAATTCAATTTTTGAGAAGCTCTCTGGAGCCACATTACAGTAGTGGGCAGGAGCTAAGGCAAAAGGGGGTGGGACCAAAGGCAAAAGGGGCAGGACCAACATACCAGAAAGACCAGAATATTTAAGCTTAAAGCTCTTACTGCCAATAACTGAGCCTTAGGAGAGGCATTTGAACCTTTTAGAATGGGGCAAGGGGGACTGTGCAAAAGTCAGAAAACCACCCAACCATCAGTGGTAAGGGGGAAGGGGGTGGCGCCAGAGGAAAGGAATGTGCCATCTGGGGAACCCCAAAGGGCCAAACTGGGAACCCCAGCAAGCCAAATTTGGCCCACTGACCCGAGGTTTGATAGCCCTGCAGTAGAGCAGTGCAGCATGATGATGTGAGGACCTAAGAAAGTTTTTGCAACTTGGCAAAGGAGGGGAGAGGAAAATGTGACACTGTGTTGCCATTTTGGGCAACAGGCACATGTTTAGAGTTCCACTTTAAGAGACATTGGGCTAAGTCTCCTGATGTATACTTCCTCATTTTCCTATTGAGGGGAGCAAATTTCCCCACAGCTGTTCCTCAGTCTTGAGAGCTTTCACCAGCCAAAGCAGGAGCAAATTGTGTGAGATGGCTTGGATATTTAAAAATGGCTTCAATATGACAAATGGCAGAAAAATGTTTAGAGGTCATTTTAAAGCTTCATATTTTAAATCATCTTAAATGACTATGAATCAGTTGTGTGTTTAATTATGCATTTCTTCCCACTAAGATCCGTTTTATGGAAAGTTATTCACATTATTTATTTGTTAAATACCAACAGGATAAAACTATGAGTCAAATATACTCTGTATCTTGCTACTGGTCTATGTAAAAGCAAAACTGAGAGTTTTCTTCACAGTGCCCCCAAATGGTCATTAGCTGCTTCATATATACACATGGAAAAAAATATTATTTATGTACATCATTTGTATACAGCCCAATTAATAATGCCTTCTGGGAGGTTTTAATTATTAAAATTAAAAACGAATCAACAAAAGTCATAAAAATCAAGTAGAATACGTGTAATTCTATACATGTCTACTCAGAAGTAAGTCTCCTTAAATTCAATGGGTCTTACTCCCATGTAAGTGGGTATAGGATTGTAACCTAAATAAATAAAATAGAACCAGCAACAGCAAGACATTAAAACAGCAGAGCTGAACACTAAAGATCTTTAAATGATCTTAAACTTCACCAGACACCGAAAAAAACATAATGTAGGCACTAGGCAAGCCTGTCTGTGGAGGGCATTCCACAACCAGGGTGTCACCGTACCTCATTTGGCAGGGGATCTGAGAAGAATCTTTGAAGAAGCACTTATGATCCAGGTATGTAAGTATGGGAGGAGCAAATCCTTCGGGTAACCTGGTCCCATGCCATTTTGAGCACCACCTTCCAGAAGGAACTATCCAAGTAGGAGTGGAACCACTGCAATGTACTAACTCCATCACCCAACTCAGAAAATGTATCCAGAAAGATATAACGGTCAATGGTGTCAAAGGCCACTGAGAGGCCTAGAGAATAAACCACGTCCTGAAAATCCATAACACTGCACCAGTTATAACTGAGCCATCTATTCAGCATTTGTAAAATTCAATAATTTGCATTAGGTATTTGAAAGTCCTTTAGTTTCATTTCTGAGATTGGCAAATAAGACAGCATGAGGTGCAGAGCAGCATCAGCTTCCTCAGAACTCACTACTATTGTAGTAAATGGCGCCTTTGGTGGAAAATAGCAGCTTGGGGACTTCCGGGTGGAGTTTAATGTCGACCTGACGCTTCCTCGAAATCGGGGGGGACTGACATGGCGTGAAATCCAGTCAAGAGGTTATCCTGGCTGGGTAATCTCCTCGGAATAAGAGGATGATCTAAGAGTGATTCCCAGCATATCTCTAAATGCTCTCTCTGTGAGTTATTTTGCAGTGAATTGGGCGGCTGCAGTTTCTCTCGGGGAGGGGTAGAGAGTGGGAGTATCCACCATCGCTCACCGCCGCGTCTGGAGTTCTTTTCTCAAGAACCTGAAGATCGACAACTCCATTTCTTAAAGATTTATTGCCAATTAGTAACGAAGACATTTTTTATCCACAATCAGGACTAAATACCCTTTTCTCTGGAATATTAAAAAGAAAATAAGCTTCAAAAACTTCATAATCAGAAGATCAACAAATCAATGGCATAATCAGAAGATCAACAAATGTGCTTTGAAATGAGAAAGAAAGAGGTATTGTAACTCCTTTTACTTTGGATTTTGGAAAAGTATAAAGCAGTATTAGCAGACTGTTAAATTTATACTGCGTCACAGACAAGATGGCTACTTATGATTTGTGGCTGAAGCTAGCCGACGAGTTGATGGTGATGTTTAAAGTATTTAAAAAAAAATGGCTGGGGAGGTTGGTGAAATCAGAAATAAATCAAAAATTCCAGGACAATACTGAGGGTGACTGATCGTTTGTGAAGTTTGAACAGAACAGGGAGAATAAATGGAAGATTGATGTGCTACGAGCGATAACAACTGAACTTTCAAAGAGAGAAAGCAAAAAGGAGGAGATTGCCATTGAAGCGGACAGTGAAGATGTTTTTGAGAAGTCATTCACAGAGAACTGGGAAGGTGATTTCTGCCGGGCTATTTGGAGGAAGCCAGCTATGGGGGCTTACAAGGGAAAAAAAAGTTTTTTGTGGAACATGAGCCTGAAAAAGATGTATATTGTGAACACTGTGTTTGATCGGGGGAAATGGTTTGTTGACTATTGGATGGGATAAATGGTTTGACCCATGTTATGAAAAAATGGTTTGCTGATTATTGGATGGAATAAATGGTTTGACTTATATTATGATAACTGCTGACTATTGGTGGAAGGGGGAGGTTCTTATGAAAGAAGTAAGAGGGTTCAGTTTCCCAAATGGATTGGTGGGAGGAATCCAAGTGGGAGAAATTTAAGGGGATATCTATGATCCAAAGAGAATATTCATAAATCTGAACCTAAAGGGGTGGGTGAGAGGAACCCCTTTGAGAGAAAGGAGAACTTCTCCAGAGTGAGATGGCTTTTCTTTGTACTTTTCATTAATGTGGTGGCTTTGATCTTGAAGGGGGCATAGTTAGGAAGGATGGGATTAGAAAAAAGATTAGTTGCTGAGTAAAATAAGAATAAGGTTTAATATTGAATTAGAATCTAAATAATAATTGGTTATTGGTAAAAATGTATTGAGTCTGGATGAAACTTAGCATTGAGAATGATTAATGGAAAGGAACTAACTAAATGTAGATTAAAATTTGGGTTGTGAAGTAATGTGGAAATGTGAAACTACGGTATTTTTTAAAAATGAAATAAAAGCTAGGCTGTTTGTTTTTATAAATAGAGGGAAAGAAGATAGATATTTTCATTAAATATAAGTAGAAATATTAAATATTGTTCAAGTAGAAGGATTATTATTTATGTTTAGGAGTAAAATGCTGTAAGATTTCGAGGCTTTGTGAATTTGTGAGTTTAAAAATAAGAGAGGGGGGAACTATATATATATATATATATATATATATTGCTTAAGGGAAAAAAGAAAACAATTTCTTTATAATGATTATATAGAAGATTTGATGTTACTTATACTTGGTTGTGGAAAAATTGGAAGTCCTTTTTAGTTTAATGTCGTTTGGTCTTTGTAATGTATGTTTGTTTGGTTCTTGTTTTGTTCTGCTTTTTTGTATTTTGTTTTTATGGATTTTAAAATTTAAATAAAAAAAAATTCCAAAAGAAAATAGCAGCTTGGGGAGGTGATTTTTGGTGGGGAAATGACATGGGGGGGAGGGTGAACTCGTGTAAACAAATCCAGCCTGCAACATGCATCTGCCAACATCTTTAGATTTCACAGTTGCTCCTGAGTGAGAGGAATTCCAAGAGTTGCAGGTCAATTTTTTTAATATTAGAGGGGGAAGCTACCAGCTAAATCCCCAGTCCCTGCTGAGTAAGTTCAGCCTATTTTCCTCTTACCTCCTCTTGGTTAAGGCTTGTAGCACTGAAGTGAGTTTCGGCAAGCAAGTCCTTGAAATGTCAAAAGTATGTAGTCAAACCCTAGGTTCCAAATTAAGAAGCTTTGTTACATTTAGCAATGGAGATCTAAGTTATCAGGAAGAAAGCATATAAAGAAATAAAACAGTCTACTCACTGTGAAGGAACAGAATGGTCCTCCATTTTTGGTTTTAGGGTACAGTAATAACTTGGATTGCAAGTATCTTG
Organism: Shinisaurus crocodilurus; assembly: GCA_021292165.1. Classification (NCBI taxonomy): domain Eukaryota; kingdom Metazoa; phylum Chordata; class Lepidosauria; order Squamata; family Shinisauridae; genus Shinisaurus; species Shinisaurus crocodilurus. Next base: position 263,333,454 of record CM037876.1, on the reverse strand, counting down.
GTCTGAGAGCATTTTGCAAGACAAGCAAATTTTGTTTTATAAATTTTGACTTGATAAACGAGCAAGGTCTTGCAATACAAGTCGTAGGGATGTAACTGCTCGCCTCGAGCGGGCGTAGCGGGCCAAAATCAGCCCCGCTCACGCCCACCAGAGACTCGCTTTGATATAAGACTGTTTTGGATAACAAGCATGGTTCCGGAACGAATTATGCTTGCAATCCAAGGCATTACTGTATTATGGGGTTAAGGGAACGATCCTATGGCCCCTAGACAACGTCTGAAGGGCCATAGGATACTTTGGATTCCCAGATCCAAGGTCAGAAACAGAGCTCCAACTTTGGAGGTGGAAATCCACTCTCTCTCTCTCTCTCTCTCTCTCTCACACACACACACACACACACACACACACACACACAGGAAGCTGGCACAGAAAACCAGAACTCTACCTTGGAAAAGAGGTAATGGGGGTGGGGAGGGGAGGAGACTGCAGAGGCCAGGCTACGAGGTATACTATGTTTTCCGCAGCTTCCTTCCCTGCAACTCGAAAGTGCCTCAGCTAGACAGCCGAAAATGGCTGTCTAGCTAAAACATAGAGTGGGAGGAGTGGGGAGGCGGAGATCACCTCTGCTGCTTCTCCCGCTCTGCATTGGATGCTCATAAGCCTCCAAGTTTAGGGGCTTATGAGCATTGAGGATGCAATCGATAGGACTGCACCCTAAATCTTTCTGTTTTTGTGTGCTAGTTAGTTTTATCTAAAAGGTGAATAATTTAGAGGTCAAAAGTTTAGTTAGAGGTCACAAGTCTAAAGGTGCGTCTGCCCCAGAGCTGACTGATCATTATCCTAATGCCAATGCCGGCTCCATTCCACTGGGGGCAACTTCTTTTCCACTGGGCTATCATTTGACCCCAGCTCCTAAAGAAAAGATTTTGTGAGGTGACTTTGTAGACATATTTTCCTTTTTAAATAGAGAACCAGATGGGGTTGAAAAGGATAAGTCTAAGGACAGGGATCAGGAGAAAATGAGGCGGAAGAAACCTTCCCGCACCTTGACCAATTGGTTGCCCGGCTTTCTGATTTATATGGGGATCGTGCAACAGGAATTGTACTCACTAAATGTCTGGATATTATTTATCAGGCGTATTCTGGTTTCGAAGGCAGCGCATGGTTGGCCTATGAAGAGGGTTTCCAAAAAAAGGCCACCTTTGACCATTCCCTTCAATGGGACTTTAAGGATAATGATCTATGGTTGGAATTCATGATTCTGGCCAGGCCTATCGTTGGGGAGAGATCCGATAGTGGTCACGTCCTGGCTAAGTCCCCAGCGACTCCCACACCCCGTGTTGCCACAGAGCAGTCGGTTCAACCCCAGTCCGTGTGTTGGGAGTATGCATCCAAGGGCTCATGCTCCCACCAAGAGTGCCCTTATTGACATGCGTGTGCAGTATGCAACAGGTTTCACCCCTCTGCTTCCTGCTTTACAATCTGGTCCTCCAAAGGTTCATCCAAGTTTGGATCGGCCAAGCACCCTCCAGGAGCGGGACAGCAGCCGCCTCCCGAAGGGCCCCAGCCCAATTATATTGGGGGGACTGATTCGCTTGCTTTACCTTTATCCTCATCGAAATGACACTAATTACTTGCTGGAGGGTTTTCATTATGGTTTTAGAATTCCATTTCAGGGACCTAGGGTCCACTTGATGTCTCCCAATCAGAAGTCATTTTCTGAACTGGAGTCCTTAGTTTGGACAAAGATTACTAAGGAGGTTATGGCTGGGAGGGTTCTTGGACCTTTCCCTTCCTTGCCTCTTCCCACCCTCTGGGTTTCCCCTTTGGGAATTGTACCCAAGAAGGCACCTGGCGAGTATCACCTAGTCCATAATTTATCCTTTCCTAGGGGGGCATCAGTCAACGATGCCATTCCCGAGCATCTTTGCTTGGTTCATTATGCTTCTTTTGATTCAGCCGTAGCTATGGTCTGCTATTGTGGTCCTGGCGCCCTCATGGGGAACTGTGACATTAAGTCGGCATTTCAGTTGCTGCCAGTTCATCCAGACAACTTGGACCTCCTCAGATTTGGTTTCCGGGGCCAATTCTTTATTGATAGGGCCATGCCTATGGGCTGCTCTATTTCATACTCAGTGTTTGAGAGTTTTAGTTCCTTTTTGGAGTTTGTCAGGTTGTCCATTATTTGGATGATTTTCTATTTCCTGGTCCCCAAAATTCTAATCGGTGTGCCTTCTTAAAGGGTCAGTCCCAGGCCTTGGCGGATGAGTTAGGTGTCTCACTTGCCTCGGAAAAAACTGAAGGTCCCTCCACTAAATTGGTTTTTCACGGCATTGAATTGGATTCTGCCCATCAATGCTCCCGCCTTCCACGGGATAAACTTGTGGCCCTGCAAGAACCCATCCTTCGGACTATCCAATCGTGCAAGACCTCTCTTCATGAGTTACAGGAGTTGGTGGGTCACCTTAACTTTGCCTGCAGGGTTGTAGCACTGAGCTGGGCTTTCTTACGACATTTGTGAGCTGCCATGCGTGGTCTTACACGACCTTACCACAAACTTCGAGTTTCCACTTCCATGCAGGCTGATTTGCAGGACTGGTCCCAATTCCTTACATAATTTAATGGTGTTTCCTTTTGGAGACAGCAAATGCTGTTGGAAGCGGAGTCCAGGGTCCAGTCCGATGCTTCCAGCTCTTTGGGTTTCAGAGTCATCTTGAGAGATCAATGGTGTTCTGCCCCATGGCCCCCCGAGTGGGTGTCCTCCGACTTGTGTCAGGACCTCACTTTTTTGGAATTCTTTTCCTATCTATGTCGCTGTGCACCTTTGAACTGACCAGTTTGCTAATTCAGTGGTGCATTTTTGGTGCAATAATCAGGCCATGGTCCCGGTCATCAACTCTCTGTCCTCCAAGAACCTTAGGGTCATGTGTCTGGTTAGTGCTTTAACACTGCATTGCCTTCGGTTTAATACTCTTTTTCATGTCCGACACATTCTGGAACTTGATAATGGCATAGCAGATGCATTATCCTGCAACCAGATGCAGTGATTCCGTGAGCTCGCCCCTTGGGCCAGCCAGCATCCAGTGGTGATGCTGAACTATCCTTGGCTGATTGGAGGTCTGCTGCCAAACACATCATCCTGCAATCATTAGCTCCTAGTACCAGAGCTGCTTACGACCGCGCATGTAGGGAGTTCACTGAAGTTAGTTATCATTTGCTCCCATCAGTGGTTCATGCCTTGGTCTCCTCTCGCCTAGGCTACTGTAGTGCGCTCTACGTGGGGTTACCCTGGAAGACGGTTCGGAAGTTGCAGCCGGTACAGAATGCAGCAGCTCGCCTGGTTAAAGGCTGCCGCTGGTGTGATCACATCATTCCAGTGCTCAAAGAGTTGCACTGGCTACCAGTTGTTTGCCGAGCCGAATTCAAGGTGTTGGCGTTGACCTTTAAAACCCTGTGTGGCGGAGTGACAGGCAGAAGCCCAGGGAGGGGCCAAGCTGAACATTCCAGAGGCTCTGATTGGCTGAAGCCCAGAGCATAGAACCCTAGGGAGTTGACAGTTAAGGGGAGTTGGTTGTCAGTTGGGGAAGAGAGTGGGTTGGAGTGGAAGGTTAGTAGAGTAGGTAGGGAAAAGTGGTATTGAAGAGAAGAGTTCAGACAAGAAATCTAGTACTAAGTTGTGAGAAAGCAAACGTGGAGGTGTTAGTATAGAACCCTTCACAGGAGTCTCCACTTAGGGAGTGAAGGACCTTCTGTCTGAGGAAGAAGGAGAAACTCTGGACCAGTGTGAGGGACAGTTAAGTTCCCTGGTCTGATACTGTAACTTTCAAGTAACCAAGCCAAATTGATACAAAGAGCACTGTATAACATCTGCCTGCCTTTAACCTGAATCTAAGCAAAGAACAAGTTTGAATGTAACTGTTGAAAATTCCAAGTTATCTGTTCCTGAGTTGAGTATCAGTTTAGAGACTTTGTTAGAACAATAAATCAACCTTTTTATTCAAAGTTCTAATTCTCCAGAGTCGGACTGGTGACAGGAAAGTAAGAAGTGAATTAACGGAGAGCACTCTACTTCAAGTAATCAAATAAAACAAACTGCTTAATAAAGACCAACAAACGTGGGTGAACAGCTACATATAAGACCTAAGACACATAATCGGCTAACGCAACTTTAAAAGACAGCTTGAAGTCTGAAGTGACTCATACAAGGTGGCACTTGGTGAGAGCGAAGTACACATTGAGGGTGTGGGCTTTGGAGTGAGGGGTCCCATCCGCTACACCCTGTACGGCTCCGGTCCAGTTTATCTCAAGGAGTGCCTCCAGCAACATCAAATAGGCCACTCAACAAGATCTGCCACAGATGGCCTTCTCCCTGTCCCATCAGCCCGAGAAACCAGGCTGGTGGGGACTAGGAGGAGGGCCATTTCTGTGGCAGCCCCCAATTTATGGAACTCTCTCCCCAGTGACTTCCGCCATGCCCCTTCCTTGATTAGCTTCCGCCGTGCATTAAGAATGTGGCTTTTCAGGCAGGAATATGGGGTGGGTTAGGATTTTAGTTTTGTACTGTTTTTAATTGTGTTTTATACTGTGTGTGTGTGTGTGTGTGTGTGTGTGTGTGTGTTCCCCCGCCTTGTATTTTATTGGACGGTACATCGCTCAGAGTGGCAGGATGTCTGGCCAGATGGGCGATTCATAAATATAACAAACTAGCTTTTTTTTTACCCGGCGTTGCACGGGTCGTCCTTTTCCTATAGGCACTCTTCCTTAAGGTAGCTGTCCACTGTGAAATCCCTGCCCCCCCCCATGACTGCACAATGAAATCCCTGCTTCCCCCCATGACTACACAATGAAATTCCAGCTTCCCCTCTCCCCGGGGTCTATGCAACAATGAATTCCCTGTTTCCCACCCCACCAGTACTACACAATGAAATCCCTGCTCCCCCCCCCCCTGGGACTATGCAACAATGAAATCCCTGCCCCCCCGGTACTATGCAACAATGAAATCCCTGCCCCCCCCGGACCACACAATGAAATCCCTGTGTGTCTCCCCCCCCCGGGACTACGCAATCAAATCCCTGCTTCCCCTCCCCCCTGGGACTATGCAACAATGAATTCCGCCCCACCCCCCCCCGGTGTGAGAGCTGGACTGACCCGGGTTCAAAAGCTTCCCTAGGCCAGTGACCCTCAGTCCCAGTCACGCAGGCGGAAGGAGGAGATAACAGCAGTTAATAAAGATTAAAGAGTTTATTTGTAAGACCCAATTACATGGGATTAAGGCAAGCAATGCATCTCTTACTCACTACATCATTGCGATACAAATCCAATACCCCAGTGGTAAGGCTAGATGAAGTGAAGTCCAGAACAAGACAAGTCGAGAAGAGTGAAGCTGTCATCAAGTGTGTTAGCTTTATACCACAGACCCTGTATCTATAAATAGGATATTACTCACCAGTTGTATAACCTGTTCATCAACATGTTTACCCCAAATCTGTCCAAGGTTGCTGAGTCATATCACCTTGAGACTATGTCTGGTGACTAGAGACTTTGTGTACTTCATCTCAAGAGACAACCTCCATGTTAGGTGATAATCCTGATGTCAGGTGGTAATCTCGTTCTGCCTATGCAAAACCTAACATCCCCCTGCTTTTGCATTTGTCGCAGAACGTGGTTATTTACCTCATACAACAGCAACAGCTTTGTTGACATCTGATGCTGTTCCTTCATCTATGGACTTTGATAAAAAAACTTCTGCAGGAATGACTTTACCTGCCAGAAATTTGAACCACCATCAAATCACTTCTGATGTATCCCTCCTCATGACACAGTTTTATTTGCAAACCCAAAACGTTGTGTATTGCTATCTGCCTGCAGCATAGCAATCCTGCCTTGGTTTCCTGAAAAAACTGTAATAGGTTTTTCATATCAATCCCAGCATCATTTAAACATTTTTAACAATTTAAACTATTTAAACAAATGCAATAACTATTCAAGCTTTACAATAGCATAATAGCACAATGCATAATACAATGCATTCAGTTCAATTTCAGTTGAACTCTAACTTTTAAATGATTGTTTCTACAAAATCAATCAAACAAAGTATGGTTATAAAAATAACAAACTTCAGGTGTGTTTTGTTGTTCTTACTATCACAACCACAACTGGCATTTCTGTGAATCTGTAAGCCACCTGTGCTCTGAGTTGTAACTCTTAGTCTGAAGTGTGATGTTCCCTCCAGATAACACACAACTCCTTTTCAGAGCTCTCCAAGCATGTCCTGTTGGTCTAACAGCCTGCCTATTACACTGACAGCAATATCTGGCCTTGTTGCTTGTACAGTAAAGCTCAACAGCCCAATGCTTCTGTGTAGCATTCAAACTGCTTTTCCATCAGCATGTGCTTGAAAATCCTCAATTATTTGGAGTCTCTCACTGAGTTAACTATCTCCAAATTCTCAATCACATCCATGATATTCCTCTGGTTTGTTGCAGTAAGTACTGCCCTCTTGGTTCTCTTTCCCTCAACCTCTATTTACAAATAAACAGTTGATCCACCACCACCAAGCAGTTTCAATTCAATGAAATTCCAAACCCTGGATCAATTATATCATATTGCTTTCATCTATCCAGAAAAAACAATAGATCATCCAATTAAACAAAGTACATACAGTCTATGTCCCTGTTCCTCCTGTTTAACAAACAAACATTGATCTGCCTCTCTGTGCAAATCTCAATTCAGCAATGTTTGAGTTCAAAACAGAATTCCAGCCTCCAGCTGATTTTAGCTTTTCCTAAAGAAAATTATTCTCAGACAGTTTTCCAAAGACTTCCTCTCATTTAAAATGCTTATGTTCCAATATTTCAAACTGTGAAATATTCATACATTTCTCCACATCCTTAAACATCAGTCTAACTGTTTCCAAAGCAAATTGTTGTTGCACTCACTCATGATTATCCAGCTCCTTTTAACTTGAGCAAAAATCACAAGCAACCAATCTTGCTATTTTACACATATAACCTTTTCCAATCTGGTTAGTTTTCACTTAAAAAATCTATCTGGTAACAATGAGTTCCATGGGCTGCTGTTTGTTTCCCAGCTTCCATGTTTTGTTCTTTATCCAAAGAATTCAACTCAGCTTGCATAGCCTGAAGCTATGGTTTAGCTTCCTTAACAGACAATTTTTTCACCTCTTGAAATTTTCAAGTTTCAAATGGCTTTTCCCTGCAAATTCATCCTGATATCTCACAGGTTGTTTGACTCACCTGTTCCTTACCTTATCAGTTATCAGGTTCTTGTTCCAATGAAATTTGCACCAATGATGAACAATCATTTGTTTAGTCTCCACTAAACCAAATGTGTATCAGAGTTTGTCAAATTTACCTGACTGTCTTTCAGCAAATGCTTTTCTATTCTGACTCTGACCTTGATGCATCCCCTGCATTAACAGAATTAATTTTGAAAAATGATCTCACCTTTTCATTTAGCATTATACTCAACACTTCTAGATAATCTCACTATCCAAGTGTTGTTCATGTAAAACACAATATTCTCATTTTTAGAAAAATCTCATGTAAGCTCCCTTACAGATTTCTTCTAACTTTGAGGTGTATGTACCTACATATCAGATCCAAGATCCTGAAATGTTTCTTCAGAAGATTCCTCCTTCTACACTACTTTCTATAAGGTGTACAGTTCATCACAGAACTAAAACTTCTATCATGTACATAATCAAAACATTTAAGAGCTTCTACCCAAACCTCATTATCCAAATTAGTATCACCTCTTCTGAGTGTTTGTTTACTCTTCCACACAATCCATGTGTTCAATACCACATCCTGTTAGAAATGCATCAAAACATGCACTGAATTGAACTTCTCCATATCTCAAAAGAAATAGGTAACATGGGTAATATGCTTGTTTCTCACCCAAGCACAAAACACCTTGACTTTGTTCAATACTCCAGCTTTCTATCTAACATGTACACAACCTTGTACCTCGTGTATTGATCAATTAACATCATGAAATAACGTGCTTCTCCTCTAAAAACCATCAGAGTACCCACAAGATCACCAAGAACAAATTGAAATGAAATGAACTGGTTTTACAGCTTGCCTTCCAGTTTACCTGTTGAAGCTAGCATCCATTGTATATGTGCACAAAATTACCTTTCATGTGAAAATTACAGTTTTCCAAATGCTTTCCCAAACATAGTTTGCATTTTCTTTCACAGGCCTGTGAATCTAAATGATCAAACATCATGTGATATGCATGCATGTACATGTCATACATATAAGCATTTAACTTTTTATAGTTGTATCAGTACAACTTTCCATTTCTTTATTTACATCATTACAGTATGATAAAAGAAATAATCCATCTCTTAGCTTTGCCATATAAACATACCTAATTATTCAGTATTTCACATTTTGCTACAGAGAAATCCAATATACTCAAGTCATATATACATTCAGTACATTTCCTGACATTTCCGAGCATATTCACTTTCTTGAGTCCAAGTTATTCAAACTTTCAAGAAATACATTTCCAAAAACATGACTGTCAAACCCCTGACCATTTCATAGTCCTCTTTCTGTTTATTCATGTCCAACACAGAAAGCTTTGTTTTAACAATCCACTGTTTCTGTTCACAACAAAATAATGTGCATTTTGTTATGTCCTGGGTTAAAACACAAAGTTTTTCCCATCAGCAGCACCCCTGCTGATTTCAAGCCCCTTTCTTCTGTGATCCCACATGAAGAAAATGAAGAACAGCTTCACATTTTAAGCACAGCTTTCTCTGTTCAAAACTGCCGCGCTGTTTTTCTCCTGCTGTTTTAAAACCACGCCTCCGCTGGTTTAATACAGCCTTCCGTGTAGTATCAGGTTTCCCAAGATACGTTCCTGTCACACGTGACTTTGCTGCGACACACGCTCCAGACGCTTTACCCACGTCAGACGTAATCCACGCATTTGTAATCCAAGCCACTTGTTGATACAATGCAAAAGATAGCTGATCCGCTGATGAGCGAAGAAGCAAACTGTAAAAGAAATATGATCCTCCTGCTGTAGCCTTGACTCAAATGAGTAGACACAGAGCCTCCTGGAGATATTTCCTTGCCCAATACAGCTCCTTAACAACCACTCCAGCAAGCTGTGGAAAACGAAATCCTTGTGTCCAGCGTTGTTCACTTTTCAGCCTAGTAGCTGCCCGAACTGGCACCCACGTTCCAGCTTCTTTTCACAGTCTGTAGCTTTGGATTTGCCAAGCCTGGCACCTCCGTTCCAGCTGCTTCCAAAACGAAAAATCCTTCGTCTCTCTGTCCTGCATTCTTCAGTTGTGCTGCATTCCAAGCCGCTGTTATCAGCACCCAGCTTTAGCAACATACATCGCCTTCCCGGTTATTTACAAACCGTTCTTACAAATGTAAACATTTCTCTTAACCCTATAACTGCCGAATTTCTCCGTACTGCGTCTCTGGGCTTATCTGCCCATCTGAGATAACCATCAGGCTTATCTCTGGTGATCTGGGCCCATAACCAGATGTGAGAGCTGGACTGACCTGGGTTCAAAAGCTTCCCTAGCCAGTGACCCTCAGTCCCAGTCACGCAGGCGGAAGGAGGAGATAACAGCAGTTAATAAAGATTAAAGAGTTTATTTGTAAAACCCAATTACATGGGATTAAGGCAAGCAATGCATCTCTTACTCACTACATCATTGCAGATACAAATCCAATACCCCAGTGGTAAGGCTAGATGAAGTGAAGTCCAGAACAAGACAAGTCGAGAAGAGTGAAGCTGTCATCAAGTGTGTTAGCTTTATACCACAGACCCTGTATCTATAAATAGGATATTACTCACCAGTTGTATAACCTGTTCATCAACATGTTTACCCCAAATCTGTCCAAGGTTGCTGAGTCATATCACCTTGAGACTATGTCTGGTGACTAGAGACTTTGTGTACTTCATCTCAAGAGACAACCTCCATGTCAGGTGATAATCCTGATGTCAGGTGGTAATCTCATTCTGCCTATGCAAAACCTAATACCCGGGTCCACACAATGTAATCCCTTCTTCCCCCCCCCCTCCGGGACTATGCAATCAAATCCCTGCTTCGCCCCTCCCCCGGGACTGCACAACAATGAATTCCCTGTGCCCCCCCCCGGTACTACACAATGAAATCCCTGCTTCCCCCCCCCTGGGACTATGCAACAATGAAATCCCTGTGTCCCCCCCCCCCAGGACCACACAATGAAATCCCTGCTTCCCCTCCCCCCTGGGACTATGCAACACTGAATCCCCTCCCAGGACCAGACAATGAAATCCCTGATCCCCCCCCCCCGGGACTATGCAATCAAATCCCTGCTTCCCCCCTTCCCCGGGACTGCACAACAATGATTCCCTGTGTCCCCCCCCTGGTACTACACAATGAAATCCCTGCTTTCCTGCCCCCAGGACTATGCAACAATGCCCCCCCCAGTACTACACAATGAAATCCCTGCTTCCCTCCCCCCCCGGGACTATGCAACAATGAAATCCCTGTGTGTCCCCCCCCCCCGGACCACACAATGAAATCCCTGTGTCCCTTCCCCCCGGGACTACACAATCAAATCCCTGCTTCCCCTCCCCCCTGGGACTATGCAACAATGAAATCCCTGCCTTCCCCCCCCCCCGGGATTACTCAATCAAATCCCTGCTGTCCCTGCTGTGGTTCATGTGAACATTCTGTTTGGATGTAGGAGAGATTTGCATATCCGCCTCTGATTGGGCCCCTGTGGAGGCAGTGCATACCAACATTCTATGTGCCCGTTGGAGCTATTTGCATAATGCCTCCTGAATGGCCCCTGCGAGCATTCCAAGCGACGCCATTGGCTCTCATCTATTTTGGGCCGTACAGGTGCGGCGACGGTTTTTCTGAGATTTTAACCTGCCAGTCTTTGTCCTTGGGTGATGGGGAGTATACGTGCCAAGTTTGGGGCGGATCCGTCCAACCGGGTAAGAGCCAAGGCGACGCAAACCCACCGCGCGGACCCACGTACAAACAAACAAACGGACAAACATTCACTTTTATATAGTAGATAAATAAATAAATAAATAACGTCCCTCTCATATGGCCCATACCCGTTGACCATTTGATATAGTTTGGTGTTCTTTCCCAGAGGTGTGAGTGGTCTGTTAGGACCATCCGAGGTAAATCAGCCAGTTTGCCATTTTTGTCCAAAACTCATGGCCTGGCTGATTATACTGGCGATTTTAGGATCCGGAGGATGCTGTTGGGTTGGTCCAGGGAATGTCCCCGTGGCCTGGATACAAGAGTCCCAATGTCTCCTGATATTTTGTTTGGTCTCAGAGCTCAGTATGCCTTTCGTATGCCATTCTCATTATGAGGCCATTTTATTTCATGCGACTGCCTTAATGGCCTTCTTTGGTGCCTTTCAGGTTTCCGAGCTGGTTGTTCTGTCCAAGACTGATTATTCTTTTCTGATCAAGCCCTTCAGCTTGCTGATCTCCGTTTCCTTGCATCTGGTGTGCAACTTCGGTTGCGTAGGTCCAAGTCGGACGAGGTGGCTCAGGGGTGCATTTATAAATCTTTATCCAGCCTCCACTGAAGAGTTGTGTCCTGTCACGGCCTTGTGCATTTTCCTTGTGGAACGCGGTACCAAAGCAGGCCATTTGTTTTGCCATGAGGATGGCTCTCCATGGACCAAATTTCAATTTTGGTCTGTTGCTAAGTTGGCCTTGCGTGCTTTAGACCTCTCCGATATGCATTTCGGCACCCACTCTTTCTGGATTGGTGCTGCCTGTATGGCTGCTGCTCTGTGTTTTCCCCTAGACAGAGTACAGGCAGTGGGCTGCTGGCATTCTCAGGCATGTCGCTCTTATGTACGCAAGTTGCCATGATAGGTGCTGCTGCTTATGTTTTCTCTTTTCAGGTCACTGGAGTGGATGGAGGCCAGTTCGTGTGCTCGTGTGTGGTACAGTATGCTGTTCGGGGCAGTGCAGAGAGCTGCTAAGTCGGGCCTTGGATCTCAACTCGGGATTGGTCTACTGGCTGACATCCAGTGGTTGGGTCAGCGTGGAATGCAGTGGCAGAGCCTCCTCCCCACGTTATTGTTAGTATTTTGTGTTGATTGTAAATAGTGTTTTATGTTGTTTATGTGAGTAATTGTTCTATTTATAGGAGCAGTGCCTGGCTATAAATATATCCAGGACCTCTGCCTTATTAATCTTCTCCTTCTTCCTGGACTGCCTCTGGCTGTTGGAGGCAGTGTATAATAGTTTCTCTTTGCATAGAGAAACATACATTGTTATAAAAATGCCTTAATTCCACTGCTGTGAATCTTATTCAAATAAACTACATATTATAATTCAAACCAGCTTCCCTGCTTCTGTGTTTTCCAAGGTGTACAGCTAAAGAAGTTTTCCCCTCAGTCTATCTACAGTTATTCCGGTCTGGCCTGGTTGGTCAGCCCCCGCAAGTGTTTCCCCTTCTACTCATGGAACAGAGCACTGACAGTCAATGACACTCTCTAAGTACCCAGCACTAGATAATCTTAAAGAAAAATCTCAAGCTAACTTGCAAAGCACAACGATCATCCATGTTCAGTAGCTGACAAATTATCATAGGGAATAATCCCAATTTTTAACCTGTAAAATCACAGGAGGAGGTTGACAGGGGATTGAAGGAGGATCCTCCCATCAGACATGGCCATGTGGGCTTGGCATACCTCTAAAGCAGTGTTCTCCAACCTTGGGTCCCCAGATGTTTTTGGCCTACAACTCCCAGCATGCCCCAGCTAGCTACGCTGGCTGGGGCATGCTGGGAGTTGTAGGCCAAAAACATCTGGGGACCCATGGTTGGAGAACACTGCTTTAAAGGCAAAGTTTTGGACACTTGGGACAACACATACACAGAGGGCAATGGGCCCACTGGCACCTCTCAACAACTCAGGAAGGTGGAAGTAAAGGTAAGAACTGGGAGAGATTTCCTCTCTGCTTCTTCTGGACAAGAGCCAGCAGGGGGAAATTCCATCCCTTGTGCTGGAGGGTGTTTGAAATGTGACAGCTAACTTGCTATGTAAAGGGGAAGCTAATCCATTTGTGCCAGATACACTGGGATATTTTTTTTAAGAGAAGGCATTTCCTTACTTGGTCCATATTAGGCCAAGCCAATGGTCATAAAATCGTGTGCAAGCTTTTGAGTTCTCCAGAACGCTTCATCACACAAAATGGTAAACAAAACAAAAAGGAGTGGAGGGATTTTTTTTTTAAAAAAATCTGGCTCGTGTTGAAGCCATGGAGTTTAATTTTGACCTGAAACAAATGTTCACAATTATTGAAAATGTTCTGAATTTTCTAACTTTGCCATTCCAATCAATGTTGAATGTGAAATTTTACATTTGCCTTTTGAATGTGAAATTTTACCTCAAAATTTGAAATTCAACAGAAAAGAATTCAACAGACTTGCATCTTGTTTTGATTTCAACAAGCATCAGATATGAAATAAGCTGTGAACTGTCAAATATTAAACATTGCTGCATGTCAACTATCAGATACAGTGAAATACTAAACAAGATACACTAACATGTTCACTAACAGTTAAACTTCAATGTCAATCTGAGTTATGAGAGCAAATATCTTTTGATGTGAAATACAGATTTCAAATATTTGGCAAAAATTCAGCAAATATTTGAATGCTTACAGAATATCTATAGAACACTTGGCATCTAAATTTTCAGTGGAGAATGGTGAAGAAAATTCTGGGGAATAAAATTTGCTCTGGCTACAGTCTCATTTACAAATGGAGAAAGCTGGTCACATTCATATCCAGCTTTCTCCACAATCCAAGAACTTGTTATGCTTACCACCACCACCACCACCACCACATACTGTATCACAGTGTCACCAGAGGGCAGTATTAATAGACGTAATCCAGCAATGGATGAGGCCTACGTTTGAGCCTTCCCTTCTTTGGAACTAGGGGTGCCAACCTTCTCCTCACACCTAACCCAACTACCATATTTTAATAAGAGATGCTTATCTGCTTCATTAATACTTTTTCTGACCCCTGAGATCTTCATGCTGGAGCAAAACAAAGGCTAATTGCATCCTTTCCTTTCTGCTTTATTTTGTGCCTATCACCCATTCTAACCACCATCATTTATCATGAGTTTTAGATAATAGTTAAATCAAAAGACAAAGGGGGAGGGAAATTTCCCCCCCCAATGTCTATAAAGATTCTCTTCTGTTGCAAATAATAATAATATTTGGTTTGGATAGTGAAGCATAGTAATGTCATAGTTTTTGCATTTTTGAAATGAAGTCTTACATAGAAGTCTGTTGCTTCTTAAGTCATAATACAATCCATTTAAATAAAGGGAAAGAAAGAAAAACCACTCCTATAGAACCACATTGGCTGAGCCGTTGTCATTGTTGCATCATTTTTTTGACTGCGCTCACCATGATGTACCAACTCAGGCTCGCCAGAACCTCTCATTTCCACGGGAAACAGACTGTGAAAACATACTCGTGTCCTCTACAGACAGTGTGGAAAATAGCGCTGGTCAGCGCTGAACAATATACAACAGGCAATTATGATTCAAGTGTCCAAATTATAATCAGTTTGACAAATGTCCACAAGCGTCTTCGTTCTATTTTATATTTTCAGTAAGACAAGGCAATCATACAAGCAGACAATTCCATCAGGGAAGCTTGTTAGCTGCTTAGTCTGTTAAACCCTGGTTGCCATAGCATCTAGAGTTGAAAAAGCTGCAGATTGGCATGAAAAAGCATGTCGACAATTGCCCTGTCACAGCATGCAAGCCAGGTCTGCTCAAAGGCAGTACACTACAAGTTTTCTTTCCCAGTTTGCACTCCCCCATGCTGTTTAATAATATCCATTTACTGGTATTGGGATTGATCTAGTGCAGGGTAAAATCCAGAGTTTTTTACTCTGATTGCTTTTCACTTGGTGTGACATTTTCTTATTATTATTATTTTAACAAATGAAGACCTAGCAATTAATTCATAAATGAATTTTTGTATTTACCAGAAGAACCCCATGTAAATATGGTGCATCTATTGAAAAATCTACTGATCTGCACATTACTGAGATAATCAGGTTTACTAAATAGGACAGAAATCTTTTCAATAGCCTTTCAAGCAAGTTCAGCCTAGTTAGCCATTCCTCTTAAACACAACAAAGAACTGCTTTGCATTACGAATGGCCTATTATCTAAAATACATAGGTAGAGTATACCATCTTTTCTTTTTCATTGCATAATATAATGAAACCAATTACCGAGCGATACCAATTACCAGTTTGCCTAGTGATAATTCAGTCCTAACATTTGACAAGTGTCTGTGGGAAACAGAATGGGTAGCAAAATATTTTTCACAAAAATCCTACTGCACACTTTGGATCTTTAGCGATGACTATGGATTGCCAACAATGACCGATCCTTCCATTTAAAATTAATGTCTTCACCTCAGCTTATGGCCTTCCATATTCTTCTGCATGGACCTAGGATAACATTTACAGTTGAACTTCGCCCCTTCCCTTCATAGTCAAAGGGAAGCCAAAAATCACACACAAGAAGTAAGATCATGAGGCAGGGGTGGGGAGTCTTCTTATCAAAAATTTACACTTGGTTTATTCAGACTTTCCTTTTCATTATCGCCTTCTAATCTGTTCTGTCACTTCATTTTACTTTTCCTTCAATGCCACAATTCAAGAAAATCTTGAAAACCACATACTCAGGAACAAAATTAAACTGGCAAACCCAAGAGAGTCAACAGACATGGATTCCTCCCCACCCACCCCACCACACACACATTTTTTACAACATTACTTCACTTTTTCTTCTATTTGTCACATGTAGACTCTTTTTGTTGTTGTTGTTAACTATGCTACTTGCTAATGTTTGTTTTACCCAATCCATTAAGGATCTCAATACATGCCATAATTAGGAGTAAAATACAAGAGGAGCCACATGACTGTAATGCACTTTACCTTGCATTAGAACTGCATTCAGTTTATAAAAAAGGGAATTTTCAAATATTATTTTGTCACACTTGTGATGGTTTCAACACAGAGAAAATGCTCTAGAACAACTTTTATTTTTACCTGAGTTCATTCCTCTGATTTGCTGAGTGGAATACAAAAAAGTTATTCTTTTGGAGCTTAACAGTGTATATTTACTTTAAAAGGGTTTTTGTTATTTTCCATGTTTCAAGCCTCTATAATTAAGGGTCTGTTAACATTTCCATTATACTTCCCCCACCCCTGTTCTCCAGGAGTTTATAACTTACAGCAGTGATAAATATTAACCTGAAGCTGAAACTTGTCATATATACGCTCAGTCTGGAAAAAGCTATTTCCCCGCTGAAATCTGTGTGTCCGATGTTATATATTTCAGTTTATAAAATGTATCTATCTTAAGCTTTAAAGGTGTGTGTATTCAGAATCAGATACAGTAATACCTTGGATTACAAGTAACTTGGTTTGAGAGCGTTTTGCAAGACAAGCAAAATTTTTAATATTGCAATACAATATTATCGTCTTGCAATACAGGTACTGTAGTATGGCTTAAATTAAAAATCTCTGTACAAATTTTTTTTGGGGGGATTTCGTTTTGATATAAGAGTGTTTTGGATTACAAGCACCTTTCCGGAACGAATTATGCTCTCAATCCAAGGCATGACTGTATGTGTCTGTGAGTGCATACACACACACACACAAACACACAAACACACACACACTATATTCATATATTGCCATATAACGTGTGTATACACAACACACAGAGAGAGATGTATAAATGTCCACATTTGTACAGTATACTTATATATTTGCAAAATGCACAATTCTCATTTATAATTCCAGCCAACTAGCTTTGGATTCATCCATGATATGGTTTAACACTCTTCCAATTTTCACATGTGGTTGCTGCATTATATCACTCCATCCCCTTCAGACAACCTAATTTCCCTCCACTAGCTGACTGCAAAGTCAACATCCCTTTGGAGAATTGATTGTCTGAATATATATGTGAAAGAATTCAAAATATTAATAAACATGGGAAAGATTTATGAGGATTTCCAATCAGAGCTATTCATACAGATATATATACTAATATAGTAAAGAGAGGAGTCATTGAATCACATATTCAGTACTGTGCTGTGCTTGCTCCAGATATTTTACAAACCATTCCTAAGGCCAGTTATTATAGTTAGGGTCACTACATAATTTTTTCTGGCACCTACATGAACTCTGAGTGCAGAACTATGTGTTACAAAAAGACAAGAGCTGCCATTAAAAATTCTAATAACCCATGTTCTCTTGATTTCATGATGTTATGCATTTCCCTGCTGCCATTTCACATCACTGACAGCTATTGGTACAGGCAGGGAAATGTGTAATTGTCTGATGTCAGAACATGAGCAAGTTTTACTCCACATTATGAAAGGGAACAGGAGAACTGGACACAGGGCTGCCATTTTTTGTGAGAACCCTGTATTTATGAAGCCAAGCAATTATGCCCTGATACTTCCACTGGAGCTGCACTGCACTCCCTGGGCTCTTAAAGTGGCCAAACTTGTTTTCCAGCTGATCAATGTCCTCCTTAAACCTGAATATCTGGAGCAAAGCCAATATAGTCCAGTCTGCTCCTGCACAACTCTATTATTTGTCAATAGGCTTTGGGGAATGCGGGGGGGCCTCCCACACAAGTCCCTTTCACATGAATGCAGTTGCACAGAAGGAGATCTTGGTGGCTTCCTCCCACTGAATTCCATGGAGAAAACAATCCACCAGTTTTAGTCCCATTGCTTTACCACTGCAAGGTGGATTAGAGCCTGAAACATTTTCTAGCCAAGTACTTCTGCTTCACTGGATTGTGGATTGGAATAGCTACAGCTTCACATCTACAAGTCCATTCCTTTACTATTTCATTGGTGATATTGAACACATATGACATCTGAACAGTTTAAAAGGCATGTGGGTTTTTAAAAATATATAATTTTAAATTTATTCTAGTGCTTTAAAAAGTAACAAAGATAGATTGTGATCACCTGTTTCAACACTGTGATATTTCGACTAAATATTTTCATTTTTCAATTATGGTATCAGAGAAACATGTGTCAATGGCTGTTTGTCTTCTAATTAATGCTACCATACACCTGAGACTTACCTAGAGAGAAAACAGTATGTGTTCAAATATTTTCAAACAGCAGGCAGTAGTGGGAAAGGGGAAATTATGTGACAAACTGAATAGTAATTCAGTAGCATCCATCCAATAACATTAATTCCAACTTTACTACTACTCATCAAGATCATCATAGCTTTCTTTTAATAGTTTTTTTTAAAATGGCAAACATGTCAAATAGCAAAATGAAAGTTACATGGTGTGTGTGTGTGTGTGTGTTTGTGTGAATAGCTTCAGAATAGCTTGTTCTTTTCTGTTCTGTTTGCCTTCTCCTCAAATGTTCTTCAACTCCCTGAAAGCACATTAGCTGCCAGATAGGTGTCACACTGATGTCTCCATGCTGTAGCTTACAGACGTGAATTTGCTACGATCTATTTAATCATCAGTGTATTGATTTTCCTCAGCTTTCCTCCATTTTAGCCCCATAGCAGGCTCCTGTAATTTCCCTTGGACAAAGTGTAACCAAACTGTGCTAAGTGATGTTGATTTGCAGGCATAAGCAAAGGGGTAAATATAAATTAACAAGCTATAAACATTTTACAAGTAGGAAGTCAATAAAAACAGTGTCTGCAGTTCATGAAGGGGGGGATGATTTTGAAGGAGACTTTTAACAAAGGTGTCCAAAGAAGCTGACAGGAGTCTGAGAATATTTTTTTTTCTTTTTTTGTGTTTTGTGATTAAGAATTGATCAGTCTAAAAGCCTCGGATGCAACTGAATCACCCATAAGCTGCTGACTGAAAGGACTCAGCAGGGGCTGGTATTTGTTTGTTAAACTCCCATGATTCCAAGTAGATAATTGGTCTGTGAAGTTCATGTCAGAATCCGAATTTGCTTTCTTGCTTCCCAGCTGGCTGTGCGCGCTGGTGATTTATAGACTTCTGTGTACATATTTAGCCAGCAGCAAACCTCACATCTTTAATGTAAAAGGTGTTTTGTTGTGTTTTTCAGGTGCTGAATGGAAAGGCCCCCACTCCAGAAGCTCATTAAAAGGGCCAAGTTACAGTACAGGTTTATTTCTGTCACAGCGTTTCTGAAAACAGTGACAAGGATTAGTATGTTGCTTCAGTGCTGGAAAAAGCCTGACAGTGCGTCCCTTGTGAGTTTGATCGTCTGTTTCATTGCCTGTGTAAGATTCAGTATCTTATTATGCCCTCAGGTTACAGCTGTAAACCCATAAGAATTTGGAAGGCACCAAGAGAACCTCAAGAAAGCAAATTGTTTCATGAAGGAAGGAAGGGCAACTTGATTCTTTGCCATTTATTTTGTGTGCTTCTTTTTATCTGCACTTTTCTTTTAACTTTATTTATTTATAATATAATTATAATTCTGTGCCACTTGATATAATGAAATCTCTAAGCAGGTTCACATTAAAATGCATATATAACACAATACAGAATCAATATAAAATAATAAATAGTTAGAAACATTGCAGTAAGGACAGCAATGAAACAGAGCAGTGGATTTTGCAGTATGGAGTTCTGCAGGGGTCAGTTTTGTAGTCAATAATGAGATACTATAGGTTAAAGCAGCCTTCACCAATCTGGTGCCTACAATTTGTTTCAGCCTACAATGATATTTAGGCCTACAATTTCCAAGATCCCTGACCATTGGCTATGCTGACTGGAGCTCATGGGAGTTACAGTCCGTGACATTTGGTGGGCACCAGGTTGGGGAAGGCTGGCCTAAAGGGTCATTGCTGTTTTTGGTATTATTAATGGGTCCATTGTTTCTAATACACAGGACTCAATAGTACTGAACACCACTATTGAGTGGTGTCCAACATTTGGAATTGCAGTTCAGGATGTGGACAAGTTACAAAGGGTTCCAAGAAGAGCTATGAGGGTGGTAGAGAGTGTGGGAGGCAAATCCTATTAATGAAAGAAGGAACTGGCTATGTTCAGGGGATCTATCCAAACCCGAACTTAGACAATGGCAGTGCAGAATCCTAACTGTATGAGAATCAGTAGAATAAGCTGCCTAGGAAAGTTCTTTCATTCGAAGGATTCATGAAAAGTTTGCAGCACAGGCATTGGTCAGGAATGCAAGGCCCTTTCTATCAAAGCTAGCTAGACAGATACTAATGTATAATATGAATATGCAACAGAGTATTTCGAATCTGTCTTGCTGTTACTTTCCTCTTGTTGTGGCTCTTGAAAAGCTATTTTGAAATGTTTGCGGAATCCCTTCCAAGGCTTTTCATAATTCTGTCAGTAAACCTGCATCTACAGATTGCCTAAAAAGTCATATCCACGAATATACAGGCTGACAAAGTAATTGCTTTCTTGGCCTCAATTCAGGAAAGCAGACTATTTAGGAAAGTGCTGAAACAACGTGAAAGGAATGGTCTTCAAAAATGTATTTTTAATTAAAATATACAGCACTTTCAGACTGCATTGTAGTGACTTCCCAAGCTTATGCTTAATGAAAATATATCACATTCTGTTTAGGATAAAGAATAAGACAATGGAATGTGTTTGTATTCCAATTAAGAAGGAAGTCCACACAGATGGCCACTGTGTATATTAAAAGCAGGCCCAAAGTAGGTCTTCCATAGATCCACCCCTTTAATATCCAGAGCACGTATCATTGTTAAGTAGCCAGTACCAACCATCCTGGTTGGTTGCTGTAATGCACAATCAGAACTGTGAAACTTGCCTGCAAAAAAGACTGCTGTTCCTTTTCCCACCTGCACCAACAACAGAAAAGGTATTCTAACCTTTCTATTTAGCAGGGACGGTCCTTATTTTCTGGTCACTGCCCCTGGTAATCCACTGTCCTTAATTATCAATATTTTTGCCTTTTTGGGATACTTTTTAAAAATGTTGTTAATGTGAGCTCCTACAGTTGGAGGGACTGCAACTCGGTGATAGAGCCTACGCTTTACCTGCAGAAGCTCCCAGGTTCATCTCTTGGCATCTCTAGTTAGAAGGAATAGGGAGAAGATGAGGAGGAAGATCTTTCTCTGCCTGAGACACTGGAGAGACACTGCCAGTCGGAGTAGACAATACTGGGCTAGATGGATTGACAGTCTGACCTACTATAAGGCAGCTTCCTCTATGCCAGGGGTAGGGAACCTGCAGCCCTAGGGTTGCCTGTGGCCCACAGACTAATTTCCAAAATCCTCTGCATGCGATCAGTTCAGACTTCTGGCAAGTGCCATTTATCCCATCCCTGGCAGCCCACTGGGTGTGAAGGAAGAGGCAGAGAGAGAAAAGGTGATGGCAGAAAGCAGGGATGTTGAAGAGTCCTTGGTTTCGAGTCACGAGTCTTTGGACACGAGTCTCGAGTCCGAGTCCTTGGTCCAAAATGGTGATTCACGAGTCACAAGTCACGAGTCACTCCCAAAGCTGACTCCACGAGTCCCTATTAAAATCAGTGGGTTTTTCCCCCAACAAAATAAGGCTATTTCAGATGTGTGGCTTAAATAAATTCTAGGCACAAGTGTGCCTTTTTATTTCAAAACTCTGCAACTGATTTTGGCAACAACAGACCAGGCAGACAAACCCAAAATAACCAGGCAGACAGAGGAGGCAGGGAACCCCAAAGCAGGCAGGCAGAGGCGTTTGTCTTGGACAATTCAAGCTGTGGAACTGGTTAAGAAGAGACCAGGCAGGCAGAGGAGGCAGGGAACCCCAAACAGGCAGGCAGAGGCAGCCAAACCCAAAATGTCTGAAAGCATTTTAGGAAAATGATTTTAAAAAATAAACTTGCTGTACTTCCTAAAACCTATCCATGTTGCATTTGAGGAACACGATTTTGGAACACGAGTCCTTGGTCTCGAGTCCCGAGTCGAGTCTCGAGTCCCATTAAAAATACTGGGACTCGAGTCTGACTCGAGTCAGAGGGGGGACTCAGTCCGACTCACGAGTCGAGTCCTGGAGTCCGAGTCCCCATCCCTGGCAGAAAGAGAGGGTAAAGAGATGGTGTCATGAGGCAGCTACCTTGCTGAAGCTAAGCAAGTCTGAGTCTGGTCATTGCTTAGAGGGGAGACCACTTAGGTACCACATGTAGCCACCTTGAGTTCCACAATGGAAGAAAGGCAGTGTAATAAACGAATAAATAGAGTGACGGAAAGAAAAAAGGCTTCACCCACTGCTGACGTGTGTTCCCCAACATAAAAAAAAAGGTTGCCCACCCTTGTTCTATGCCTGCAGTTGTTGTTTTCTTCAGCAACCTCCCCCAATCACTAATTTACCCACTAGAGAGGGGTGTAAACTGTGTGGCCTCCAGGCTGTAGACGGTTCCCCAAGCCCTACCTGGCAGGCCCTAAGCATCTGCCACCAACAGAAAAACAGTGGCAGCACACAAAAAGGGAAAGGAATAAACACTGTAGGAATGGGCTCTATGGTTCCTACAAAAGAAGTCTTGTCTCCCCTGGAGTCCCCTAGGAAGCAATACTCAAAGGCTACTGCTAGCTTCCTGAGGTGCTCTAGGAATGGGACGTCTATGGCAGGAGCTATAGAAACTGTTCCAAGAGCATTTTTTTCCTGCCAACAAAATATCCCAGGAAACTATCAGTAAAGCAGCAATTGGGTTGGAGTGGCAGCAGTGGGGAGTGGGCTGCAGCCTCCTCCCTCCCTCAGCAAGCCACACACAGCAGCACCTCTACATGTGGGAATGTGTAGTGTGGGAATGTGCACATATGTGGCCCCCTGCTATTCCAGCAGACACCTGGCGTGGCCCTCAGAGCTGAAAAGGTTGTACACCCATGTGCTAAAGGCTGGGGCTTGGGGGAGTGTGCTGAAGCACATTTTAAAGAAGATTAGTCAGAAAGCAAAACTATGGTCAACATAGAGGCAGGGATTTATCAGAGGCAGGGATAGAAAAGGAGAGAGACTTTTCTGTGTGGGGGAGGTGCAGGGTGCAACTTGCATATGCATAGATATAAACACATGTGCAAGGGCAATAATACATTAGCTAATGGGGCATATTTTGAGCTGTTAATCACATACTGTAGGATGCTCATATTTTTTTCTAGTTCATCTGTAACCAAACACCATCTTGATTCTTAAAGGCACTCACAGAGTAAATCGCCTACAAGAAAAAAAATAGCACCTATAGCAACGTGCTGTGCATACCACAATTGGGACATATTAAAGTAGGGTGCTGCTTTTACGAGTTCACAGGGAAATCATGCAGAGTAGTCATGTAAAATGAAGAACTGGGAAGATCACATTCAGCCCAGTCCACTACCACTTTAAACAGAGCATGTAGATCAGTGTTCTCCAACCTTGGGTCCCCAGATGTTTTTGGCCTACAACTCCCAGCATGCCCCAGCTAGCGTAGCTGGCTGGGGCATGCTGGGAGTTGTAGGCCAAAAACATCTGGGGACCCAAGGTTGGAGAACACTGATGTAGATTGAAGCCAATCTAGTTCTACCATTAGCCCAAGACCCAAATCCACGTACTGCATCTCATCTATTGGAGTGGACCACACACATGAAATCATCTTTCTGCATAGAAAAGTTTTAGAGGGCACTTTGCTGATACTACAGTAAGCCTAATACGTCTGGGCTTTGCACTAGCCACCAGTCTGGACAGCTTTAAAAGGGGACTAGACTAATTCATGGAGGAGAAGGCTATCAATGGCTACTAGTCCTGATTGGCTATATGCCACCTCCAGTATCACAGGCAGTATGCCTACGTACACCAGTTGCTGGGGAACATGGGAAGGAGGGCGCTGTGGCACTCATGTCCTGCTTGTGGGTTGGTTGGCCACTGTGTGAACAGAATGCTGGACTAGATGGACCCTTGGTCTAATCCAGCATGACTCTTCTTATGTTCAGTAAATAAATAAAGTCATTTATTTGTGCAGAAAGCTAATTTCAGTGATTTCTTCCTTGTATGCCTTGACACCAAGGCACATGTTTGGAAATAAAATTCAAAGGGAGATAAAACGTTGAGGAATTGCCTTTTTGAAACATTGCATGCAACAAGTTAATCTATAACCCTGTTGTTGTTGTTGTTGTTGTTGTTGTTGTTTGCTGACTTCCAGGGCAGGAGCCTTCCCAGCCATACTGCTCTTTCATGTTAAGGCTTTATAGGTTTAATGTCACATATATATTTTTGCCCCAGTCAGAGAAGCTCAATTCTGACAGTGTGGAATACCTGATCAATAGAGGGTGGGGTGAAGCGGGCACCCTACTGAAACCAAGGGCCATTTTCCTTACTCCTCTCTACCATTCAGGTGATCAACACTGGTAGCTTTAAAAGCAGGGTTTTTGAACCTCGGGTCTCTGGGACAAGTCTGGTCCTCTTGGGGTCCCCAGGTGGCCACCCCCACTTCCCCTGGCTTCACCCCTTTCCCTGACCGCCGATCCTGGTAGTTTCCCAGCTTATGCACATCCCCCCCCCCCATTTTAAACGGTGGAAATGCCTCTCCTGAGGCTTAGTTATTGGCAGGAAGAGCTTTACGGAAAAATATGCGGATATTTTTTGGTCTTTGGGGCTTTTGGACCTGCCCCCTTTTATCTTTTGCCTCACCCACTGCTGGAATGCAACTTCTCCAAAACTGAATTTGGTTCTCAGGCTCAAAGAGGCTCAACACCCCTGCTATAAGGGTCCTAGAAGTATTCTGGGGAGGGAGAGCCTCTGTCATCACAGTAATTTATTTATTTATTATGTTTATACCCCACCTTTTTTCCTGTAAGGAACCCAAGGCGGCTTACATAATCCTCCTCTCCATTTGATCCTCACACAACAACCCTGTGAGGTAGGTTAGGCTGAGAGTCAGCGACTGGCCCAAAGTCACCCAGTGAGTTTCATGGCCAAGCGGGGACTAGAACCCGGATCTCCCGAGTCCCAGTCCAACACTCTCACCACTATGCCACACTGGCGTAACAGGTATGCAAACTTCTGCAGTGCTTGCAGTTCTCTGAATCAGGGCCACTGCCTGTTAGAAAGATGGGGACCATTGTGTAAGATATGTAACTATCCTAACTTTCATTTTCTTGGATGAAAAAAAAGTTGGACTTTTACCCCACATAAATGCACCAATAATTTTGAAAACAAGGAGGGATGATGGTGGTGGTGATGATGATGATGATGATGATGATGATGATGATGATGATGATCCCCAGTGTGTTCCTCTCTCATACTTTTCAAGGACAGTAGCTCCAAAATATTACAGAATAATTGCATCTGCCATGTTCATGGAGATGATATGCAAATTATGTTAATTAAAAGCAACTAAAATGCACACATTTGCTACTACGGCATTCTGGCATGATAGATTTCCCCTGCAGTCCTTGCTTGGTGCTGCTGAATGAGTTGCATGAGCCTGATCTACAGCGTATAGCCTAGCAGAACATTGTTTGCAGCTGGGAATATGTTGCCTTCCTTTTGCACCTCACCCTCAAACTCCCCCCACCCAGCCCCAAAAGGCAGCCAAACAGAAAGCTGCCAGTCAAAACATACTTGCTCCTTTCTTCACACTGTTGCTTTCTATCCCCACGCTCCATTTTTCCCTAACAACAAATTCCACTTTTGAATGAGAAAGGTTAAAGGGGAAAAAAATCAAGTTGCCAAAAATGGGAGAAATATTATCAAAAAGATCTGTTACTGTTAATCACGGTATGTCTGTAGGAGACAACAATAACAAAAAAAATGTTAGAATTAGAGTTTTATGTAAGGGGCAGCATGTGTGCTTTACAATACATATGCTGGTAATCTCAGCAATTTATTTCACATTCACAAACAGATATATAGATATAGGGGGGGGGAGAGAGGGAGAGAATTCAAATGAAGGCTGCCATGACTGCTCACTGTAATATGCATTCAAATATTAAATATTCCAAATGTGCCGTAGAAATTTGCCATATCCTCACACATTTCTCTTCCCCACCCCAAGACGTTTTCCAGTTGTGAAAGCTTATAATCAGAATGACTTCCAGGAATATGAACTGATATGGGAGCACTTTTGTTTGTACTGTGGCAGGGCGTGGGTGAGTGTGATCAACTGTACCTGATATGGCAATTGAAAGATCAACCTGGCCCCACTCATCAGCCATAGAAGGAGTTGCTGCTCAAATGCTTACTTTCCTCTTCCCTCCCTATTCCTTTTTCCTTTTGTATCGTGGCTATTTATTTATTTAAAACCATTTATACCCTGACTTTTCTCCTAGGAGTTCAATAGCAACACCAACAAATTTAACAATTAAAAACACCCTATCAGCTTACAACATAAACACGAAATATTAGAATGCAAAAACAGAAGCAGCAAGTAACAATGCAGTAGCAATAAAAATATTTATTAGACTGTGTCTAGTAGAATGTGAGCCTTTATAAAATAATAATAATAATAATAATAATAATAATAATAATAATAATAAGCAGATCAAGGAACAATGACAGAATATTTCATCTAGAAGTTAATTTTAAGGTCACCTCTTCTATCTTCCCCACATGGGCCAAAGGGGCACTAAATTTTCTCTAGAGAATACCCTTATTTCTAAACATAAATTGGGATTACACGGTTTTAAACCAATATGTATGGTCAGTGCTTTTTTTCTGGAGAAAAGGGTACCGGAACTCTTGGATTACATTTCCTTGGGAGTAGATGGCGATTAAATTGTAATGCAATTAATAGAAGAAAAGGTGCTGGAACTCAGTTCCGGTGAGTTCCACCAGAAAAAAAGCCCTGTGTATGGTAGATAATGAAGGAACTAGAGGACAAGTGAGTGGGGAGAACCAGAGAAGAGGGAGGGAGGCAGAACATTGTCATGTTTTATACTTGCTTACTAAACTAAGGGCACAATCTTATACATGTTTAGACAGAAAAAAGGCCTACAACTCCCAGAATGACCCAGCCAGCATAGCTGGGAGGTGTAGGCCTTTTTTCTGTCTAAACATGCACAGGATTGTGCCTTAAAGTGGTCTTCCATAGACCAGGTCATGCAAATCCTCAATTGTAAGGAACCATCCTTTCTGTTCAACAGTTCATGGGATAGTCAGGGCAGATTTTTTAAGCTGAATACTTTTCAGGTTTCAAGTTGGTATTTTTATGTTGAAATATATCAGAGATGAAGGGAAAGAGAGTCTATATAAGTCAAGACAGCTCTGATACTAGTCAAGAATGAGAAGGGATAGTCAAACATAGATACCGGTAGATCTTTTGTATGAACCACTGAACGGTCAGAAAATGATCTCCAACCATTATCGATAGATTTGTTTCATATCAATTCTCCAGTTTTCTTGGAGAAAACACAATTGCCTGCAAACGTTCAGTCTGGTTAGTAGAGGGATAAATGGGACGTGAATATTCAAAGTAGTGTTGAAAATGTATTGCTTGGTACTGCTATGACCTTGTGGAGGAGTATGTTTATGAAGGAGGATGTGAATATCTTCAATTCTTATGAATTTTTTTAAAAAAATAATCCATTATTGTTAACCCACTCTGGCTGTTAATAAACCAAAGCTTAGTGAAGAATTGTATCAAGAGGAATGCAGGAACACACACACACACACACACACACACACACGAACTATGCAAATCATCCAGGAAAGCAAAACTGAATATGAACTATTGGTTTGTTGAGCAGCTTACCAAGGCCTCAAGGGAGAGATCATTCTCAAACCAGCTAGCTGAGACCTTTTTAACTGGATAAGCTAGAGAATGGATCTTGGAACTTCTGCATGCAAATCATGTGCTGTGCAACTGAGCTATGGCTCCTTATGCAGCCATTTCTCACAGTGAACCACCAGAGTCGTTATCCAGTGCTCCCCCACCCCATGACACACACAGTAAAATGTCATAGGCCTCCATTTTTATATGTGTATATTAAAATCCCATCCTTCCCACCATTGCTCCCAGCACTCAGGCTGGGGCAAAGAATCAGGTAGTAGTTGGGCTATCCAGTTACTGGATCCAGGCCCTATGCCACACCAGTGCTATGTAAGCTGTAGCCAATAAAGACTGTGGCCAATCTCACTTCCCCCCAAACTTGCCTACATGTGGTCACTGCCACACAATAGGCACTGTAGATGCAAAAGTCTTTGTGGCTTCATCATCCATCCAGCTTTCTCCATGCCCTCCCTATGTTCTGCTGAACCTCCTGCCTGATGAGACCTCTGGAGAACACACAAAAGCTTTTGTGACATTTTGGTTAATCCTAATTGTTGCCCAATGGTGGGTTTTAAACATTTTCAATGAGAAGATTAGCTTGTTCACTACTACTGATCTTCCTCTTGATACACAGCCACAGGAAAAATTGGGGTGAATTCTGTTACACATGCTCCATTTCCAGTAGGCAATGGTGAGGCCCAATAATTCTCCAGCATCAGAGGCAACATGCCTGTGTATACCAGTTGCTGGGGAACATGAGCAGGAGGGTGCTATTGCACTCATGTTCTACTTGTGGGTTTCCACTGTGTGAACAGAATGCTGGACTAGATGGACCCTTGGTCTGATTCAGCATGGCTCTTCTTGTTAAGTTCATATGAACTGAGAATCCATTTTAGAACATTTTCTATAATACAACAGGTTCCATGGTAGACAGGATTATTTTTTTTCCGCAGAAGGCAGAACATTCAAAAACACTTTGATATACTGTTACATATCCCTATTATCCCATGTCATTATTTTCAGATATAAAATACAATCCGATACTGCTAAAGATTGACTGCCAGCAGGTTTTAAGGAGCTGTTGGGGAAGTTGTCCTCAGAGGGTGCCCTCTTCCTTCATGCCTGTCTGTTCACTTGTCCTCTTCTTCTGGGCTCAATCCATGGAACTACCCAAAGGAAGAGGAGAGAAGAACAGAGGTTGCTGCTCCTCCCCCTTGCTCCTGTTACTGTTGGCTCACTGAAGGTTGTTCAACAGGAAGTGACAGCAAAAAGCAGGAGTAGCGGGGTCAGGGTGCTGCTGGCCATGGGCCCACTGTTGAGGCATGGCCTTTGACAGGTGATACCAGCCCAATACTGGCCCTGACTGGCAGATGATGATGATGATGATGATGATGATGATGATGATGATGATGATGATGATGATGATGATTGTTGTTAGCAACAACAGTTGTAAGCATAACAATGTTTCATTCAATTATGACATTCAAAAAAGCATAAATAAAACTACAAGGAATAATCAGAACACTCCTAGTCAGAAACTGTAACTCAATAGTATCACACAGAGAAATCATTGATCCAAGTAACAATCAATTGCATGTGCATTGTTTAGCCAGCATGAGCGCAAAAGTGGCCACTCCTTGTGTAACATGCTTGTGATTATTTGACAGCAAAAATCTATTTTTTGCATAATTGACCAATACCCATAGCCCTTTAGCAGATAAGGGAGAAATTTGTTCCACACGCTCTCAGTTATAGAGTGAAAAACAGATAATGTGGAATGTCCATTATTTCACCTTCATCACAAATACAATACTCTCAGTTAAAAGGGATATTAGGATATTTCTCATCAAGAATGGCAGCAGGGGACATTTGTTGACACCTGAGAAAAGTGAAGGCTTTTGTGAAGGTAAACTTATTCACATCTCAATGAAGTCATTTTCCAGGCCATGCTGATACTTGAATGTGTCAGACCTAAAGGCCATCCTAGCATTAGTCAAAGGAGACAAATCATGCTAAATGTATATTTCTGGCAACCTGTTTTTGAATTCCAACATCTTGGTTCCAGAAAAATAATCTGCAAAAGTACTATGAGGAAAATGTTTGCACAAGTCTCTGAAACTGGTTGATTTGAGAGTCAGTGTGGTGTAGTGGTGAGAATGTTGGACTGGGACTTGGGAGATCCGGGTTCAAGTCCCCACTCGGCCATGAAACTCACTGGGTGACTTTGGGCCAGTCACTGACTCTCAGCCTCACCTACCTCACAGGGTTGTTGTGAGGATAAAATGAAGAGGAGGAGGAGGATTATGTAAGCCACCTTGGGTTCCTTGCAGGAAAAAAGGTGGAGTATAAATATAATTAATTCATTCATTAATTGAAACAACCGAGCTGGATCGAATTATTCCATTAAACAAATTTTCAATCTGTCCCTCTGACATACACCTTAGCTTAGTCCCATAATTGACAAGGCACAAGTGGGCCCTCATTTCAACCACTTATCTTACCATTCCAGGTTTTAAAAAGAAAGTCAGTGTAGTTCTAGGATTCTTAATATAGTTTCCAAGATTCTATTTTTTGGGGGGGAGGGGGGAGAAAGTCATCTGATCCATAATGGCCCGATATCTCTGAGAATATAATGTGAATGTAAGGTCCTCAAGAACCTCAGAACTTCCAATCCTGCCTGCTAGACCATCAATGTTGTATCATAAGGGACAAAACAGACATTACTTTAGATATGTGTCAAGCAGCTATTTATTTATTATTATTTATACCCCGCCTTTTTTCCTGCAAGGAAACCAAGGCGGCTTACATAATCCTCCTCCTCCTCTCCATGTTATCCTCACAACAACCCTGTGAGGTAGGTTAGGCTGAGAGTCAGTGACTGACCCAAAGTCATGCAGTGAGTTTCATGGCCGAGCAGGACTCTAGAGTAGATGCAGGGGGCCCAATCCAGATCTTAAAAGTCCTCCTACCCTTCTCCCACAGACTAGGGTCCTTATGTGGATCAGAGTCGTTGAACGTACCCCAGAGGAAAAAATAGGGGGAAAGATGTCACTGCTAGACACACATTAAAATAATCTGTTTTGGCCCTAAAACAGCTTTCCCAGTTCCTAGTACTCCTAGGAAAGAATTCCCAGATAGTCGTATAATGTGACTTGTTTTATTTTTGTGGGAATCTAGTAGGTGGCAAGTATGTAGAGCTGATTTATATCCAAAGATAAACTCCTCAGTTTTATCATTAGTTTTATCATAATATTTAATTAGTTATTTTTACAGTAGATGGTCAGAGCTGCCAACAATCTACAAAGGTCCACCTGAGCATGGGAGAGAAGTGCCCTATCAACTCTGTAAAGTAATGTAGATAATTTGATTTCCCCTATGATAGAAGAACACTTTTTTTTCACTACTGTGCTTAGAAATGATATCCTTATTATAAAGATTATCAGAGTCACAGTGGGAGAGAAGTGCCTCTAGCGATGGAGCATGGGGAGCAAATGTGGGAATGGATTCAGCTCCTCTCCCCCATGAAATATTATATATTTAAAAAGTGAATATTACACAGACCCTTTTAGCTGTGAATAGGGCAGAGATGAATGACCAGTGTGGCTTCCTCCACTACATTTTGTTTAGCACTAAACTAGATCTTGACAACTATACATCCCTGTCTGACATGACAAGCATAGTATTAATTAGAAGATTGATAGGATAAGAATATCTTCGTCTTCATCTTAGTCTTTGTTTTTAATGGGTTATTTATTTATTTGATTTATACCCTGCCTTTCTACCAAAAGATGGCACTCAAGGTAGTTAGATCCAGATTTAGTCACACTTAGTCTACTCTAATGCCATCTTGGGAGGGTTTCCCCTAAAAGGTGGCTTATAAATCTGGCAAACATGGCAAACAGATGATTCTTCAGCAAATAAATATATTTATGTGTTACATGAGCAAGAACAAAATAGCTATCCATACTCCAATAACAATCTAAATTCATTGTTCAGGTTTGAGAAGTAACTGTTGGGTGTACAATGAATGTACGCACATCAATTAAAATGATTGGTATATAATTTGAAGGGAGATTTCTATTCCCTTTTTATAGATCAAATATTGAACTGCAATACTGGAAGGCACAATGCCAGTTAAGCGAATAAACTCAAAGGGCTAGATCTGGATTCGATGCTTGCACTTAGTTCCTATTGAAATCAATGGGACTTCAAGTTAGTCATTATGACTAACTTTTCACATTGATTTCAATGGGACCTAAGTGTGACCGACTTAGTCTGGATTCAGCCTAAAATGTTTACTGATAGGTGAGACCTACCTTACTGTGGATGCCGTCTCATCCTAGGCCTTTGTTTAATAGAAGGTTAGTCAATCAACTCCTGAGCATCTGAGCAGTGGAGGCTGGTGGCTCCAATGTTCGTGGAAATGTGTATCTGCTCCAGATTTTACTTCTAACTTTTAAGGATCTATCCATGGTGCTGAACCTATTTTGGGGCTAGGGTTCTGCACCATGGATAGCTCCTTAAAGGTTTAGAGTGAAATCCAGAGCAGATACAGAGCCACACTGACATTGGGGCCACCAGCCTCCACTGCTTCTGAGGCAGTAACTGAAAACCACAAAGGTCTCAAAAGTCAAAACATTATTATTAGTACCTTGGTTCACTGGTGATGCCACACCTTTGCATCCTCATTTTACATGGTGGCCATTCTTCCACATGGAATAGAAAGCAACTGCTCATATTTTCAAGGAGCTTCTGCAGCACTTCTTCTGTCACAAAGCCCTCTACATTTCCTTTCTAGCATTACTTTCTAGCATTATTTATAAAGGGATAGTGAAAGGTAAGAGTGACAATCCAATTATCTGGACTGGAAAGAAAACCTCCTAGTTCCTTTTGATGCTGGTATTCTTTTTCCTCTATACAGAGTACCTTGCAGAGCAGAAGTGAGGCCAGGTCTACATGTGCTGCAGAATAAAATGACAGTCCTGAGGTGGGAGATCCAACTGTACCACTTCGGATGGTGGGGGTATGTGTGCAATTTTTAAATGCTCTAAAAACAACTAGAAACTCTACCAGAAGAAAACTTGCATAGGAGAAAGAAAGTTTTCTACTTGCAGGGAGCTTTTATGCAGGAGAGTACTCATCAATGCTATCACCCACCTGAGGTCCAAAGTGGTACAGTCCACCCTATTGACCATTTTATTCCTACATTTTATTCTGTGGCATGTGTTGACCTAGCCTAAAAAAAACCCTGACAGTTTAACATGCCTTTGAAAGCCACATAGGAAGTGGATTTAGAGGTTCTGTGAAGTGGTTTCACAATTGCTCTACATATGGTCAGTTTCTCTCTCTCTCTCACACACACACACACACACACACACACACAACACATGGAGTAGCTGAGATAATCTATTCAGATTAGATGCTGCAGGCAATAGTTTTTCTTTAAAATCCATTAAAATCATAGCTGCACTTCCTTGAATAGAACTTCAGGATGGACAAGTACTTGGAAATTCTATCTGTACACATATGCATTCTATTCAAAGCAGCTGTAGGCTATATAGCGCTATCAGAAGACTAATATATCCCAATCAGATGGGATTTATTTATAGGCGACACTCTTTTTGCAATGTTAGATGCCTCATTAACTTGATTCAGCTCACACACAGCAAAAAATACCCCCTCCCTGTTCAGATTTTTTGATAGAGGGAATTATAATTTCTTGTTTCATTTCTTAAAACCCTTTAGCAGTGAGGACATGTTTCTGAAACATGTTAAGCATGCGACTTTTCTGAATGCCAAAAGTTTCTCCAGGTCTTAATTTTCTTTTATAAGAGACTAGCTTTTGCCCACGGCATTCACTCGCGTGATGAAGAGTGACCATGCCAAGTTTGCACGGGTCATCATTTTCCTATAGGCACTATTTGTTCGAAAGGTCAAATAAGGTCGTTGACTGCTGTTTTGAATCGCTCCATAGGAAAGGTCCCCCGGGACTACATAATGGATTCCTAGCTCCCCCAGGACTACCAGCTCCCCCGGGACTTCCAGCTCCCCCAGGACTGCATAAGAAGAGCCATGCTGGATTAGACCAAAGGTCCATCTAGTCCAGCATTCTGTTCACACAGTGACCAACCATCTGCCCATGATATCCCATAAGCAGGATATGAGTGCAACAACACTCATGTTCCCTGGCAACTGGTGTATATAGGCATACTGGCTGTGATACTAGAATTACTTGCAGTTTTTGTAACAGTCCTGTTCCTTTGTTTGCATAAAGTAGAGCTTGATGAATCTCCGGAATCCACCACAATCCTCTATTATTTCCGGATTTCATCTGAATTGCTAGAAATCTATCAATGGAAATCACCTGAAATTATCTGGATCCAGTTGTTGTTTTTAATATAGATCTCATCAGGGATGGGCAGAAAGTAGATCTGAATCTACTGGTGGATCACTGGGTGATTTAAAAGGGTTTCTGACCACCAGTTGTTTAACAAGAATTAAATAATAAGTCTCCCCTCCCACCCTCAGTTAGGCTGCTAAAATGAAGAAAGCCAGGGGTGGAGTTTTGTGTGAAAGAACTGTGAATTACATTGTGATACTTAAGACATAAAGGCAGTGGTGCAGCTGGGTGATTTTAGACCCTGGACTTAATGATCTTCCGAGGCCTTTCCTTCCCCTGGCCCCACCCCCTTTTCCCAACCACCAATTGTTTGGCGGTTTCCAGGCTTTTGTGCAGTTCTTTCCCCATTCTAAGAGGTTGAAATGCCTCTCCTCAGGCTTAGTTACTGTCAGTAAGAGCTTTAAGTTAAAATATGCTGGTATTTTTGGCCCCACCAATCAACGGAATGCCCCCCCCCCCAGCTTTTCCAAAATGAAATTCATCCCTCAGGCTGAAAGAGCTTCAACACCCTTGTGCCATACCCATTTTTGGGGCAGGGGTAGGTTCAAGGGTGCAAATTTTCACTATTTCAAACCAGTTGATGTTCAGCATATTGATATCATGCAGTTATGGCACTTGCATCAAGTTCCGTAGGTTCCCAGTGGTGAGTCTGGCAACTGTGCAGTAGAAGTGAAAACATTGTTGGTTGTCCAATTTTTTTATTTCTATATAAAACAAACACATAATATCAAACATAACAATTAACAAAACAAAATAGACCTCCTGATTTTCTTCTACAGCAAATACAGGTAACAATAATTTTTCTTACTCGATAATCCAAATGAGAAATCTCTTTCTTCCCATTGTCCCAGATTCACTTATTATTCCATAAATCCACAAACAAACAAATCATTATTTTCCAGTCTCTGCAAAAAGTCAATTAGAGGTTTCCACTCAATAATAAATGCAGATGTTGTCCTTTCTCTAATTAGTGATGTAAGTTTGGCCATCTCTGCCAGCTCCAGCATCTTGACCAACCATTCTTCTATCGTAGGCACTGCTGGATCCTTTCCATTTCTGTGCATATAGTAGTCTCGCTGCCGTAGTCATGTATAAAAATAAAGTTCCATATCTTCCTTCTAGCTGACTGTCCATTATTCCCAATAGAAAAGCCTCTGGTTTCAATTGAAAAGTAATCCTTAAAATCTTTTGCATTAATAAATGAATTTCAACCCAAAAACTTTTAGCTTTCTTACATGTCCACCACATATGATAAAAGGTTCCTTCCTGTTGTTCACATTTCCAACATATATCTAATGCACCGCTATACATTCTAGCCAATTTCTCCGGCGACAAGTACCAACGATACATCATCTTATAAAAATTCTCTTTAAGACTAGAGCATAAAGTAAATTTCAAACCTTTTAACCACATATTTTCCCATTGTGTCATTAATATATTATAACCAAAATTTTGAGCCCATTTTATCATACATTCCTTCACTTGCTCTTCCTCAGTTTCAAATTTCAACAAAAGCTTATACATTCTTGAAATAAGATGTTCATCATTTAGACATAATTCCCTTTCAAAGTCAGATACCCTCTGTTCAAAATCATAAGTGAAAACATTGTCAGTCCAATTTAATGTTGGGCAATATTTTAGAACAGAACTTTGACTTTTTGAAGTTGAAATATTTACAGATATTTCTTTTGAAATTTGCCATTTCCCAGTACTTAAAAAAAAAAAAATGACCCCAGTCCAAAAAAGGTTGTGTTTAAGCCCTACAAGTAACTTTCCCCTTAGGATTACAACAGTTGCTGGGGAACATGGGCAGGAGGGTACTGTTGCACTCATGGTCCTGCTTAAACACATAAAGGTTGTGTTTAAGCACTACAAGTAACTTTCCCCTTAGGATTACAACAGTTGCTGGGGAACATGGGCAGGAGGGTACTGTTGCATTCATGGTCCTGCTTGTGGGTTTCCCATGGGCAGCTGGTTGGCCACTGTGTGAACAAAATGTTGGACTAGATGGACCTTTGGTCTGATTCAGCCTGGCTCTTCTTATGTTCTTATTTCAATGGGGCAAGAGTAACTTTCTCTGGATGGATAACTTTGATTTTAATGGTTGTAGATTATTCTAAGGTGGTGGTGGGGGATGAACCAAAGGGACATGATGTTATTCTACCACTGAAGCTGAGCAGATTAACTTGCATACATGGGAGACCTGTGTAGTAACCATATATAAGCTATTTGGAAGAAGAACAGGATATAATGGTGATAAATAAAATAAGGGATTATCTGGTCCCCCACTGCATCTTCCCCTCCCTTTCCGAAACACATTAGCCTTCGCATGAGATGGCCCTACTTCCAAACCCAGCTTCCCATGTGCAGAAAGTTGTACTTATGGGAGACCGAGCACATATACCCAAGGCATGGATAGGAAGAGACTGGGCTGGGTCCTTAATAAGTACCAACTTGCTACACTCAGTGTTTTCCTGCCTTTTACCATTTTTAATAAAACGTCTTAATCTAGCAGCAACCATAACTGGGAAGGCTGGAGAGGGAGGGAAAGATCACATTGGGAATATATAAATGTTAATATTTTCAAGAAAACTCAAACTAGGAGAATTTGCCTGAAATATAAATAAATAAAATAAATAAATAAATAAATAAATCCCTCCAAAGTAATTTCAGCACTAGTATGCTCGTCAGATAAGCTTCAAATTGACACTGATCCACGCAACCTAAGAACAACCTGGGTCTCCCCAGATGTTGTGACCACAACTTCCATCAGTCCTAGCCAGCTTGGCCAATGAGAGTTGTCATCGAAAACATCTGGAGTGATCCATGTTGGAGAAGGTTAGTGTGGCAAGATGCCTTATGGGTAGGAGTACCAAGCCACATTGGGTGTGCTGCCTGCCCTTACAAAAATAATCTTTTATCTATTGAGCCTTACAAAGAACAGGCTAAGCCTGGATCAAGAAGTGCAAATGGTATCAGTAATGTATTTCACTCCTAACATAAAGAAACATCTCTCAGCAAAAGATGGTAATTCAGTCTCCATACTTATTCAGTCTTGGCCTCTTTGTTGAGACTACTTATGAGAATTCCAATTAGTGCCATTTTAAAAAAGCATATATTCCATTGTGATAACTATGCTTGGAATTACAGATGTACAATACAAAATCATAATTAAATGGAAACGAGACAAAACAGAATCTGAAATAAGATCTGACGACAAGAGAGTGTTGTTCTATGTACGTGTCATTGTCTGTTAATGTTTCAATAAAGTCTGTTGCCATGATTGGTCTGGAGTTATGAAACTCCCTATCTGCATTCATATAGCAAGGGGACTATTGTGGGTTAATATTCCCTGGCCAAATTAAATGCAGTGAATTTTTAACTTCCCCAAAGAAGCCAAAAGAAGTATGAAAAAGGAGCATGCATTCATGCCATCATTATTTTGCTTAAAATATAGAGCATGCATGACATTCAATTTAGGGAATTCTTGCTCTTAACTATCTTATATCAAAGAAAGTGTGAAAACACCACCGTGATAGAACTTTCTTTTATCTATTTTTTTAAATTTTTAAACAACTTTTTAACAATACATGTTCAATCATTATATTTAAACTTTTTTTTATCTATTTTTGGAATTTTTAACATTTTTTTACAACACATATTGATTTAATATTTATATAAACTTTAAAAACTTTTCAATAATCAAACTTTACAAACTGTTCATTAATCATGCTGTAACACAAGAGTATACATCATGTATAATTATATTCAATGGTAATCACCCCCTTATCTTTCAGGGGTTTAGCATCCACCAAACTTGCTGTATTTGTAGAGTTAATGAAAACCTTCCTTTGTTTTTTCTTTGTCTTCATGGAGTTGCTGCAGCCTTTACTCTTATTTTTTGAGATGGCCTTCAAGTGAGCCTTCCTCTCCGTTTTTTCTTTCTGAGTGGCTTAAAGCATTATTTCTCCTTGGAATGGTTTCCAGAAGCCTGATATTCTCCGTATCCCCACTTGTTTTTTCCCTGACAAGAAACCGGTTTGGAATTCTTGTTTCGTGCAATATTTGCCTTTCTCAAGGGTTTCAAGGATACTCACGGGCTTATATCAGTTTCATTACCCTCTATAATACAAAAACATTTGTTGTGTTGCCAAACATATTTCCAAAACAGTCAACCACCATAAATCCCAGCATTTTCACTTACCGTACGTTCTCTTTTTGTGGGTTGCTATTCCATTTACATCCTCTAGTGGCCATACTGTTGCATGCATGTATATACTCTATGGACAGCTGTAAATCATTCCAGCAGAACCAATTGGTACTCCCTCTGGGTTATTACAATTAATTAAGTATTATTAGGAGTTACCCTGCACTATACTCAAAGATATTCATGAGGATTTACCCACCCTTGATTTCTCATATATTGCTTGGTTACCCTAAATTTAACATGTACTGGGTGGTTTCAAGTCCTCAATCCTTACACAATCACACAGCTTTTATATTAAATACAGGGCAATGCATACAAACCCGTTAAACAGGGAAAAAAACTACAATAAATATCCCCCTTAATACAATCTGCATCTTGATATTTATAATTTACATTAACTATCTTATGGCATGCACTCAACAGGTCTTCGACTCAAAGTTGTAAAGAAAAATCTGAAGTTTATTATTTATTTATTTATTCATTTCATTTCATTTCTATACCGCCCCACAGCCGAAGCTCTCTGGGCGGTTCACAACAGTACATACAATAAAATCAAGATAAAACCAACAATAAAAACAGCATTGTAATTTTAAAAACTTAAAACCAACATTAAAAACGCAGTTTAAAATATACAATAGTAAAAGTTAATACAACTAAGTCTACAGGTCACCTCCTCCCCCTCCCATGTGCTATTTTAAACAGATTAAATATTGAATGCCTTGGCATAGAGGGAAGTCTTAACCTGGCGCCGAAAAGATAGTAAGGTTGGCGCCAGGTGGGCCTCAGTGGGGAGCTTATTCCATAATTGGGGGGACTACCACTGAAAAGGCCCTCCCCCTTGTTGCCACCAACAGAGCCTCCCTTGGAGGTGGTAGTCGGAGGAGAACCCCAGATGTTGAGTGCAGTGTCCAGGTAGATTGTGGTTGGGAGAGGCGTTCCATCAGATATTGTGGTCCTAAGCAGTGTAGGGCTTTATAGGTTAGAACCAGCACCTTGAATTCAGCTCGGAAGCATATTGGCAGCCAGTGCAAATGGGCCAGAACTGGTGTAATATATTGTTCAGACCTTCCAGTCTGGCAACTGCATTTTACACAAGCTGCAGCTTCCGAATAGTCTTCAAGCGCAGCCCCATGTAGAGTGTATAGCAGTAGTCTAGTTTAGAGATTACCAGAGCGTAGATTACTGAGAGCAGGTTATCCCTGTCCAGATAGGGTCGTAGCTGGGCCACCAACAGGAGCTGGTAGAACGCACTCCTTGCCACTGAGGCCACTTGAGCTTCAAGTGACAAAGATGGCTCCAGGAGCACCCCCAAGCTACGAACCTTCTCCTTCAAGGGGAGTGCAACCCCATCCAGAACAGGTAGAACACCCTCCATCCAGTTAAAGCAACCACCCAAACAGCTTGTCTGGATTGAGCCTCAGTTTGTTAGCCCTGTGGCTCATGCTGGCTCAGCTTGTCTGAGCATGGCAAGCTAAGCAGGGTCAAGCCTGGTTATTACTTGGATGGGAGACCCCTCCTCTAGTTTCCTGCATTGAGCAGGGGGTTGGACTCAAGAGCCTTGTAGGCTCCTTCCAACTCTATGATCTATGAAATCTAGCCCTCTCTCATCCATTCCATTGTTGCAGCCAGGCACCGGGTTCAGCACATCCACAGCCTCACCTGCTGAAGATGAAAAGGAGAAATAGAGCTGTGTGTCATCAGTGTACTGATGGCAGCGCACTCCAAAATTCCAGATGACCCCACTCAGTGG
The DNA here is from genome assembly GCA_021292165.1 of Shinisaurus crocodilurus. Classification (NCBI taxonomy): domain Eukaryota; kingdom Metazoa; phylum Chordata; class Lepidosauria; order Squamata; family Shinisauridae; genus Shinisaurus; species Shinisaurus crocodilurus. Next base: position 263,293,338 of record CM037876.1, on the reverse strand, counting down.
TTTCATGTAGATATTAAATAGCATGGGGGGGATTTAGGGAAAATAAGTTATCAAATTAATGGATTGGATGGGAAAAATTGAGACTAGACAACAAATATCTGAAATGATTGGGCCAGGTAGAAGTTTGTGGTTAAATTTAATGCAATTAGATCAGTGGGCCAAGAAATGGAAGAAGAGAAATGAGCATGAGAGGGAGCTTACTGGATTTGAAAAGAAAATGTTGTCTAGAGAACTTATAGAAGGGAATGTTTCTTCCAGAGGGTTAACTAAGGAGATATATAAAATGTTTCAGAGGATTGAAGCGAAAAAAGATAACCTTAAGATGATATGGGAAATGGAACTTGAGGAGGAGATATTTAATGTGGGGTGGAGAAATATTTGGGGCAGACGTATATTAAGAAATATGTCAGTAAGGATAAAAGAGAATTTTTAAAAAACTGTTTGGAGATGGTATCTGACTCCAGTAAGATTAAACAAAATAGATAGTAATTGTGCTCCATTGTGTTGGAGAGGATGTCAGGAACTTGGTACTTATGGTCATATGTGGTGGAGTTGCAAAAGCGTATTGGATTTTTGGAATAAAATTTTTGTAGAAATTTCAGAAATTATTGGCATTAATTTGGAGGTCTGTCCAAAATTAGCATTGTTATCAATAACGGAGAAACTTTTGTGTTCACAAGAGAAAAGGGAATTAATTGTAAGTTTATTAGCGGCAGGGAGATTATTGATAGCAAGGAATTGGAAAGTTCAACATCAGTACTTAATAATAGATTGGTATAAAGAGGTTTGGGATATTGCTTTAAATGATAAACTAACATGTAGTATTAAATGTAAAGGGGACAATTAAAGGAAAATAATTTTAAGAATATATGGGGACCATTTTTAGATTATGTTTTAGTAAAGGGAAAAGGGAGTAAGCCATGTCATGATACGATGTATTTTTGGAATATAGATTAATGATGGATTATGTGGATAGAATTGGTTTTGGGCCCGAGGTGACGGGTGCACTTGGAGTTATGATTTGTAGGTTTATGTTCTTTTGTATGTGTGTTCATTTAAAATATATAAATAAAAATTTTTTTAAAAATAATAATAATAAATAGCATGGGGGATAAGACCGACCCCTGAGGAACCCCATACTGGAGGGTCCACGGGGCCGAGCAGTATTCCCCAAGCACCACCTTCTGGAGCCAGCCATCCAAGTAGGAGTGGAACCACTGCAATGCAGTACCTCCCGCTCCCAACTCAGACAGCCGCTCCAGAAGGATACCATGGTCAATGGTATCGAAAGCTGCTGAGAGATCCAGGAGCATCAACAGGGTCACACTCCCCCTGTCTCTTTCCCAACATAGGTCATAATACAGTGCAGCCAAAGCCGTTTCTGTGCCAAAACCAGGCTTGAACCCCGACTGAAATGGATCCAGATAATCAGTCTCATCCAAGAGAGCCTGGAGCTGGTTGACCACCACCCTCTCAAAGACCTTGCCCAGGAAAGGAACATTTGCCACCCGCCTAAAGTTGTTAAGATCTTCCGGGTCCAGAGAGGGTTTCTTCAGGAGTGGCCTCACCGCCACCTGTTTCAGGTGGCATGGGACCACTCCCTCTCGCAAAGAGGCATTGATCACCTCTCTGACCCAGCCGGCCGTTCCCTCCCTGCTAGTTTTTATAAGCCAAGAGGGGCAAGGATCCAGAACAGATGTGGAACCCGTCCAAGCACCTTGTCAACATGCTCGAGTTGTACCAACTGAAACTCATCCAGAATAGCTGGACCAGACTGTGCTCCAGGTACCTCACCTGATTCAACTGCTATAACATTGGAGTCCAAGTCCCTGCGGATGCAAGCGATTTTTTCCTGAAGTGTCCAGCAAATATATTGCAGTGGGCATCAGATGGATCGATGCTGTCCCTGGGGCCAGTGTATAATAGGCCTCGGATGACCCTAAAGAGCTCCGCTGGGCGGCAAAGAGATGATTGGATAGAGGCAGTGAGATGTTGCTTCTTTGCCACCCTCACTGCCTCTAGATTTACCTGGCTATAAGCACGTACCAGGGCTCGATTGCATCCACGAGGAGTTTTCCTCCACCTGCACTCAAGCTGTCTCCTGTTTTGTTTCACCACTCTCAGCTCTGGGGTATACCATGGAGCCATACGAGCTCTACTACAGATAGGGTGCTCAGGAGTGATCGTGTTGACCGCCCGGGCCATCTCTCTATTCCAGAGATCGACCAGGGATTCGACAGGACTGCCAGCCATATAAGCCGGAATCCCCCCAAAGGCCCTCTGGAAACCATCCGGATTCATTGGGCTCCGGGGGCGGACCATCTTAATAGGTCCCCCACCCTTGCAGAGGGGGAAAGTTGCCATTAGCCTAAATCTCAGCAGGCAGTGATCTGACCATGACAAGGGGACCGATTCGCAGTCCCCCACCTTCAGATCACCATCTCCATGCCCGGCTGAAAAAAACAAGTCTAGAGTGTGCCCTGATACATGTGTTGGGCTGATGACATGTTGGGACACTCCCATGGTTGTCATGGAGTCCATGAAATCCTGAGCCACCCCAGACAAGGTGCCCTCAGCATGGATGTTAACATCCCCCAGGACCAACAGCCTGGGGGACCTCAGCATTGCCAGACGACCACTTTTGTCAGCTCAGCTATGGAGTTTGTTGAGCAGTGGGGTGGGCGGTACACCAACAGAATCCCTAATCTGTCCCGCTGGCCCAACACAAGGTGCAAACACTCCAGACCAGTAGTCAGACGAATGGGGAGCCTGGAGAGAGAGAGAGAGAGAATTCCTGTAGACCACGGCAACCCCCCTCCCCAGCCCTCAGGTCTACCCTGATGCTGCACCAAGTACCTCGGGGGACAGAGCTGGGAGAGACTGACTCCTCCCTGTTCACCCACCCAGGTCTCAGTAATACATGCCAGATCAGCCACCTCATCCATGATTAAATCAGGTTTTATTTTGGACCCATCTGGCATTTAGAAGCAGCATCCGGAGACCCAAGGGCAGGCTGATAGGGGTGGGAACCGCCAAACCTGCGGGTGCGAGGAGGACCGGAACGTGGCACAGCCATTAAGTGTCTGGGCCATGTTCCCCTTACCTGGCTAGTCCTCCTCCCAATGCCATATCTCCATACAATGCCATACAATGTGTATGTGTGTGTACAGGGGCAGTTTATCTTACACACACACACACACCATTTTTCTACATTTCCCTCCCATTGACACCAATGGGAGGGAGATTAACAGACTGGCACAGTTCCTGGTCCTTGTGTCAGTTGTGCCAGAAGAACAAGGGAGCGTCAGATCCAGCAGATCCATAGCCTCTCCTGACATGTGCGCACACACAGATCATCATGCCATTCCTGGCCCCACCATCACTGGAGCAGCGATGGTGGTGGTGCTTTCCACCGCACCAGAGAAGCCTCCACTCACAAACCTCCATCCAATTGGAGAGGGGGGTGCTGCAGTATCCCAGGACGCCTTCACCCACCCTCCCTTAAGTTTGCTCCCATAGTCTCCAAGGTTCCACAATACTTTTTTGTCGTTTCTGCTGCAGCTGAGGAAGATTTTATTTAAAGTATATTGTGTTTTTCTGGACTTTTTTTTTTTTTTTTTTTTAACAAGGATAAACCTTCCAGTTCAGTACCTAGCTTGGGATTGCCTCTCCTGCAATTTGTGAACCCACTCAACAGCAGCAGCTTACTGAATATACTGTTCATTCATTTATATGATTTATGCACTGCTTTTCCTATCCAACGAACACATCAAAGAAACAAATGCTGAAACCATAAAAACATAACACAGAAAACAGTAGCATAAAACAGCTTCAGAAGCATATGTGGTGTTTATAATACTTCTACAGTGGGAGTCACCCTGAAATTTCCTACTTTTCACCTTTGATAATCTTGTCTTTGATATTCTGCATTGCATAAGATACAAGCTGAATGGGGTTTCCTTCAAAGCATGTCAGTATCAATTGTGCACTTTTGCCAAGATGCCTGCTAACAACATTGGGCCCTTTTGCCTTCTAGTTGACCTCTGTCCTTTCCATTTTGATTGGCCATTGGCCTCCCCCAATGCACATCTGTAGTGAAACAGGCTGCTGTGCATCCTTTAGACCATTGGGCCAGCTGTAATTCATTTATAAGAGTACAAAAAAACTCACTATGATGAGACCCAGACAGAATCGATGACGATTCCATGGAAACCGAGCAAGGCATTTCAAGTTTGCACTAAAATGATGGCGCCTCCCGGTCTGATCCACAAAACAGTTAAGTTGTGCGGAGTAAGTAGGTCAAGACAGTCTACCCAGCTGGCTTCACCACTAGTCAAGGGGGTTAAACTGACTCAAATCCTCGGTTGGTGGTCATGCATCTCTTTTTTTTGTTTTGCTTTTGTTTTTCTAAACCATACACCAGGCTCTAGCTGCCCTAGCTTTCCTTATGAACTTATTAGGTTGGATCCAGATTCAGGCATGTGCAACTAAGCTGGCAAAAGTGGATTCCCTGCCCCCTCCTCCCCATGGCAGCCCCTCCAGCCCCCTGAAAATGCTACGCAGAGGGTCGGGGGACACTGCTGAATGGGGTGAGCTGTGGTGCAGGGGGAGGCGGTTATCCCCCCAAGTTGGAAGGAGGCAGGGTTTTTTGAGCAGAGCCTTCCAGCTGCAGAAGGTGGACCGCTGATCCAGCCCATAGTGTAGAGTCCACAGTTCTGGAACAGAGGACAAGGAACCCAATTGTACCATTGTTAGTCTTTCCATATATATGAACATATGAAGCTACCTTATACTGAGGTTGGACCATAGGTCCATTGAGCCCAGAACTGTCTATTCTGATTGGCAGCAACTCGCACGTGTTTCAGGCAAAGGTCTTTCCCAGCCCTGCTTCCTGACATCCACTTAACGGGAGATACTGGGCCATATGCATGCATTCCTGCCACATATCTTTCCCCTGTCCCAGCTCCTTCAACACCAGCTCCTGAGTATTTCCTAATGCTATTTTGATCATGATAAGACCATTTTATTAAGCTAGGCACACATCCTCATTTTAAGGGGCAGTTTCAATCAGTAGTGGTGATTGTGAAGGATACTGTTCTTGGCTGGGTTTGAACATTCTATCCCAGCTACGCTCCTTATTTGGCTGGCCGCTTACTCATCATCAAAAAGAGGAAATGCATCATCAAAATGCAGAACAAAAGAGGACACAGATTTGTTTTGTATATGCTCATTTGTATATAGAGGGATGAAAAATAATTACTGTATCATTTAAATGGAAATGCAATGCACCCCTGGCTGCGACAATGGACTGGATGAGGGCTAACAAACTGAGGCTCAATCCAGACAAGACTGAGATGCTGTTAGTGGGTGGTTCCTCTGACCGGATGGAGGGTGTTCAACCTGTTCTGGATGGGGTTGCACTCCCCTTAAAGGAGCAGGTTCGTAGCTTGGGGGTTCTCCTTGAGCCATCGTTGTCACTTGAGGCTCAGGTGGCCTCAGTGGCTCGGAGTGCCTTCTACCAGCTTCGGCTGGTGGCCCAGCTACGCCCCTATCTGGACAGGGATAGCCTGATTTCAGTAATCTACGCTCTGGTAATCTCAAGCTGGACTACTGCAATGCACTTTACGTGGGGCTGCCCTTGAAGACAGTTCGGAAGTTGCAGCTGGTGCAGAATGCTGCAGCCATACTTATTAGTGGGACCAGAAGGTCCCAACACATAACACCGGTCTTGGCCCACTTGAACTGGCTGCCTGTATGCTTCCGAGCCCAATTCAAGGCTGCTGGTTTTAACCTTTAAAGCCCTACACGGCTTGGGACTGCAATACTTGACGGAACGCCTCTCCCAACCACAATCTACCCGGTCACTACGCTCAACATCTGGGGCCTTCCTCCGGTTGCCGCCTGCAAGGGAGGCTCGTCGGACTGGCGACAAGGAGGAGGGCCTTCTCTGTGGTAGCCCCCCAACTCTGGAACAAGCTCCCTCCTGAGGCCTGCCTGGCGCCAACTTTACAATCTTTTCGGCGCCAGGTTAAGACTGCCCTCTATATTGAGGCCTTTAACTCTTAGTGTATGGCGGGGTGGATTTGGTCTCACTGCATTTCCTGTTTTATTCATGTTTGTTTGCTTTTAAATTCGGGTTTTTAAATTTTGTATAATGGTTTTATTGTATATTGTATTATGTGTTTTTATGGATTGTTGTGAACCGCCCAGGGAGCTTCGGCTGTTGGGCGGTATATAAATAATAATAATAACAACAACAACAACAACAACAACAATCATAATAATCATAATAATGGTGCAAGACTGTGCACCAGGTGACCTGTGTGCCTTGCTCATTCTGCTGTCCAGGTGCTGATGACTACTGATGGGCAACTTCAACTCCTTGCTCTCCCTTCTTATGGTTCTTTATTTTTAAAAACAGACTTGGTTTAGACAGCCCTTCAAATCAAGAACTTTCTCTGTAATGGCCACCCTACCTTCTATGTTTTGGTATCCAAATCATTTTCCAGCAACACTGGACAATAATTAATGGTATAAAACATTTACATTGGCCCTGAATAGATATAGTTAAATATTAAATTGCAACAAGAGTTTGTGCTGCAGCAACTGAGACAGAGTCACCTTGCTTACTGCTGGCTCCAGGTTTTTGAGGGCCCTTAGGCAAGACACCTCCAATGGGCCCCCTCCCTCAGCAAGTCTACCTTCTCACCACCATTGCTTGCTGCTATTACTCCTCATCCTCTCTCTCTCTCTCTCTCTCTCTCTCTCTCTCTCTCGTCTTTGCTATCACCTGCATACCTGACAGGTACAGAACCAGAGAGCAAGCAGGAAGTGGCATCTACTGCTCCTCCTTCTCACCGCCACTGTTGTCTGGGTCAGAGCAAGAGGCAGGTGAACAAGTAGGTTGCAATGGTAAAGAGGAGGAGCAACTCCAGAAGGCTCTTGTCAGTGTCTCCTTGCTGAGGTGTGGGCCCTCAGCAAGTGTCCAACCATGCCTACCCTTCATGCCAGCCCTGACCTTACTCCTCTACCACCACCTTGCTATGAATGCTCCTTACTACAGTTGTGCCATTCAGAGGAAGGACAACGCACTGGCACAGCAATTGTAGTTAGACCTGTATACTAGCACCAGGTTCCAAGCATCATTCTCACCCGAGTGCTAGCAACCATATATTTGATGCTACGAGCCACTGACTCAGTGCAGCAGCTCATACTGTTTGGTCAGAAGATTTAAAAGAAGAGCTAACCAAACTTCCTTGTGTCTCTAATGACTAAAATGCCCCTGATGTTGGTCCCTGTGTTACATATCGGGGAACATCTACTAGTCTGTGACCGAAATAAATCAATTCAATTCATATCGGAGGATATTGTGTAAACTTATTTTCCTTTTTTGTTATTATTTTTTTAAAAATAAATGTTGATGTTTTCAAAAGCAGCAATAAGAATGGCATCAAAATCACACATTTTTTAAGGCTTCTGCAACTGGGATCCTATATCCAGGATTTTTAAAATCATCAGAATCAAGTGGTAAATCTTTTCCTGGTCTGTACTACTTCACACGGCAAGTGGGGGTTACAGGTTTGAATATTTCCCCATGGGTGGAGAGGGGACTACCCCTGCACATAGAAAAATATTGTGTCAAGGACAAAACTATGCTAAGCCAATCCATTCTCCTTGACATACTAGTTATCTAGGGATTGGGTGGGGACGCATTCAAAGATCAGATCCTCCACCTGCAGTCTGAAGTGATAAAGAGCAGGAAAAGTGATACCATTTGGCTCTACAGGTTGTATAAACTGGCCCAGATTGATATCTAGACAAGGTTCCCTGTCACTACTCTCAAAATATGCTTCAATCTTCTAAAGGAAAAAAATGAGTGCGCACGTGCGCGCGCACACATATACACACACACACACACACACACACTCATGTATTTTGGATCTGCATTGACTCAGGTCTTTCAATTGAGATTCTCAATTGTGATGCTGATTCTGAAGCTCATAATGACAGATTATGGCTGCCTCAGAGAAATTTGGTAGTCAGAAAAAGAAATGCAGTTTTAAAATTCATCTCCTTAAAATATTTAAATAAGCAATACAATTAGCCAAGCACTTAGGGTTTATTAGCTACAGCAAGTAAAATTAATAAGTAAATTCTGCTAAAAATGATTATGTGTCACAGTATATGGTTTTTACATTGACATTTCACATAATCTGACTTTGCTCGAGGAGAAATCACTCATCTGTTAAAATTACTTTTAAAAAGCTGTCAAAATTGGAAAACCTGCTGTCAAAAATATGATGAGAAAAGTTAAAAATGGTAAAGTATGTTGTCTTAGACAAAAAAAAACATTACCTTTAGAATGGCAAACCTTGATATTGTCTCATTATACTGAAAAGGGTATCTTTCTGAACACTTAGAAAATGGTTTGTGGGCGTGTGACCACACACACACACACACATCATATATGAATATTTTGAAAAGTAACGTACTAAAGTACTATTTCCAGGACATCAGGTCTAACAGAAGTCAAACTATAAAGTCAAACTATAAATGGATCTATAAAGTCAAGTTTCATGAATTCATTTTATGGCTTGGGTTTGTCTTAAATTTTCTAGCAATCTTTGGTCAGCTTATACTAAAGATCTTGCAATGAGTCTCATCAATTTCTTTTGAATAAATATGGTTTCTCTGTATGTCATTCTGCTGTTTGTTTGTTTATTTATTACCTTGTTATTCTACCCTTTCTCCAAGAAACTCAGGATGGCCTATTTGCCTCCACCCATGTTATCTTTACAATATACCTCATCTAATTCCAACACCAGGTGACATCCAACATGTGAGCAGACATCTGCTCATGCAGTGGGACTTCCCCTCTCTCTCCCCCCCCCCCAAGCCTTCAAAATCTGCTCCAGAGCATCCCCCAACCCAGAGCATGGGGGATGCATGGTGAGTGCAGGAGTGAGATGGAATTTGTTCCACTAAGACTAGTTGGACAGACACCATTGGATTCAATCCATCCACTGCAACCTCAACACTTTTAAAAACAAAAAGTGCACCCTACTTTCTGCATCCCTGTAGAATCTATGATAGATTCACTGAAAGCATTACTTAGATAGGGACTATTGGGTCGATTGGGGGAAACTATCTGCACTTACTGCTCCTGCTTCACCAAGTAGGGACTGGGTGCTGCCTCCACTCACAGAGACCATTCCAGTGAACTACCCTGTGATCAGGAGAGGAAGAGGACACAAACTGTCACCATCACCATAGCCGGATCCACATTACACAGTATATCGTCAAGTTAGCATTACAGTACTGCTATATTCACATTCCGCAGTCACTACTCACAGGGCACATGCTCAATAAATATACTGCAATCATCCCAGTTTGCCACCCCACACCTAACTCTGTAGCAGTAGAATACAGGCCTGTGGCTCATGCTGGCTCAGCTTGTCTGAGCGTGGAAAGCTAAGCAGGGTCAGGCCTGGTTATTACTTGGATGGGAGACCCCTCCTCTAGTTTCCTGCATTGAGCAGGGGGTTGGACTTGATAGCCTTGTAGGCTCCTTCCAACTCTATGATCTATGAAATCTATGAAACTGGGCATTGCCTTGAACATGCAGGGGAAATGACCCTTTAAGAGAAATGGGTTTTTTTGTTTGTTTGGTTCATCAGCTATGTGAAGGTGCAAAGGAGCAACTGTGTGAAGGAGCAAGACAGTTTTTTTTTAAAAAAAAATAAGAAGCTTTTCCTGCCCCATGCCCCCTCACAAAACAGAAGGAGAAGGGAACAGACCGTCCTCCTGTGGGGTGAAGCCAGCAGGATCAGCATGCCTTTTCCCCTCCACCCAAAACCAATTTCCCAAAGTAGTCTTCCTCCCGTGCTAAGTTTCCCAAGCAAAAGCTCCATTGAAATCAATGTGATTTGCCTGGGAGTAAGTCCATTGAAGAGAAGGAGATTTACTTCTGAGTAGATATGCCTTCTGGCTCATTTACATCTTGCTGTTCTTTGGGTAGGGGGTTGAAAGCAGCATTCAAAACTTTATTTTTTCAAAAGGAAGGGGGGGAAGCACTTACTCTCCAGTTCACTTTTCAAGAGAGAGAAGCCTGGGGGGACAGGAAGAGAGGTGGGAAAGCAATGTCTGCTTTGCTGAAGCCCAGATACAATTGACTAACTCTGGTTATGACACTGGCAACGACAGCGCCAGGTGAGCACACATTAGCCACATTCTGTGATAGAGAACCACAACAATGAAAAAAAGCCGTGATAAAAGTATTCCCGGAAATTACAGAAGACCAGAAGAATGAGAACTCAAGAGAAATGCAACCGGGACAGAAAAGTGAGAGCGTTGTGTGCCTCACAAGTCACAGAAGCAATCCAGAACTGCAATAAACCTTAGGTATGGATCCAGCCCAGCTCTTCAATTAGCCTTCCCCCCTCCTTTTTTTTCTTTTTACAATTTTTAAATATACAGAGAGAGGAGGGATGGTGAGGGAGTGGGGGAGAGAGTCTGTACAAATGACCTCTTGAAATTCTTCACCCTATTTGTAGACAGAGAAATGGAGGGGGGGGGGAGATTTCACTGAATTTCTCCAGTGGGAGGAGAAATTCTCCAGTAGTTTCTCACAGGAAAGGCTCTCCATTGGCAAAGGTTGTAGCACAGCTTCTTTCTTTTTTCTTAAGGGTTTTTGTTTTTGCAATGCCACTGCAAGCGGCAACATCATCAGAAACATTTGCTTCTCCACAATGCAGTGTGTGGGGGGTGGGTGGGCAGTGACTAGATCCAGGGAAGAGCTGGAACTGCTGTTCACCAAAATCTGTTCTCCTGAAAGTTTTCCTCTACCATGAAAGAGGCTTCCAAGTTTCTGCCTTATTCTCAGGGCATTTTTAATTCATTTTAATTCATTTTGGTGGTGTTTTCGCAGTGTTTTCGAATCACTGCGAAGTAGCCAGGCGTGCTGTGTGTATTTTATCTTTCAGTTACACATTTCTCCATTGCTCTGCAGACTCCCGGGCTGCCTGCATTTTCTGATCTGAAAAAGCCCTATGGGAGGAATTACCCCAGGATGCCTTCCCCTGGGCTTTAATTGAAGTTCAGGAAGGCAAGGAGGCTGTGGGTTACCAGAGATATGAGTGTGCAATGAAAGACAGGACACTTACACACACTCCTTGGCTGCCTCATAGGTCAGAAGAACCCTGAACCCAACCCATGGGAATTGCTCCAAAATTTTATTCTCCTTTGAATTTCTTTTTGAAAGCAATTTCTTTTCTATCAAAATGAATAAGAATGGTTGAAAAAAATGTGGGAGAAATTTTTGGCACAGCATTTATTTATTTATTTATTTTCTATACTGCTCAATAGCCAAGGCTCTCTGGGTGGTGTACAACAATCAATTAAAAAGTACGATAGATAGATAGATAGATAGATAGATAGATAGATTCCTCCCTCCCAGTCTCTTATTCTTTGTGTGCTGCTCTGGGAGCCTTTTTGACTAAAAGATGGGATATAAATGCTGTAAATAAATAAATAAATAAATTGTATTCAAGAATGACTACAAGCTGACTTTACTATATGCCAGTCTTTTGATATTAGCAAATTTTGCCCAGTAGTCAAGAGTTAAATATATAAACTGAATCTACTACTTGTGATGATTGCTTATTACATCTGCTTCCACAAGGCAAGCCCTTTGGTAAACTGGACATCAAGTCATGTCATTTCATCAACTTTCAGTAAGTAGCATAACTTAAGCACTAGCTTGGCAACTTTCCTCCTTTTCTTTTTTACATTAATGCTGCTTAGTGATTCGCAAGAGATACCCTGAAACATAAAAAGAAAAAGTACAGAACATAAAAGATAGGTTTTCATTCTCCAAGATCCATTAAAGCCCCATTAAAGCTCCATTAAAGGCTAGTTTATTTTGCTCAAGATGAATTTCTTAATTTGGATCACAACATATCCAGGATGTAACAAATTTCTTGTATGCCTGTCCTGTCAGGAACGTAGGAAGTGTGAGGCAGAACTATATCTCATAAGGTTCCATTCATTAAATGATATTTCCCATATGTATAAACTATATATAGGCCACCCAATATGTGTGTGTGTGTGTGTGTGTGTGTGTGTATGAGAGAGAAAAAATTGTAAATAACAGGATGGAGTTCAAGAGACCATCACACAATCAGCTCCCATTGTCAGTTATGGAAGGCAAGGATCCCCAAGCAGACATTGTCTCATATGTTGCATTTGCATGACATGACAACTCACCCTGCAAATAAGCTACACAGTGTGGGTTATTTGACAGATGATTTGGGCACGCCGTGGGTTGTCCTCCACGCCTTCCTTCTCAATCCTCCCACAGCTATCCCAGGGGACTCCACAGCAGGACCCATCTTGCCTTCTCTCCCTACTGTGACCATGACCCCTTTTGCAGTCACCGCAGCTTGAAATCTGAATATATCTCTGTCAAAAAAAACCCTGATTGGCCCTGTCAAAAACCCCATTTTAAAAGGAACCCTGAGTTTGACAGCTGTCAAAACTCTGTGCTCCTTTAAATGGGGTGGCTTGCACTTTTCCACTTTCCCAAGCAGCTAGAGTCTCAGGAAAGGGTGGAAAGGTGGAGGACACTGAGAACGGTCAGGTCCAAACAAACAGACTAGAGCAGTGATGGCGAACCTATGGCACGTGTGCCACAGCTGGCATGCAGGGACCTCTCTGTGGGCACTCGAGCCATTGGTCGCCAGATCACAAAAAGACCGTCCCCTTCTGCATTCAGCGTAGGGTTTCCATAGTAACTCCTCTCCACTCATTCCTTGCTGGCCTCCACAAGCAGGCACACTCCAACATCTCCACCCCCAGAAGCGGACTGCGCAGGCACCCAGCCCTCCTTCTAATTGAACAGAGAGCTCAGAAGCACAGCGCACGCGCCAGAATCTTTGTGCACCTGGTGAAGAGCCATGCCCTGAGACAGAGCGGGGTGCGATTAGCTAGTGCCCCCTCCTCCTTCCTGCCAAATTTAAGGCACTTTGAAATAAATAAGTTGGTTTTGTGTTGTAGTTTGGGCACTCGGGCTCAAAAAGGTTCACCATCACTGGACTAGAGGATCTCACTGGCAAGGGGGTGATCTACATGCCACCCCCTTTGCCAGCAAAGATCCCCGCGCACCTTCGCTTCTCACTTGGCAGCTCACTGTTTGACAGCTGTCAGATGAGAAGCAAAGCAACAAATTAACCTATTTGTAGCCTTGCTTTGTCAACATCCATGGATGGTGCCTCCTGTACTTTGACAGGAGACACCATCCAGGGCATTGATTAGGCAAGGCTGCACATTTGGGATAGCTGGAGTTGCCACTTGTGCAACTCCGAACTACCGACAATTTTTTTAAAAAAACCAAACACAAAAAAATATGCACAAATCTTGGGTGCAAAAAAAAAAAAAAAAGTAGCAAACCAGTGACAGCTGCTCCCATCTGCTACTTGGGCACTTTGAAGGGTAGTGGCTGTCACTTTCGCAATCACGAAAAGCAATATCCAAAAAAGGGGGTAAAGGGGGAAAAACCACGGCAACAGCAAAAGGGGTTGGCATAAGGTAGACCGAGCCAGTGACAGTCGCTCCAAAGTGCTGCTTAGGCACTTGGTGGAGTGGCTGTCACTGGCGGTGGCCCGGGTGAGCTCGGCAAGGGTTTTTTTTTTGGCCCTCACTGCTTCTCTGTACCCCATGATGGGGTCAGTTGCCCGGGTTCAGATGACACAACAACCCATCATGGGTACAACAACCCACAGAACAAGGCATGGGTTGGTAAGGTGACTTTTTGCCCACAAACAAGCCACTCTGGGAGAAGCAGCCCAGGTTCACATGACACAACAACCCACCATGGCTAGTTACCCATGATGGGTTGCCGTGTTGTGTGAACCCAGTCACAGTCAATAATGGAAAGGCTAGGTTGAAATCTCCTGCCAATGTTCATGCCCAATGTTGACTTCAAAATTCAGCCCTTGTTTCCAGGGCTCATCAATCATAGCTTCATTGTAGAACTGGTAGATGAGCTTCCGTCTGTATGTTCTAGAAAGAGACAATCAGCGAAATTGTTTATTTGCAGCCAGAAGGTGTTGTGTTTGAAGGCCCCAAGGGCTCCAGTCTTAAAACACACCTCTCAAATAGGTTTCAAAACAATACTGTTGATTCAGAAATAAATACATCGAGGTCTTTCTAAGTAACAAATCTTTGACTCAACAACCAAGTTCCTGGGTTGACCAGTCTTTTAAAACATGCAAAGGATGACACAAAACCATGGTCTAAAATTCTTCATTGGAGTGCAGAGCCTCTTTAAGTCTAAGAGATGTATTCAATTTTGAATTCAAGGGGCCGCATTCCCTTGGTGGGCAGGGCTAAAGGCAAGGGGTGGGGCTCAAAGCAAAAGAAGCGAGGCCAAAAATACAAAAAAATACCAGCATATTGTAACTTAAAACTCTTATTACTGCCAGTAACTAAGCCTTAGTAGAGGAGGCATTTCAACCTTTTAGAATGGAGAAAAAGTTACACAAAAGCCAGGAAGCCATCAAAGGATCGGTGGTTGGGGGAAAGGGCATCAAAGGATCGGTGGTTGGGGGAAATCTGGCCCTCCCCTCATAGGGTCCCAGTCTGGCACCCTATGACTGGGACCCTATGAGGGGAGGGCCAGATTTGGCCCCTGGGCCTGAGGTTCCCCACCCCTGTCCTTGATTATTCAGATTTGTTCTCTATTCCCCATGTAATTCTTGGGCAGTGTGGTCTTATGAAGGAAAATCCATGGTGGAAGAACTGCCAAATCCAAATCCAAGGCAGAAGGTGGGAGTGGTTTTTATTTTATTTTATTTTTTACCTTTTTGTTGGTCATGGCTGACTTCTTCTTTTTCCTCCCAGTGCTTCCAATGAGAAGGAAAATAGTTATGCCAGCTCCAGAGCTTGTATAGTCTTTCCTTCTTGTCAGGGGCATGTCAGAGGAAAGGGAGGACTTTGTATCCAGCAGATCCAAGGGCTCCCCCACGTCCACCCCTGACACCCTCCCGCCACATGACCCTTTCCAACCCCTAATGCCATTGGAGCCCTGATTGTGAAGCCACCCAAATAAGGAGGTTTCTGAGGGTGGACCTCCCCATCCACCAGCAGAGAGGAAGTTCCACAACATTCTGTGGCCCCCGAGATGCCCTCCCAGGGACCATAGGATTGCACCTTAATTATACAAACTGTTTTTTAAAAGTCATTCCTATTCATCTGAACATCTGATTACACTGCTGTTTTAAATGTCCTGCAGGCCTTTCAGATAAATTAGTTCATACTCCTGCAAAGAAACTGAGGTAAAACTGAGGTAAAGGTTTAACCGTTATGTTCTGTTTCAATGACTGAAGGACTGAATGGGTTAACAGTAGAAGAAAACTGTATGCCTTTTATTCAAAGCTTGTGCCTGAGGAGAGTTCCACTGTGCTGCTGGAGTGGCAGTTACTGTCACCACCGAGAGGGAAATGAAGGTTGAAATCCTATGACCCTCCGACCTTGTCTGGGGGGGGACATAAGATAGGGGAAATCTTTTCCGAGGTCACAGCACCTGGGAGCAGGGAAGGGAGGGGTGAGGCTCCGCCGTATTCCGAGGAATCCAGGCGGCGCCTCACCCTCTCCACCTTGCAAAATCGAGGAAATCTCCAGAATCAGCCAGCTAGATGTTTCTGAGAGCAAGGGTAGCATGGTGGATATCCCATCCACTGCACTTCTCCCGCCCTGCATAGGCTGCCCGCAATCCTCCAGGTTTGGAGGGTTGTGGGCACCCTCATAGGATTGCACTGGAAGTCTGGTTTCTGTCTTTATATATGGGAAGGTAGGATAGGATCAAAATTGATACCATCTAATTGGATAATAACTTAACATTCTAAAGATGCCCATTGGTCCTAAGTTTAAACAGAGGTAGTGTGATGGAATGTTAGCCACACCAGAGCTGATTGGCTGGAGGGTTCTGTCCGGAGCAAATATAAGGAGCTCTTGGGAAACGTCTGTGAGACTCTCTCTGAAGGTTTGGATAGGGTTAGGAATTAGGGTTTCTAACACCTGATTGGTGGGGAAAGTAACCATACAGAAATACTGTTTTAAAGTAGTAGCAGCAATCTTAATTAATAAGCTTTCTTGTTTTATTTCTTTTAATAAAATACTATATATCTTTGTTTACTTTCCTAGTACCTCTGATCTGTTTTATCTCATGCCTAATGATCAGTTCCCTTAGGAGAAAAGGCACATTTTAAATAAAGGAGTGTAGTTTAATGGCCTCAGAGGAAGTGAAGGGAGGGATTGCCCAGTGCTGAGGGGTGATTCTCCACATTTGGCATTAGCAGTGCGGTTGCCCTAGAGTTGAAGCTCCCACCCTAAGACCAGGTTTCCCACAACTGTTATTCCAAATTATCTAGTGTAAATCATAGGGTGACTTACAGAACTTCATATGCTTATGAGAGCAAATTCTGCAGATTCCGTTTTCATGTGCTGAATGCTACCTCTGTGACATTAAAAACTCAAGGGCTTCTTATTCTTCTGACTAGATAACTAAAGGATTAGCCTCTTGTATTTAATTGTATTTCAATAACAGTTCAATCCAGCCCAATCTCTTTGAGTTGCCGGCATAATCGCACAATTCATTACAGTCTCAAAGTTTTCCATTGATTTAAATTGATGAGCTTTGGCATAAAATAGAGACTGTTCCTGCATCACACCAAAGTAAAACAGTTTAAAATCAAGTCATGCTAAATTACCCCTAAGAGTACAAATGATTTAGTTATTCGTTAACTTAATTGTTCTCCAGCCCAAGTGAAATGTGCTGTATGCAAATTAAATAATACCAAGTGTCAGCACTTTGAAGAAATGCTCATTTAGCTTCTGTTGAGTTTTTGCCTCCATTTTCTTCATTTGTTTTGCAAGAATATTTTTCTCTGCTTCACCCAACACAATATAGTTTGGAGACACACAACCCCTCCCATTGCTGCTGGCAAAGATAGAATAGCTGTCAGCAAACCAATAATGCAGGCTGGTAAAATATTTATATTATACTTTACTGGGAAAGTGAACTGGCTTTTCTATTTCTTTCCTATTTGAAATGGGCTGTACACAGTGACATACTTGTGTTTGAAAAATGAGTGGATAGAATTCTAATCGCTATAGTAACTTATCTCCCAGCTATCAGCCACTGGAAAAGAATTAATAAAAATAGAGAGCCTTTTACGAGTTCCAATGAAAGAAATTTTAACTGAGGAGACACAGTGCAGTAATTAGTAGCATCTCACATTCAATGTCATTGGACACTCGTCTGGTAGATCAAACACTTGTATATGTGGCCTACTTATTTGGTTGCTGGCTCATAATTTTCAATAACAGTGCTGTTCTTGCTGAGGGAGGGGGGTGGTCTTAAGGCACCAGAGTACTCTGAAGTATGGTGATGTTCAAGTACAACACTGTGTTTATGTAGTCCCCAAAGTGTATCAAAGCTCAGATCCACAGAAAGAAAAGAAAAGTCAAACAAAACAAGCATTAGACTGCGTAAAATAAGGTATGGACAAGGCAAACAGGTGAGGCATTGTTTAGGTGGCTAAAGTAGATCAATATCTGTACTTGCAAGCCAGGAATTTTGCCCGCTTTCCTCTGGCACTATGCAGATCATCTTACGGCCTGCAGACAGGCTGTCGCCTAAATCCAACTGACAGGCAACCTATTTCACCCTTGCAAAAGAAAGATAAAAAAATCATACCCATCTTCACTCTTGCAGTGCCCTGGAAAAGAAAGTATATATGCTAATTATTAAATCGCTCCAAGCCGTACATATAAAACAGTATCCTAGGAGAGCCACTTTTGTTTTATGAAGATCAATATATGTTGAAATTAAGCCGGGGTTTCTTTTCCCATTACTGCTCTGATGTATCTGTTTTGGAGCAGACTGCTTTAGTGAAAGACATGCATTGTCAGGACTGGAAATTATTTCTATGCCACGTGCTCTCCCCCCACTACACACACAGCTCGCTTGGATAAAGTTGTTGTGATAAGATGACATCAAGGTAGTATGACCTCCTCCATCAAACAAAATAATCTATATTAGTGAAATTCATTACACACACACACACACACTTTAAAAAGCTTTTGGTCAAAGAGAGATAAACCAACTTTTAAAAACTAGCTATTTTCTTTGGTAAACCTTCTGGTAAAAGGTACCTTCTGGCCTGTGCTTTTCTAACATGGCTAGGATCCTCGATGCCTTAAAGTTAACATCCAGGATATCTGTGTAGAAACATGTCCACGCATTATTATTTTTTGGTAGTGGAATGAGGGTGTCTTCAATCCCAGCAAACCATGTGCCATCTTCTCATGCATCAGCCAACATGTGTGGCAGAGCCACATGCTAAGGAAATGTGTACAGTAGAATCCTGCAGAACAAAATTTCTCCTTCCGTACTGCTCCTTTCACTTTCAACTCCTGGTGAAATTCCAGCTGGTAAGTCTACCTTATATACATTTAAAACATGTATAGCACATTAACTGAATGGCATGCCTACAATAGGGGATGACATTCATTAAGATACTATGTGGTTGGGATCCATAAACATTTAACAAGAATAGTAGTGTTGACTTGACTTGACCTTTATGTCAAGTCAGGGTTACACAGAGCTAGATCAACAAATGAATCAAGTGAGCATACCAGGGATGGGGACTCGGACTCAAGGACTCGACTCGTGAGTCGGACTGAGTCCCCCCTCTGACTCGAGTCGCACTCGAGTCCCAATATTTTTAATGGGACTCGAGACTCGACTTGGGACTCGAGACCAAGGACTCGTCAACATCCCTGCTTGATGCCACCTGCAGGTGCTGTCTGGACCCAGTTGCAGTAACAATCCAAGTTTATTTTTTAAAATCATTTCCTAATGCAACCTTTCAGACATTTTGGGTTTGGCTGCCTCTGCCTGCCTGTTTGGGGTTCCCTGCCTCCTCTGCCTGCCTGGTCTCTTCTTAACCAGTTCCACAGTTTGAATTGTCCAAGACAAATGCCTCTGCCTGCCTGCTTTGGGGTTCCCTGCCTCCTCTGCCTGCCTGGTTATTTTGGGTTTGTCTGCCTGGTCTGTTCTTGTCAAAATCAGTGGCAGAGTTTTGAGATAAAAAGGCACACTTGTGCCTAGAATTTATTTAAGCCACACATATGAAGTAGCCTTATTTGTTGGGGAAAACCCCCACTGATTTTAATAGGGACTCGTGGAGTCAGCTTTGGGAGTGACTCGGGACTCGGGACTCGTGAGTCACCATTTTGGACCAAGGACTTGGACTCGGATTCGAGACTCGGGTCCAAAGATTCATGACTCGACTCGTGATTCGAGACCAAGGACTCTTCAACATCCCTGGAGCATACTTAGATCAGTGCCGGTTGTCACCATGACACTAAATATATGTGAAGTTGCAGCAGTACAGAGAGTAGTATATGCTAATGTGTTAGTAGTATCGTGCTTTATGGACGTGTCCAGTTTGCTGTACTGCAAAATCCTATTCTAACATCTTACTGTTGACCATTAATGTTCCAGTCCAACTGATGTGTCATTCCCCAGCTCTGCTCTTGATATGTATCATCTACCCATTTCTCTGCCACATTTTGAACATTGCTACTATAAAGTATCTGATAATGGTCACTGTTCCTAGCATATGAATTCCAGTGCCAAAATGAGGAGAAACAACACTTTTACCCCCAATGAACAGAGAACATGCTGTTAGGCAGGCATGGAAATTATTATACCCCACTCTAAACTCACTGGTCAATAGGATCAAGCCATTGATCCTGTTGGTTTCATAAATCTTAATGTCCATCCCATTGTTCTTTCAAATATACTCTTTAAAATAGTAATATTTTGAACAACCGGTGTGTTTAATTAAAAAAAACAACACTGCATTACTCTCATCAGAAACAAGAGAAAAAATTAACCTGTGCTAAAAAGGCAAGTTTCTCATCCACATCAGCAGATGTAACATTCCAATCCTCGGGGGCATTGTTCTGAAGCACCATCTCATCATCATAGATGCAGGTGTATGAATTCCAGTGCCAAAATGAGGAGAAAACTCATTCCTTCATTACCGTATATCTTTCTTGTCTGAATGGGACAGGCTTTGCGATGGGAAAGGGGACATCATTTTCTCCTACAGTTTTCCCCTACAAAATGGGACCAAGTGTTGACCATATAGCCAGAAAGAATGGTGACTCTGTGTTACTATTTGTTTAATTTAAATTCCTCCTTTCCTCCAAGAAGCTCAAAGTGGCAAAACATGGGGTGTCCAGATCATCTTTTCGAGAGTGCTTAACATGTATATAGTACAGATGTACGTACATTGGATTTTCCTTTCTTTCTCTAAATCTTGATAGGGGAGAGAAGAGAGTGGGAGGTGGGGATGAGTGACTGAGAAGTCCACCTTCTAATCACAAGACATGATTTACCAGGGGGTCTCCAATCACTGTGCTTTGTGGGAGGGCAAGGATGGAACTGTGAGATGGGCATTCTTCCAACGCCAACAGGCTTCACTATGAAAAAAGCCTTAAATGGGTTTTCAGTCATCATAACTTCATAACCCCTGTACCTATCCTTCTGAAACTGTATAGGTTTCTTGCCTGGAGACACCTCTATGATGGTTTCTGTTTTCATACAACTTAGAAAGAGAGGGGAAGCATATCACTCCCCCCCCCAAAAAAAGTTGAGGACTCCCCTTCCACATAAACCATTGCATGTATCCTGCTGAAGCTTTGCATTTTTCCTACTTAGGGCCACCTCTATGCTGTCTGTCATTTTCAGAATAATGATCCAGAAGGGACACAGGGAGATAAGTGTGTCCTTTTTTGGAAACCCTCAAAATGTAAATGCTGTTCTTGCACAAAAAATCCCTGCAACTATTCATCTGAAACTTGGCACACTCAATCCCCTCAGAAGCGGCAACTGTGCCTGAAAATTTCATCTAATTCTGCCAATAAATTTTTAAAAAGTAATTGGCAGTTCCCTTTTTTAAAAAAAATCATTTTTACTATGCCAGCAAAGCCCCTTTGCTGGGTTGGGGAACTGGATAGGAAATGGTTACGTTCCAGTCATGCTGAAGATCTTCTGGAACGACATGGGCATTACCATTTCTTACAAATGGCTTCTCAAGCAAGAAGGCACCCACACAATTTGCCTTCTCACTGGTAACTATTTCACCAGTATAACATTTGAATCAGGCCTTATTGTGCCAACCAATGGGGTTCTATCATAAATTATGCAACCAATATGCCAACACAACCTCGCAGAACATATTATGATGGAATGGCAAATGTATGTACTACATAAAAGGTTGAGGATTGCGATCTAAGATAGCTTAAAGCCAAGGATTCTCATTTAATTGCTCTATGAACTAAAATGCCCATCTTTCAAAGAAATTCCTTTCCTGAGACAAAGTCAAATCCAATAAGCCAGGAAAGTGTCTCCCACAGACTTCAGTGATTCATATTATGTGCAATGTGCTCCTATTTTATTTGAGTTTGAGGGAAGAATTCTATGGTCGTATTTACGATGATGATTATGATGATGATGATGATGATGATGATGATGATGATGATGATTACGACAACGACGATTATGAAGGTTATGTATTACCAGGCTAATATATGTTAAGAAGCACTTTGAAGATTCTAAGGTTGTGATCCTGTGTACATTTACTTACGTCCTATGGAGCAAAGCAAGACTTGCTTCTGAGCAATCATGCACAGCATAGGACCATATATCCCACCTTTCCTCCAAAGCAGCATACATGCACCATTTTATGCTCACAACAAGCCTATGAGGTAGATTCAGCTGAGAGAGTGACTGAGTGGGGATTTGAACCAGGTTCATCCCAGGCCTAGCCCAACAAACTAACTAACCACTACACCACACTGGCTCTATACACTATACTGGCAATTTATTTTTCTTGTCTTTTTCATGCAAACCAGCATCACAGTCTGTCAGCATTTTTAATGCAGGCATTTAGCCATGTCCTTGTTGTTTTGCCCCTGAAATGTTTCCTCAGAATTTGATGGTTACAAATTGAAATTATGTCAAGAATTTTGGGATCAGCCAGGAATCTCACTTTTAAAGAGGGGGGAACCCCATGCTGCTTTAATCTCCAGAGTGTAAAGGTCACCTTTGTAGGCTAATGCATATCACATCTCTGAATAATGAGAACAAGTGCTCAGTTCCTCAGAGGAACTGCACAAGTTACAGATGTCGTAATCACTATTTTCTCCTTATGGCAGAGGAAATGTAATTTACTTGTCAGATTGAAATGTTTGATATAAATCTTTATCTTTCCTTTCAAACAAGTTTTTCTGAAACATTATATTATAAACAACTGGCATGTTTAATTAAACAACTATTTTATTGCCAGCGGAACAAAAGGGTATGATTATATTAATTTCGTACCAGGACCTGTGACCAAATCTGAAAGAAAACATGTTCAGCTCCACAAGGTATGATTAGCTTAATTCTGAGGCAAGACATGTGACCAGAATTTAAACCAAATCTTCCAAACCTATTCCATATCTTTGGGATTATTAAGTAGAGGGATGTTCATATAATTCAGGGTGCAGGGCAGTGTTAAGATTGATAAAATATAACTTTCTCTTTTAATTATCACTTCTAATCTTTAATTGCTTATCCATTAAAGCAAACACTTATTGTGACAGAGAGAAGCTATCTTAAGTAAATTGATGCCGCTCTAATACATTATTATATTCAGTTAGATATGAACTAGTCCCATTGATCTGGGATGGAACAATCTGAAATCCCATTGATTTCTGTGGAAAGGTTATGTCTATTCTAATTTCTTGCATCTTTCCCTTTGGAATCAATAGGACTCAGAAATCTCATGGCTATGTGCATGGCTATGTGCATGGGCACATAGGTCACAATTCAAAATTATGCATGTGAAACTGTGGGCTGTTAACTCATTGCTTCATGTGTGTCCATCCAGCCACCCAACTGGTAACTGCTTCTCAAGGTTATTGTGAGGATACAAGGTGGGGGGGGGGGACATGTATGATGCCTGGGGCTGTTTAGAGGAAGAATGGGATTACACACACACACACACACACACACACACACACGTCTAAGATTGAATCCAAAGGACCATGTGCGGAAGGAAAATATTGCTAACATTGCTAGGTGTGTGTAAGAGCTCATGCAGTGGCGTAAAATGTAGATTCTATAGCAGTTCTACTTGTGCAGGCTCTGGCACAGGCAGGAGAATGTCTTTGGGTTTCATTGCACTTTTCTTACACAATGCTTTGCCAATCCCTCAATGAGTGGAAGTCACCTTCTGCAAGCAGCAGAACTTCTTTGGATCGGAGCCCACAATGAATAAATTAGAAAAGAGTCAGATGTCAAGGACCAAAGCTACATACTTTACTCAGAAGACTCATCATATACTTGCAGAGGCACCATTTAAGGAGTGTGTGTGCACAATCCACTTTATCATTCAGTATCTATCAATCAATCAATCAATCATAGATTCATAGATCATAGAGTTGGAAGGGGCCTACAAGGCCATCGAGTCCAACCCCCTGCTCAATGCAGGAAACTAGAGGAGGGGTCTCCCATCCAAATAATAACCAGGCCTGACCCTGCGTAGCTTTCCACACTCAGAGTTTATTAGTCAACCAACCATAACAAATAGCAAATGGGGAACAAGACAAAGAAAAAGATAGTGTACCACAGTGGTGGTGGGCAGACTTCAGCCTTGCTGTATCTGCTTTGTTTTTTTTTACTGGAACCCTGGGATCCACCAGCCAGAGCCTGGTGCAAAAAAACATACATATAGGACCAAGCTACACATATTTGTTTTAATGGATCAGGTTTTGGAAATGAGTATTATAATATACACGCCTGTGGCTCACGCTGGCTCAGCTTGTCTGAGTGTGGAAAGCTAAGCAGTGTCAAGCCTGGTTATTACTTGGATGGGAGACCCCTCCTCTAGTTTCCTGCATTGAGCAGGGGGTTGGACTCGATAGCCTTGTAGGCTCCTTCCAACTCTATGATCTATGAAATAACACACACATCCCATACAGATCAGGACTATAGCAGGGGGGAAAGGGTTAAAGCCCCTTAAATGCCCCACACGCATACCAAAGCCACAATTGGGATTGAGGACCCTGCACTTATTTAAGTTTTTTAAAATAGTAACATGTAGTTTGATTGAGAGAATTAAAGTACTCTTGAGCCTAGGAATTTGTTTTGAGTGCCAGAACTGAACAGAGCTCACAGTCCTTCTACACAAAAATCCATGGTACTTAACCATATATTCTCTGGATATATATATATATATATATATATATATATATATATAATTGCCATATGTTGTTGTTGTTGTTGTTGTTGTTCTAACACTAAGCAAAGCAAACATTAAAAATGTAGGAGTTCATGTCCCAGTCCAATAATTAATGAGGAACAAGAAGCTGTTTTTAAAATAGTAATAAAAAATAACATGCATTGAGTTTTGATCCTAATTATCTTTGTTTACCTTTGTTTATTTGGGTGAGCAAATGAAATATTTTGGATCCAGATGTGACAATCGTAGAACTGTCATTTACTTTGCAGAGATGTGGGATTGTTTTGGTTGTTGTTGTTGTTGTTGTTGCTGCTGTTGCATTTATCACACCATGTTTTCATTATAAAGCAGTAGTTGAGAAAACATGTCAGATGCTAAGCACTAAATCCACCATGCAGCAACATGGAGGGAAATTGTTACAAACATTTTAGAAGGGAATGGTCTTTGAGTCAAGTTCCTGGTAATCTTAAATGATTTGCCACTGAAAGATGTTTAATTTTGAATGGACATCATCACAAATTAAAACGAAAGGAAATACCACAATCTAGAGACAGAATGAATAATAGAAACAGAACAATTATTTGATATATCAATGTATATAATATGCCTCATATTTCTTTAATACTCCAGTCCCAAATCAGTTTACCTGGGAAGTGAGTCCCACTGTTTCTGTTAAACCAGCATCTATGTATTGCCTGAACTACATGTTACAGGGCAAACGTAAGGGTTTGCCTTTTGATACCTAACCCAGAGATAGGATCTTTTGCAGGGGAGAATCAGGAGGCAGGAAGGGATACTTTCAGCTTTCGGGTTTTCCTTTCTCTTGCCTTCAGGGTAAAATGACTTCTCATCTTTGAGGCCTTCACAAGTTTGCCCCATCTTGTTTCTCAGCTTGCACTTCTTTCCAGAAGTGCATGTATATTTATTTATATCCCATGTTTTCTCTGAGGAGATCAAGGGTAGTTCCCAATGCTGCCCGTCTGCGAGCGGGACCCACCGCCATTTCCATTCCATGAGCAGCCAGTCCTGCCGATTCCATTGTGCAACCGGCACATATCACTTGTGCAATGGAGATTTAGCACTTCTGGGGGCAAGCCCCCAAACAAGCATGAGCTCTCATTTCCAGCGGAGTCTGGTGACTCCTATTTCAGTGGGGCTCCTTATCCATTGCAGGTTTTTCAGGTTTTATTTGGAGCTTTACAGGAGCTATCCATGGTGCTCCATGATGGCGAACCTATTTTGGGGGTGGAGTTCAGCACCATGGATAGCTCCCATGAAGCTCCACATAAAAGCTCCAGTGGATTAGAGCCCCACTGAAATAGGAGTCACCAGCCTCCTCTGCTCGTTTCTGAAACAGATGGGTTGGATGAGCTCTCTTATGTGAGCTCCACCAACCTGCCCCAGCTTATTTATTTATTTATTTATTACATTTCTATATTGCCCAACAGCCGAAGCTCTCTGGGCGGTTCACAACAATTAAAACCATAAAATACAACATAAAATACAGTATAAAAATTTAAAACTACCGTATAAAATAGGAGTAAAAGCCAAAATAAAACGTAGCAGCAGTACATAGATTTGAAATACAGTAAAGTATTTAAAACAACAGAGACCCAAAGACTATTTTTTTTTTGTTTTACTTTCCCGCTTTCATTCCAACATATGTGTTCTGAGATGCTTGTATCAGACAAGGGGATCCACTAACACATTATAGGGAAAGGGGTACACTATACATACGCAATATCATTGTCTTGTTCTGCTCTGAGCATGGCAAACCACTGCTGTTTGTAAACAGAGGACAGCCATTCTAAAATTTAGAAAAGATCAAAGTGTAAGTGGATCTTTTACAGATGGGGCACGTTAAGCAGCACTTAAAAACCTTTAACTTCAAATTTATACATATTCATCATTAGTAACCACCGGATCACAGCCAATCTAATCTCATACCACCACCCTACTCTACCCTAAACCATAGCATATCATAGGATCATAGAGTTGGAAGGAGCCTACAAGGCCATTGAGCCCAACCCCCTGCTCAGTGCAGGAAACTAGAGGAGGGGTCTCCCATCCAAGTAATAACCAGGCCTGACCCTGCTTAGCTTTCCACACTCAGACAAGCTGAGCCAGCATGAGCCACAGGCCTGTCTACCATTCAGCTTGTGTCAACGTGAAATGAAGGAAAGGGTTCCAGCTGTGAGAGGCCATAGTGAAAGAGCACACATCTGTGGTTTAAATGGAAGGAACTGTTTGGAACTTTGAGAAAGTTGTGGGGGGAAAAATTCTGTTGTGTTTTATAGCAGTGCGGCAAGTAATTTTTACAGAAAAGTATACAACTAAACTGACAGTTTTATTTATTAACATTTATATACTTCCTTATTTTGTAAGCGCCATCAGGGCAGTACACCTCCGGAAGCACTAAATCTCTATTGCACAAGCAGTGGGTGCCACTTGCTCCAAGGAATCAGTGGGGCTGGCCACTTGCAGGTGACCACCAATGGATACTGCCCCAAGATAAATTTTATCCTCATCACAATTTTCATAATGTTATCCTCACAACAACCCTGTGAGGGGGGTTAGGCTGAGAGAGGGTGTCTGGACTAAAGCTTCATGTGAACTTCATGGCATCATCAGCCATCAGAGAGCTTCATGACCCAGTGGAGATGTAGAGTAGTACCTTATTGTGCCCCTGTGCTCATGGGACCTCCTGCTCAAAACAGCAGGACTTTGGCGCTTCTAAAAATGACCCAAAATGAGCAGTAAGGTGAGTGGAGATCACAGAAGGGAGCTCTGCTGACCTGCCTGATCAGGAAATGAATGTTTCTGCTCATTTCTGGGGTTATTTTTAGAAGCCCCATTGTGCAAGTGGCAGGTCAAGTGAGCACAATGGAACCAGCGGAGGTGGAGCGGCCCCATTGGATACTGCCCACAAACCTAAATTTCCCCTGTGCCTGGTT
The DNA here is from genome assembly GCA_021292165.1 of Shinisaurus crocodilurus. Taxonomy (NCBI): domain Eukaryota; kingdom Metazoa; phylum Chordata; class Lepidosauria; order Squamata; family Shinisauridae; genus Shinisaurus; species Shinisaurus crocodilurus. The sequence goes on along the minus strand of CM037876.1, from coordinate 263,266,025 downwards.
CAAAACTCTAACCCAGCCTTTCCCAAACTGGTGCCCTCCAGATATCATAGAATCATAGAATAGTAGAGTTGGAAGGGGCCTCTAAGGTCATCGAGTCCAAGTTCCAACCCCCTGCTCAATGCAGAAGAACAGATGTGGGCAGCCCAGGCAGTCACCCATCCAAGCACTGACCCGGCTCATACCTGCTTAGCTTCAGCATGTTGGTCTGCAACTCCCATCATTCCCAGCTAATGGCCATGCTGGCTGGGAATGATGGCATTGCAATCCAACAAATCTGAATGGCACCAGGTTGTAAAAGGCTGCTCCAACTGCAACACTCAACTGACTCTCTGCCTATGTGTCTGGCCCTCAAATGTTTGCTGTGGTTAAATGCTTTAAAAAATAAAAATAAAAATGTGTCAGTCACATTTATAGTTGGATATTCTGTACTGTATATTCCTTATTTATCTCACTAATGAGATAAATAACTTTATTTATCGCAACTTAATTTATCTTTATTTATCTCAAATATTAAAACACAGATGATGTGATATACCGCAGGAAAATGCTTAAGAAAGGTGATTTGTTGAAACCAGGCATATGTGAGACATACAGACGTCACTGCCTCATTCACAGGATTATCACAAGAACATGGGAAGAGCCATGCTAGATCAGACTGAAGGCCTATCTAGTTTTGTTCCATTCTGTTCCCACAGGGGCCAACCAGATGCCCGTGGGATGCCCACAAGCGGGAGACGAGTTCAGTTGCACCCTCCTGCTTGTCTTCCAGAGAAACTGGTATTGAGAGGCATAGCGTCTCTGATACTGGAGTAATATATAGCCCTCATCATGACTAGTAGCCATTGATCCAATGTGCTGGATCAGATAAGTGTGAGACACAAGCCCTATTCAGGCATTCCATCTCTGCCCAGTAAACATGTGAGGATGGGGGTTGTGCTAGCCCTGCCCCCTTCGTCACCAGTTCCATTACCCACTATACATGGAGGCAGGGGAGGCTGGTGACTCCTAAGTCAGTGGAGCTCCTTATTTGTTGCAGTTTTTATTCTGAGTTTTATAGGAGCTCTCCATGGTGCTCCAACTGCTCCATGGTGGTGCACCCATTTTGGAGTACAGCACCATGGGCAGCTCCTATAAAGCTCAGAACAAAAGCTGCAATGGATAAGGAGCCCCACTGACACAGGAATCACCAGCCTCCCCTGCATGGAGGGCAACTTTCTGAAGGGGGAGCCTCCTTTATCCATGGAGGCTCCCCACACACTTTAGAACCCTGATTTTCTAGAGTTCCAAACCATGTGGAGAGCCTCCATGGATAGAGGACACTCCCCTCTTCAGAAAGCCATCTACCACATGTAGCGGTCAATGGAAATGGCAACACAGGGGGTGGGGCTAGCATGCCCCCCCTCCTATATGTTTACTATAACCAGAAATGGGACACCTGAATAGGGCTATACTTGAATCAGTATTGGGCTGGGGTCCCATTGGCAGCTAGGGAAATCTGGAAATAGGACAAACAACACATACAACAGAATTGCACACTTTATAGTCTTCAGGTTGGCACTGGGAAGATTCCAATGGCAGCCTGAAACTGATCTGCATCTGCAGAATGTGAACTGTATTACCAAGGCTTAAATAAATTGTATTGTTTCAGATGAAATAATACTTTCAGACTGTGAAAATGTATTCTTCCCTTAAATCAGGGGTGCAGAACAAAATACGGGGCTGGGGCTGGACCAACTCCCACCAGGCCCTCTGTGGGCTAGATGATGTCAGTGGGTATGGAAATGACCGTCGATGTCAGTAGACATGGCCACGCCCACTGGTGTCATCACACCACCCACTTTAGCCTTTTTTGTGCTGAGAGAGGCACAGGGTTCCATGCCCCTCCAAGCAAGGAGAAAGGGACTTCACCAGTACTGGGAGGATCAGCCATTCTTCCCAGCACTGGCCAAGTCCCTGGCCTTGTATGACAGCATCCCAGCTCAGATTTGAGAGGACCAGCTACTCTTCCCAGCACTGGCTGAGTCCCCTGCCTGCCTGTATCCTCACTGTTATCTCCAGTCTGAGATTGGAGATTACAGTAGTGATTCCCCTGCCCAGCACTCCCCCTCCTAATGGGCCCCACCCCCTTGGAGGAATCCATGGCTCTGCAGGCTGGATTGCGGGAGCCCAGCAGGGCAGACTAGGCCTGCAGGCCATTGGTTCTGAACCTCTACTCTAAAGGCTTGGATGAGACTCTATCTTCATGGTTTTCAAATCTGTCCTAGTGTAGCCAAGTATCTTTGAAGTAGTATGTTATCTAATGAGAGTAATTTCTAATGAAATCAATGGACTCAAGTGTGTTTAGCTCTGTGTTGGCTTGCGGTGGTTATGTGTATAAACCATGTGCATGCTTCATGCAGGGTACAAAATCTCGAACTGAATCTTCCATAATTTCTCCATTCTGGGCTTTGTGTCATATTAACAAAAATAAAATAAAATAACTGAACTTACCATTTAACATTCCCAAACTGGTTGCTCACTCCTTCTTGCTCTCTCTCTCTCGCTCTCTCTCGCTCGCTCTCTTAGTATCTGTTCCACCCATCACTCTTCAGGAGGGTGAGGCAATCCACTTTTAGCTGACCATTCACCTAGCTGACTAGCTATGGGTATAGCTGAATCCATGGTATCTGAGGTTCCTTTGGCTCTTCATAGGCAGCCAAATGTGCAGCCTAGTTCATCTGAAGTACTTGGATTTGAGCCAGTTAAGTCCAATGGCTTCAATCCAACGACGTCATCTTAAATGGGGAGTGGGCTGTTGTGTTCCATTACTTTGCCTTCTACAAGGGCTTGATCTCTTGCTGATTTCCACAAAAAAGAGTGAATGGCACTACTCTCAGATGTACTATACTCTTAAATGTATCTAGTCTATCTTCCTTTCAAAAGCCAATACAATGTACAACATAACACATAATACCAAGGAACTAACTACTCAAAGTACAGCTAAGTATGTCCCAGTGTACCAAGGGATTAAATGACAGAATATATCTAATGGTAGTTAAAATAAGGGCATTTAGGAGATCAAGGTAACCTATAATCATCTGGCTTTCTAAAATGTTCAAGAAACTTGGTTGAAATTATTTGACTTTGATTTGATTGAGCCGGTGGGCTTAAAATGTGTGTGAAGTTATGAAGCTGAATTAGTGTATGTGTGCGTGCGTGCGCGCATGCGTTGAAATTTCAAATACCAATATAATGTACAGATATACATTGTTGCAACTATAAATATAAACACACATAAAGATCTAGCACATTACACTTGTACATATAAACATAACTATATAATATTTAAAAGTCAGATCATAATGAACAAAGATTTATAAGGGTGTACTTTTTTCTTTTTTAATAGCAGCTTCTTTTTTTACAAATGTATCTTCATATATCAGTTTATACAATAAGCGTGCAATCCTACACATTTAGACAGAAAAAAGCCCTACAACACCCAGCATGCTGGGAATTGTAGGGCTTTTTTCTGCCTAAACATGCATAGGATTGTGCCTTAAGTCAATTCCATCATTATTGCTATATCACATATTCACCAAAAGAAAAAGAGGAAAAAAATATGATAAAGGGGGGAGGGGGATTACACACACACACACACACACACTTTACTCTCCACATCACCTTTTAAATAATTTAACTACATTTTCAGAGGATCACTAGGAAGTTTGTAACCAGTTATTTGCTCAATATAAAATGATATCAATAGCCAATAGGACTGAATGTTTGGATATTAAAAAAAAAAAAAGTATGTATATAATCTGTACCTAACTGATAGCATTGCCAACATTTATCTTGTTTTAAACTGGGGTGTGTGTGTGTGTGTGCAAAACCATATCTTGGTAGGATGCCAAAGTGGCCCCTACCAGACCCTCTGCAGGCCAAATGATGTCAGCGGATATAGCCATGCCCACTAACACCATCTCCCTGCCCCTTGCCCATTTTGTCTTTCTTTCTCCATGCCTAGAGAGGCACAGGGGAAAGGACTTGGCCAGCACTGAGAGAAGCAGTCCCCTGCGAGCTGCATCCTTGCTATTATGTCTGATCTCAGATCAGAGATAACAGTGGAGATTCCTCCATGGGGGATTGCTCCATAGGGTGGGGCTTGGAGGCCAAGCCCTGCCTCCCAGAGGGACCCAAAGAGGCTCTGGACAGGTGAGGAAACTATGTGAGCCAGATGGTTCCACATCCTTGTTTTAAACCATATATTATTTGGTCTTAAAAACCACTGATGTAAAGTGTGTGTGTGTGTGTGTGTGTATATATAATTCATTGCTATTCTACCCATTTCTAAATTTCATTTTATATAGTCATTCCTAAGTCCCATGAAGTTGAATTAATTTGTCATTTAATAATAATGGCTAGAATGATAAAAGCTCAATACTGGAAGAGAATGGAAGTTCTGTATACATGGCAGTGGGCAGAGAAATATTAGGAAACTATGAGCTTCTTGAAAGTAACATACTATCTGAGGCCTACAGCGCAATCATATCCCTGTCTATTCAGAAATAAGTCCCACTGAGTTAAGTAGGAATCACATTTGGGTAATTAGTATAGGACTGCATCCTCAGAAAAGGAAAAGAATGGATATTGAAGCTTTTTGTCCAATATTAGGAGAGAGAAAATAGAAATTAAAGTTTCTAAACAATTGGATGGATTTAATGGTTTTTAGATGAAATGAATTATCAGTTGCATTTTTACTAAACATGTTTAATTAAATCGGATTTAGGCATTATTGTATTTACATGATAAAGTATGGATGTGATCATTTATATGTGCAATTTTTGATCTTTATAATAAGGTGTGTGTGTGTGAGGGGGGGTACCTTTTAAAGATGTTGAAGAATAGTGACAGATTTTGGGTTGGAAAAATCTCCATGGACCTTTATTTGTTCAGTTCTGAAAATACATTTCTACTTGATAAACTTATTGTGCAATCCTATCCATGTCTACTTGGAAGTAAGTCCCATGGAGTTCAATGGGACTTACTCCTAGGTAAACATCTATATAGGATTGTAGCCTAACAGTCCAATCCACATTCCAATTGAGCTGAAGTACCTGGATTTAAACCCATTAAAAGCTTGGTCCTATAAAATCCTAGAATGGCAAATATGATGTGGTAAGTCACAAGAATGCTGAGCTAGGTTGTCAGCATTTGTAATTGTTTCATTGGCACCATGAGCCACCCTACACATGTGGGCAATGCAAGAGTTCAAAGTAAGACCTCCCTTATCCATGATTTATTTATTTATTTATTTATTTATTATATTTATACCCCGCATGCAGAACTGGGAGTTGGGTGGGTGAGCAGGGAGGAGTTAGTCTCTCCCAGTTGTGCCCACTGGGATACTTGGTTCAGCATCAGGGTAGACTTGCAGGCTTGGGAGGGGTGTTGCTGTGGTCTATAGGAATTCCATCTCCCTCTGCAGGCTCCCTGTCCATCTGATTACTGGTCTGGAGTGTTTGCACCTTACGTTGGGTCACTGGGACAGATGGGAATTCTGTTGATTCTACCACCCACCCCACTGCTCAACAGTCTCCCTATCTGAGCTGACAGAGGTGGTCTCGGGGGTGCTGTTGAGGTCCCCCAGACAGTTGGTTTATTCATGCGGAGGGCACCTTTTCTGAGTCGGCTCAGGACTTCATGGTACAACTTGAGGATGTTGACGAGGTTCTTGGATAGGTTCATGCAACCACTTCCATATTGGATCCTTGCCCTTTTTGGCTTATAAAAACTGGCAGGAAGGGAACAGCTGGCTGGGTCAGGGAGGTGAGCAATACCTCCTTGCAAGAGGGGATGGCCCCAGGTCTCCTGAAAGAGGCAATGGTGAGACCACTCCTGTAGAAACCCTCCCTGGACCCAGAAAATCTTAATAACTTTAGGCCAGTGGCAAATATTCCTTTTCTGGGCAAGGTCCTTGAGTGGGTGTTTGCCAACTAGTTTCACATGCTCTTGAATGAGACCTGATATCTGGATCCATTTCAGTTGGGATTCAGGATGGGTTTTGTCATGGAAACAGCTTTGGTCGCCCTGTATGATTACCTATTTTGGGAGAGAGACAGGGGGAGTGTTATCTTATACGTTACGCCAGCGTGGCGTAGTGGTTAGAGTGTTGGACTGGGACTCGGGAGATCCAGGTTCTAGTCCCCACTTGGCCACGAAGCTCCCTGGGTGGCTTTGGGCCAGTCACGGTCTCTCAGCCTAACCTACCTCACATGGTCAAAGGCGGGGTATAAATATAATAAATAAATAAATAATAAAAATATTGTTGATTCTCCTTGATCTTTCAGTGGCTTTCAGTACCATTGACCATGGTATCCTTCACGGATGACAGTCTAAGTTGGGAGTGGGAGGTACTGTATTGTAGTGGTTTTCTACTACTTGGATGGCCAGCTACAGAAGGTGGTGCTTTGGGAATATTGCTCAGCCCCATGGATTCTCCAGTATGGGGTTCCACAGGGTCAGTTTTGTTTCCCATGCTATTTAACATCTACATGAAATCGCTGAGTGGGGTCATCCAGAGTTTTGGAGTGCATTGCCATAAGTATGCTGATGACATGCAGCTCTATTTCTCCTTTTCTTTTTTATTTTATTTTATTTATTTATTTATACCCCGCCTTTTTTCCTGCAAGGAACCCAAGGCGGCTTACATAATCATCCTCCTCCTCTCCATTTTATCCTCACAACAACCCTGTGAGGTAGGTTAGGCTGAGAGTCAGTGACTGGCCCAAAGTCACCCAGTGAGTTTCATGGCCGAGCAGGGACTAGAACCCGGATCTCCTGAGTCCCAGTCCAACACTCTCACCACTACGCCACACTGGCTTTTCTTCTTCATCAGGTGAGGCTGTGGATGTGCTAAATCGGTGCTTGACTGAAACAATGGACTGGATGAGGGCTAATAAACTGAAGCTCAATCCAGACAAGACCAAAATGCTGTTAGTGGGTGGTTCCTCTGCCTGGATGGAGGGTCTTCAACCTGTTCTGGATGGAGTTGTACTTCCCCTGAAGGAGCAGGTTTCTAGCTTGGGGTTTCTCCTGGAGTCATCTTTATCATTTGAGGCTCAGGTGGCCTCAGTGGCATGGAGCACCTTCTACCAACTTTGGCTGGTGGCTGGCTACACCGCTATCTGGACAGGGATAACCTGGCTTCAGTCGCTTATACTGTGGTAAACTCCAAGTTAAGATTACTGCAATGTGCTCTACATGGGACTGTCCTTGAAGATGGTTCAGAAGTTGCAGCTTTTGCAGAATGCCAGACTGATAACTGGGACAAGAAGGTCCGAACATATAACACTGATTCTGTCCTTCTTGCACTAGTTGCCTGTATGTTTCCAAGCCCAATTCAGGGTGCTGCTTTTGGCCTATAAAGCCTTACATGGCTTGGAACTGCAATACTTGATGGAGCACCTCTCCCAGTATGAACCTACCCGTATACTACAGTCATCATCTGAGGCCCTCCTCCAGGTGACTCATCCAAGGGAGGCTCAGAATGTGGCAACAAGGGAGAGGGCCTTCTTGATGGCAGCCCCCCAATTATGGTCCTCTACTCCCAGGCATTTGGCAGCATATGATAGGTTTTTAATCAGGTCATGGGATATTGTGTGTGTGTGTGTGTGTGTGTGTGTGTGTGTGTGTGTGCTCTATTTAAATGTTTGTAGCTAAACTGTTTTTATATTATGCATAATACCATATTTTTAAGGTCTTTAATCTTTGTAAACTGCCCAGAGAGCTTTGGTTATTGGGTGGTATAAAAATGTAAGAAATGAAATGAAATGAATGAGTGTGGAGTCAAGATTATTGTGTCCGTAACCATCTCCACTTGCAGATATAGCACACTGATAATACACAACATTGTTGTGGTGAGTGGTAAATTCTGAGGTGCAGGCTGTCAGGCCTGTGGCTTACGCTGGCTCAGCTTGTCTGAGCGTGGAAAGCTAAGCAGGGTCAGGCCTGGTTATTACTTGGATGGGAGACCCCTCCTCTAGTTTCCTGCATTGAGCAGGGGGTTGGACTCGATGGCCTTGTAGGCTCCTTCCAACTCTATGATCTATGAAATCTATGACAGTCCTGATAGGCATGTCTCAGAGTCCAAAGATGCTGTCGTAAATCCGTCCAGTTCCAAGATAAGCCGTGGTCGTTGTCACAGTCTGAAGGGTCGAAGCCAAAATATATCATTCCAAAATACAACAAACTTAAACAAGTTCAGGATCAGGCAAAGTCGTGGTCAAGGTGGTTCCAAGGTTCAAAGGTATAAGTCTGAGGTCGGGAATATCAAGAGCGTCCGGCTGTAGCTGTATTAGCAAACAATTGCTTCCAGCATCTGAGTGTGTTTGGGACCTGCCTTTTGAGCAGGCGCTGATTGGTAAGGCTGCCCAGCTGGGTCAGGCTGCACTTAGCCTGGCCCCACCCCAAACACACTCCGGCACGGCTGGTCTCTGTCTGACCTACTGGAGCCACAACAGATGCAGGCACCTGTGATGATCCACACACCCCCATAATGTTTATCTTTTGTAAAGCTTAAAATGATTACCCATTCAAGATCAAGCCACCCCAAAATACTTTGCATTATAACATCGATAGCTTACAAAAATATATTGGTGCTGGGGAAATCCATTTTCCCACCAGCTCCTATGAGGATTGCAGCTAAGCTCAGAGGGAACAGAGAAGTCTGGGATGGGGGATGGCAGGTGATGTCATCATCCAAGCTACCTGTCATGTCCCAAGACCTGTCATGTCGAGCCTGTAAGCCAGTTCTCCACTATATCATTGTTGTGGAGAATAGAAACAGGGAAGGGAGCTGCTCTGGTGAGGTAGGACAGATGTTGATGTACTCATGTGCCATACTAAAGACCTTTGGGCTGTGATAGAGCAGCTACATCAACACAACCCTCCATATTTGACATATTATATAGTTAGGGGTTACAGTGGAACTGTACAAGACAGCAGCACAACACATTGTTGAACTACGGAATTTCCTACCACAAGATGTGGTGATAACCAATGGATGACTTTGAGAAGGAACTAGACACATTCATAGTGGATAAAGCTATCAATGGCTACTAGTTAGTTTATTACATTTATGGATCGCTTCACACAACCAAAAGGAGTCCCAAAGCCATTTACAAAGAAATAATAAACACAAAACACTTCCCCCAAATACAATATACAATAACATATCCATTAAAAACATACAAATTTACAAAAGTATCCATCTAAAAGATCATAGGATCATAGGATAGTAGAGTTGGAAGGGGCCTATAAGGCCATCGAGTCCAACCCCCTGCTCAATGCAGGAATCCAAGTCAAAGCATCCCTGACAGATGACTGTCAAGCCGCATCTGGAATGCTTCCAGTGTGGGAGAGCCCATGATGACCTCCCTAGGTAGTTGGTTCCACTGTTGTATTGCTATAACAATCAGGAAATTGTTCCTGATGTCCAGGTGGAATATGGCTTCCTGTAACTTGAGCCCTTTATTCCATGTCCTGCAATCTGGGATGATTGAGAAGAAATCCTGGCCCTCCTCTGTGTGACAACCTTTCAAGTACTTGAAGAGTGCCATCATATCTCCCCTCAATCTTCTCTTCTGAAGGCTAAACATGCCCAGTTCCTTCAGTCTCTCCTCATAGGGCTTTGTTTCCAGTCCCCTGATCATCTTTGTTGCCCTCCTCTGAACCCTTTCCAGTTTGTCTACATCCTTCTTGTGGATGTAGTGGTGCCCAGAACTGGACATAGTACTCAAGATGAGGCCTAACCAATGCTGAGTAGAGGGGAACTAGTACTTCACACGATTGGGAAGCTATACTTCTATTTATACAGCCCAGAATAACTTTTGTCTTTTTTGCAGCCACATCACATTGCTGGCTCATATTCAGCTTGTGATCTACAACAATTCCAAGATCCTTCTCCTTGTAGTATTGTTGAGCCAAGTATCCCTCATCCTATAACTGTGCATTTAATTTGGTTTCTTTTTCCTAGGTGCAGCGCTTGGCATTTATCCCTATTAAATTTCATTCTGTTGGTTTCAGCCCAGCGCTCCAGCCTATCAAGATCACTTTGAATTTTGTTTCTGTCTTCCCGAGTATTAGCCATTCCACCCAATTTTGTGTCATCTGCAAACTTGATAAGCAATGCATTCCCTGAACCTCTTCATCCAAGTCATTAATAAAAATGTTGAAAAGTACTGGGCCCAGGACCAAGCCATGCAGTACCTTGCTTGTTACCTCTCCCCAGTTTGAGAAGATACCATTGATAAGCACTCTTTGAGTCTGATTCTGTAGCCAACTAAAACATCACCTAAAAGACAAAAATGATCCCCTGTCCATCACAGGAGTGAATGTTGGCTATATATTACCTGCAGTATGAGAGGCAGTATATCCGGGGAATCTAGTTGCTGGGAAACATGGGCAGGAGGGTGCTGTTGCACTCATGTCCTGATTGTGGGCTTCTCATGAGCATCAGGTTGGCCACTGTGTAACCAGAATGCTGGGCTAGATAGCACCGCTCTTCTTATGTTCTTAATGGGACTATGTACATACCAAACTCAGCTTTCTAGGTTGTGTGGAAGTACCCTGTTGGCTTCTATGCAATTATAAATAAATCAGAAGAAACTGCTCTCTGCACTGTTGCAGCTTCATACATCAACAAGCAAAATATGTCATATCCATTCATACATGAGACCAAATTTGATTCCATTCAAATAGTTTACTTATTTGTGTTTTGAATCAGGATGTAAAGGAACCCTTTGGGGGTTCCTTTCCACAGAGATTGCAATGCCAAACAGCTTCAGAAGTCCTGGGCTGTATTTAAATGGCATGTTGAACATTCACAAACCATGCCTGTGTGAGATAATTGTGCAAGAAGTGAACAGAAATATTAATGTGTGATGTATATAATTAGCCAGCATGGTGTATACCTGCAAGCATTGCTGATGAACTTTGTGTGAAAAACCTCTCACGTGTGTGTGTGTGTGTGTGTGTGTTTATTCTTTGTGCATAAGGAAGTATACCATTTTATAATGCGTACATGGGGGAAATGTTGTGCTTCCATCTTCTCAAGAAGAGAAAGACGGAGAAACACATCAGATCAATTATTCATCATTAATTATTTGTTGAGCTCTGATTAATATCATATTGGAAATATTTCCTATGAACTTCTCAGTCCTGCAAGACACTTAGCATGGGAATGAAAGGGGGCCATTTGCTAGGCAGTTTTCTCTATATATTTTTTCCATTTGCACACATGCAGAGAGCCAATGGATTACCCATGCTGTTTACTAGATGTCACATGTATTGCCAATCAAACATCTGTGAAGCACAATATCTGCTAAATGTTAGTCAAGGATCATTTACCTTCAAAGAGCTTGTTGATCCACCATCAAAGCAGCTTATAAAATTAACTTCTTCTTAGGGGAAAGAACGCTACACAGTGTTCTTGTATTATCACTCACAGCATCTTATTTAATAGACACACACACACACACACACACACACACAACAAAACAAAAGGGGGGGAATTATCTCCATACAAGAATCATCTCTGCTTTTCTTTTTCAACATAAAATATTATTAGTATTATTTATAATTCAGGAATAAAGAATGACTGATGTCCAGGGCTAGCTTTTAAAACTGTTAATGAGCACTGGCAATGTGAAAAAAGATGGATTAGGTAGATGTAATGAGATATGATTAAAGGGTGTAAGCACTGAAGGGTGTTGGAAAATTCTTTTCAGAAAGAATATAATTAGTGTCTTGTAAAAGTACTTAGTAGATAAGATTATTTTTTAAAAAAGAAAGGTTAAAATAAACACATACCATATGACAAACCTGCTTAATTATTTCTCCCCTCTGGTGCTTTTATGTACTTAATAATCTGCAGAATTTTTCTAGATAAATAATGTTTGTTGAATATTTGTTGAAACTTCAACATACAATTCAAGTGATTTTAATTGCAACACACAAAAAGGCCAAGTGTAGAAATGTCCTATTCCATTGCCAATGTAGAATTCTTTGTTGATTTATGTAATGCAGCTAATAATATGCAACATACCCAGGATTTAAACAAACAATTGAGCTTCTTTAATACAAACCTCCTTTAAGTTGCTTAGCAACTTATAATACAATTCTTTATTAAACTGAAAGGAATTGCTTATTGGAGGTAATACTTTTAAAATACACACTAGCAGCTAGTGACTAGCAAATCAACCTACTGGGAGATATATAAAGAGAAAACCTTTAACTTCAGACTACAGAGCACAGAAATGCTCAGCCTTGCGTGTCAAAGAATTTATATGAAAGTTAGATGAATTTTTAAAAATCCATTTGAATTTCAGGTCACGGTTGCAAAGGACACAGGCTGAAACTTCACCAAAGTCTAAAGAGAACAATAGTTTTGAACGTTGAGGCTTCAACTTTTCAGATGTCCAGTTCTGTGATTCAGCATGACTTTTTTTGCTCTGCGCCCCTAAGTTAACCTGCTGCCTTCAGGTGCAGCGGAGTTGCACCTGAGAACATTTGCAAGTCCAGTGGCTTTTTGTACATAGAATGGGAGGAGCACTATCTTGTTCTTCACCTCAGGCAGCAAAATGTTTTGGGCTGGCCCTGAAGGAAAATGAATATCAAACCCTTCCCTCCAAACCTGGTTTATTATAAAGAGCAATTGCATAACTGAAACCTCTGCTTCACATTTGCCTGTACCCACATTAGAGTGGTAGCACCCCAGTTGTGGAATGACCTTCCCAGAAAGGCTCACCTAGTGCCCACATTGTAGTCTTTTCAGTGCCTGGTGAAGACCTTTTTATTCGCCCAGGCTTTTTAGCCCTTCGTTTTTTAAAAAAAACATGTTAGTGCATTTTTAGATATTTGTACTGCTGTTGGGTTTTATCTTGGTTACTACTTTGGTTTTATTCTGTTTTAAACTTACAGTTTTATACTATATTTTACTATGTTATTGTATTTTATGGTTTTAAGCTTTGTCTTGTAAATTGCCCAGAGAGCTTTGGCTAGTGGGTGGTATAGAAATGTAATTAATTAATTAATTAATTAATTAATCAATCCCAGTTGTATTAGTCTAAGGGCCCAGGACTCTTTGTTGTTTTGCTGCAATGGAGTATATGTTTTAAGTTCTCATGTTCAGGTGGTTGTGATTATCCAAACTGCATGAAGCTTAAATTGGTAAGTTGCCCTAAGAAGTACGAGAGAGATCTCCCATAAACTTCTCTTATGTTATGCATTTAAAATATTTCTAGCTCATGTTTCCACCTAAATGTTCAAGGTAGTTTTTCAATAAATAAGAACCATGAAGGCTGCAATCCTATACACAGTTACCTGGGAGTAGCCCCATTGAATTCACTAGCATTGCTTACCCCTGGGTTAAGTATTCATTTAACTCTCCCACTGAAATAAATTTGACTTAAAACAGCTTACTGTTGGCAATGCCATTCCCAATATCTATTCTTGGTCTTCTTAATCATATAGTTGAATAAGGTTTGTCAAAGAAGATGTAGAGGAATATCACATTGCATCTCAGGCATAACATTCATAAACCTGTTTATTATTGAATCTGGCAGCTGGGATCACTTCAGAGCAAAGTGAGGGCCTCCAGCCAGGCCATCTTCATTTTTCATTAATGCCTCTGGGCCACTCCTAGGAAATGAAGATGGTGCACACCCAGCCACCAAGTAAAAGTGGCAGGGTGGGGAAGGAAAAGGGATTCCTACCACTTCTGCTTGGTAAGCTGGTGGGAGGGCTAAAGAAAGCAGTGGGGTGGGGCTGAGAAGGGCAGTAGTAAGCCAGATTGGGGGTGGGAAGTCAGGGAAGCCAGCAGTGAGGAGACAGAGAGAGCAGCAGGAAGCCAGCAGGGACTGGGAGAACCAGCTGGGAGTAACCGTGTGTGTGTGTTTACACACATACTGTGTGTTGTGTGTTTCTGTGTCTGAATTGATGCGGGCTGCATGTGTGTGAGAGAGAGAGCAAGAAAGAGGGGCGATCTGGAGGGAGCCTGAAAGAGTGAGTGTGGTTTTTTGTGTGCTTGAAGTGAGGAGAACATAAGTGTGTGCATATGCATGTATGTATGCATACATGCATGAAGGCTACATGGAACATTTGCAAGTGGGGGGGGAGGCAGAGAGAGAGCATTATGGCTGGTGAACCGGAGTGATATAGAGTGTATGGGTGGCGATGCAGAGTGAGAGACAAAAAGAGATAGGGGTCAATGAGCCTGCAGAGTTGGGGAGAGAAAAAACGTTTGCTTTCTGTGAAACAATTTTTTGTTGGTATTGAAAATTGGAACTGCAAAGGAGTTGTTTAGTGCATTGGAGCTCAGACCCCACCTCTGTCTTGTACTCAGCCTTTGGGGCAGGTCACTTGTCCTTTGTGACTAGCTGCACCCCCTATGGTAGCCATTTTGTGGTGGTGCCCAGGACAGGTTTTTTTTTTTTCCAAATTGCCAAATGTGCCCATGGGCCCAAAAAAGGTTGCCTACACCTGGCCTAACTATACAACCCTTTGCTTGGTTATGACTGCTGGATGCGGATAGGATAGCAATCCTATAACTGTGAGTAAGCCCCACTGAATACAATGGGGCTTCTGAATAGATATGAATAGGATTGAGCTGTAAGTCTCTCTGCAGTGATGGAGGCTGAAGATATGCCAAAATGGTGGATGTATGTCAGCATTGCACCATGATTGCCCCAGCACACACTATAATGACAACACTGTTTCATAACTACAACACTGGCATAACAATGCAAAGAAAGGGGGCAAACTAGTGGAGCTGGGAGTGTGGCAAGGGAGGAATAGTGCTTAGTATTATGTTTGCTCAGAAGTTGGCCTCACCTCCAATGATGATATAGCATTATCCTGCAGAATACGGTATATGTTGTAAGCTGATGACTCCAGAGCAATAAGACAATGGAACCAACTACCTAGGGAGGTGGTGGGCTCTCCCAATCTGGAGGCATTCAAGGTGCAGCTGGACAGCCATCTGTCAGGGATGCTTTGACCTGGATTCCTGCATTGAGCAGGGGGTTGGACTCAGTGGCCTTGTAGGCCCCTTCCACCTCTACTATTCTATGATTCTATGACTCTACATGACAGGATCAATAGAGAGTCTATTGTTAAGTGATATGCCCCTGTGGTTGTGGTAGGATTTGGTTTTGTAAAACCATATTGGTATGAGTAGAAGCATGGCCGGATTAAGCTAGGGGCTGTTGGAGCGCCAGCTCCAGGCCCTTAACAGACAATAGGCCTGCAATTATAGGGACATGCGGCGATTTTCCCCCCCTTATTTTTCCCCAGTTAGCTCTGATCGTTATCATTCAGCATAATTAATGATTTTTTCAAGATTAGAAAGGTGTTCTAAGCACATCTGCATTACAGGCTTGAGGCAAGATCTAGCAAGAACTGTTGTTCTCAAATCAGCATTTCAGTATCTTTGCATTTCAATCACTGTTACTACATTTCTTTGTGAGAACTTCTAGCACATGGGGGGCTTGCTAGGGTCTGTAATATTCAGATTTAGAAGGGACCTCTCTGCACAGATAAGGTTCAAAAGTTTGACTCTTTTGATCTACAAGTTCTCCTTCTCCTTCTCCTTTTTTCCTGTAAAAGGGCTTTCCCTCTTTTGTGAGCCAAACTGAACGTAAGGGCTGTGTGTTTGTGGGTGTGTGGGTGTCTGCCTTTTGGGGGTGTTGATCCTCCTGCCGCCTGCAAAATGTCACCTGCTTGGCTAATACTGTGTGTGTGTGTGTGTGTGTGTGTGTGTGTGTGTGCACGTGCGCTTTCATGGGGAATTGTGTGGCATTTTAAGTTTTATTTTGAAAAACCCCAGAGAACAGAGTTCACCAAATATCCCTCTTGGATATTTTGGACTACAGTTCTCATTTGCCTCAGGCAGCATGGCCAGTGGCTGGGGAAGATGGTTTATGTTTATTTAAAAATGGTTGTTGTGAATGTTCTATTTATGTGAATGTGTCTGCCTTTTGGGGGTGTTGATCCTCCTGCCGCCTGCAAAATGTCACCTGCTTGGCTAATACTGTGTGTGTGTGTGTGTGTGCACGTGCGCTTTCATGGGGAATTGTGTGGCATTTTAAGTTTTATTTTGAAAAACCCCAGAGAACAGAGTTCTGTGTGTGTGTGTGCTTGGCTAATACTGTGTGTGTGTGCGCGCGCGCGCACGTGCGCTTTCATGGGGAATTGTGTGGCATTTTAAGTTTTATTTTGAAAAACCCCAGAGAACAGAGTTCACCAAATATCTTGGATATTTTGGACTACAGTTCTCATTTGCCTCAGGCAGCATGGCCAGTGGCTGGGGAAGATGGGAGCTGGGGCCCCAAACATTTGGAAGGGCCCCGGTTGGGGAAGACTGCCCTAGAGGTTAAAAAACGTGGAGGTACTTATCATCAACGATATGTGATGAACGGTTTTATTGAGTTAACAAGCTTATTGTTTACAAAAAAAGAAATATTTTCAATATGTTTCTGTTTTGGCACTTTAATGGTAATTAAAATATTTAATTTGTTTTAATATAAAATTGTGTCTTCATTTTATTTATTTCCATAAAAAGGCCCACCAAAATCCTCAGCACCAGGCCCATAATGCTCTTAATCCGGCCCTGAGTAGAAGAGAATACTAGGGGTATGCCATACATTCCTATGTACAAGGGACAGGATTCCCATTGGGCAAAATGGAGCCCTCTTTCTTCCTCCTCCTTGATTGCCACTTGGTCAGGTGATTTGCACCGACCATCCCACAGTGCACCTGGGTTGTTCTTCTAATGCCAAAGCCATCTGTGGGCCAAAACAGACATTACTTTAAGTGTGCGTCTAGCAGCTACATCTTTTTTATATTTACTCTAGAGTAGGCACAGGGGATTGGGACCTTAGCGTGGGGGGCTGGGGTAGGGTGGCTTTTAAGATCAAGATCAGGGCCCCTGTGTCTACTCTAGAGTAAAAATGAAAAGAAGACATGGCTGCTAGACACTCATTTAAAGTAATGTCTGTTCTGCTCCTGTGCCTCCAATAGATCAATCTGGCAGTCCAACAGCTTGAAGCCTGTACTTGGAGGCCCTCCTAAGAACCTTGAAGGAAGGGTGAGATATAAATATGTTTGAAAGGGGAAAATTGTACTACACATTCTCTGGTCCTTTCTTTCACTGGCATATCTTTTCTCCTTGTGTGTTAAACACTGGGTTTTCCATAGGAGACTTTCTCATACTCTGATGTATCGCAACGTTCTGGATTATTTTTCCCACCATGAAAATTCAAGATTTGATAGCTAGTGTGATATTGGACGTAGACCAGGGAGACTGGAGTTTGAATCCCTGCTGAGCTATGAGGCATACTAGTTTATTTGTTTACTATCATACACCACCTTTCTGCCAATGCACTTGGGGCAATTCAGTTTATAATCATGGCTTGCAAATTAACAGACATTGCACAAAAGAGAAAGGAGGCAGGCAGGGAAGAGGAAACTGAGGAAAGCCAGGTACCTTGGCTACTGCATGAGAGAAGGTCTCAACAGCCAGTTAAGATAGGAAGCTGCCCAGTACTATGTCAGGCCAGGGTCGGTGCTACCATTAGGCCAACTAGGCAGCTGCCTAGGGCGCAAGGCTAAAGGGGGCGCCAGAAACGCCTTGGGGGAAAAAATACAGCGCTCTCAAGTGGGAAGGGGGGGCGCTAAATATCTGATCTTGCCTAGGGCACCAAACTGCCTTGCACCGGTCCTGTGTCAGGCCCCCAGTTGGAGAGCTACTGACTGGCAGTAGCTCTCCAACATTTGAGTCAGGAGTCTTTTTCAGCCAGGGATTGAACCTGGGGACTTTTTAAATGTAAAGCATGTTCTCTAATACAGACGGATGTTGTCCCTGCTGAACTGATGGACAGGTCCCCATTATCACACCTCTCCTTCTGAGGCAGCCTGGTTGGGTCAGGTGGAATAGCTATGGATGGAGACCATTCCATGAAGAGGGGAGACAATGGACAATTGGTGCTAAACATAATAATCCAGATCTAGTCATACATAGAGTAGACCCAATGAAATCATGACTAAGTTAAGTCCCATTGATTTCTAAGGATCTGCTCTAAGTATGACTAAATCTGGATCTAAATCAATAACAACAACAACAACAACAACAACAACGTGTTATTTTCTCCTTCCTTCCATATCTCAAAAAAGGCACCTCTACTGAGGCTTGGATAATGTGCATATTTATTTAAGTATATGAATTGATTAAATGGCACCTGATTAATCAAGCATTTTGTTTGTTGGTTTATTTGTTTGAACAAATTGATTGTCAGGTCCAGTAAGGAAGGATTAGGGATATATACATACTGAAAACAGAGACATCTCTAAAGATAGATGATAGATAGCTATATAGCTACATGACAGACAGACAGTGCTCCTTTGAAGTAAGGATCTGCTTCCTCAGGTAAAACTTTGTGGCCAATTCCACACATTGAACCCTCATGATTTCTGGTGGACAAGGTGAAAACGAGCAGGCAAGAGCCCCTTTATTTTTCCCCCGAACAGAATCCAAGTATTGCACTTCAAATCTTCTGGGGATCTCTTGCTTTCTTCTTCTTCTTTCCACCTCTCTGGCCAAATTAAAATTGTGTGGGAAAATAAGTGTTTTGGCTCAGAATAGACAGCAAATAAATCTTCATCTCCTGTTTTTAGGACAAGAAAATACACCCTTCTGAAGTGTTTGGGAGGGGCTTGGAAACTTCATCTAATTTTTCTTTCAGAAAACCAACTTTTAAACAAAACAAAGCAAAACCTTTTCTGAGCTTGTTTTTTGGCATGACCTCCTCTGTTCATTTGGTTGGCCTTGTAGGAGGTACATAAATGGAAGGTGATGCGGTGGGAAAGCCTTTGGAAAAACAAAGCACTGGGTAGGAAAAAGTATGAAGAATTCCATCCGCCTGAAAGCGTTTGGGTTACTTTGGCTACAACATACTACAAGTCAGTAAAATGGAGTATGTGGATTCTAAGCTGCATAAAGCTGCCTTGGGGCACAATCCTATGCAAGTTCAGACAGAAAAAAGGCCTATAACTCCCAGTATGCCCCAGCCAGCATAGCTGGCTGGGGCATGCTGGGACCTGTAGGCTTTTCTTTCTGCCTAGACTTGCATAGGATTGCGCCTTAAATGGCTTAGGATCACAACCTTCTGTGGCCACATGGAAAGATACTATTGGACCACCACTATTGGACCTACTGCAACTTTTCTTTTCCATTTTTGCTGTAAAGTAGGTACAGGGGTCGATCCGGATTGGGACCCCGGGGGGGGGGGCTTTTTTAAGGTAAGGATCAGGCCCTTTGTCTACTAGGGGGTGAAAAGGGAAAGAAAAAACCCACGACCCTCTGCTAGGTACAGATTTAAAGCTACATCTCTTTTGACCCTCCGTAGTACTGCTAGAGAGGACCTGCACTGCAGGCCTGAAAGAGAGGGACGGAGATAAGGACCCCATGGGTGAAATCAACACATCACAACAGAAACCAGAAAAGGCAGTTTCTCCTCCCAATGCAACCCCCCCAACCGCAAAATCTATTTCTTGTTGCTGTTTGCACCACGCGTCTCCTGTGAAGCCAGCTCCACTATTGATGGCAAACGGAAAAGCGTGCGCCTCTTCTGTTGGGCTTATTTGGCTTTCATTTACACTGGCTGCCTCAACTAATTCCGGATTGCCGGGCAAACAGAGTAGTCTCTGCTGGTCTCACGTCTCAGTTTCCCTTCTATTAACAGGTTGATGCTTGTTTATTTAGACATCAGCCTGCAAAGCATGTGACTCTCAGCAAAATACCTCTGTGCAATCCAGCTTCCTTTTCCCAAGGAAGGGTCAAAGGAAAGACTTTTCCCTCAGGCCTGACCACCACCACCCTTTTTTTCTCCCCACCCCCATCGCGTTCCCTCAACAGGGACCAAAATAAATGCTCAATCTCTACACCACCAGCACTTTAAATAGGCTGTTCAGGAAAGACTCGTTTTAGGCTTGGAAGAGAACCCATCACTAAAAGTCATCTTTGTTAAGGTGGTACCTGATGGTCCAATAGTATCTTTCCATGTGGCCACAGAAGGTTGTGATCCTAAGCCACTTAAGGCGCAATCCTATGCAAGTTTAGGCAGAAACAAAGGCCTATAGGTCCCAGCATGCCCCAGCCAGCTATGCTGGCTGGGGCATGCTGGGAGTTGTAGACCTTTTTTCTGTCAAAACTTGCATAAGATTGCACCCTTTTTAGGAAGTAAATCCCCTTGAAATCAAGGGGGCCTACTTCTATTCAAATCCATAGAAGATGGAGGGATGAACTTCATAGTCGATTCAGTCGGCCTGTCAGCATATAGAATCATAAGAATTGTGAGGCCATCAAGTCTAACCACCTCCTCCATGCAGGAAATCCAGAGAGAGAGAGAGCCACCCTCTGCTTCAAGGCCTCCAGCAAGAGACAGCTGACCCCAAACCCCCAGGGGGGAGTATACAAGAGCTGCAGCCTGTCCTCCACCTGTGCATGTTTACTCAGAAGGAAGGTCCAGTATATTCCATGGATCAGTGTGCATTGGATTGTAGCGGCTGAGGCTGTACTCCTATGCACACTAGCTTTGGATGTGCTTGGGCCAAGGGCAAGCAACCTGGCACCTTCGAGATGTGTTGGACTTCAACTCCCACCAGCTGCAGCCAGCATGGCCAATGGCCAGGGATTCTGGGAATTGTAATCCAAACTATCTGGAAGGCACCAGGTTGCCTATTCCTGGCCTAGACTGTGAATTAGGATGTCTCTGGTACAAATCTTGCTTCAACCATATTTTCAAGGAGACCACATATCTGGGAGTAAGCCCCACTGAACACTGTGGGACTTACTTCTGAGGAAAGATGCAAAGGACCATGTTGCATTAAGCAAACCAGCATCCCAGGTATTGTAGGTCAGTCCAGCACCTACAATACCCTTACAGGATGTTGTAATGGAGAAATGAGATTATATATGTGAGACGTGTTTAAATGCTTTAAACAAATGCTGTTTATTCTCCCAAACATGGCATGTATTATTCTACCTTTGTGTTCAGATAAGATACAGAGAGAGAGAGAGAGAGAGAGAGATCAGGAGATGCCTTATGGCATTCAATGGTCTTATCTATCCCGTGTGTGTGTGTGTGTGTGTGTGTGTGTGTGTGTTGGGGGATGGAGGGTAGGAGAAAGATACTTACTCTATTGGACCTTTCTATTAAAGCATTCATATATTCATTCATTTTGTTGACTCCTTTGGTTTTGTGGCCCAGAATAAAAATGCATTAAAGACATGGGTAAAGAAAACCCAGTCAATGACAATGAGGTCAATGAGACCTAATATAGTTTTCTAAAGTAAGTGATCAGAGCATCTCTGGTACCTACTATGGTAATTTCCCCATTCAACACAGTAACAGCAACAACTCAGTGTGGGGTTAACAGTCCCTTAAATTCCTTTGCAGGCAAAGTGTTCTTAGAATTCTGTGCTGAATTGTAGCCATTTGCTTCCAGGTAAATTCCACCGAAATCAACATTTGATTGATTAATTGATTGTATTTTTAAATCGCCCATCTAGCTGGTACCCAGCCACACTGAAATCAACATGAGGGACAGCACACCCCTCAGCATGATGATATAGAGAAGGAACTTCCACTGACCTCAGTGGGACTTCTTTGTTCAGAAGTGTGATTAGGCCTGCAATTTTATATCCATTGTGAATAAGTGTGGTTAGGATTTAAGTCAGGGATGGGCAACCTGTGTGGCCCTCCAGATGTTTTGGCCCAATGGCCTACATCTCCCACCAGCCCTAACAAGCATTTCCAGTGGTGAAGGATGATGGGAATTGTAGGCCGAAACATTTAGAGGGAAACAAGTTGCCCACCCCTGATCTAAGTGTACATTGATACATCTAAGTGTACAGTTGATCTACCCCCATCTCGTAGGATCGTCGCCTTGAAGTGATGAGTGGGCTTGCGTGTTCTGATGAACCCTGTTAGCAATGCTGTCAGGAGCTATATACTCCCAGTAGAGTCACCCATGGCGGTAAGGTCCGGGGAGAGGAACCAGACAAAGAACGATCCAAAACATAAAGTCCTCAATGGCAGAACAGGCGGAAGATAATTTAAACCTAAATTACAATGGCTGTGAAGGCAGATGAAGGCTGCAGCAGAGAATGGTTTTCCAATCGTCAGGGTAACCATGCCATTGGATCTTTGCCGTACTCTGTCAAGTTTGTGTGGTGATCATTGTGCACCGATCTCCCCACATAAAACAGCTTCATGCACAGGCGTCTTCCAACCCAACCCAACCCACCCAACCAACCAAACAAACAAACAAACAAAAAAAGACCCATGGCGACTGGCGACTGGCGACTGGCGGCGGGGGCAGGACTGTGAATCTGGAAGCCCCTAGTCATGGACCAACACATGGGCGGTGGATGCAGACTCAGTCGCCCTGTTCAAAGAGCGAGGTAGTCGAGCAGCTCGGCAGCTGTATCCATGACTGAGCAGCCCTATTTAGGATCCACTCTGCTCACCCCGTATGGGGAGGGGGCTAGAAAAGGTGCCCTAAACATAGCCTACCTCTTTCTCCCCTGACTGGATTACCGCGTCCAGTGGAGTCACCATTTTAGCGGTCGAAAAAGACGTCTGAATTTTGGGACATGGAATATACGGACACTGTTGGATAACATAGATAGTGAACGCCCTGAGCGTAGGACTGCTATTATTGCAAGGGAGCTGAGACGGTTTAAAATTGACATAGCAGCACTTCAAGAAACTCGAAGGGCAGGAGAGGGACAGTTGAAGGAAGAAAAAGGAGGTTATACCTTCTTCTGGAAAGGACTACCAGAGCAGGACCGACGAATACGTGGAGTAGGCTTTGCCATCAAAAATGAGCTAGTGAACTCTTTGTCAGAAGTTCCTACTGGCATTAACGAACACCTGATAACTCTTCGATTAAAGCTCACCAATAACCAGCAGGTAACTATTTTGAGCGCTTATGCGGCAACATTAGATGCTGATGAAGACATCAAGGAAAGTTTTTATACCCAGTTGGACACTCTCCTGTCAGAGATACCTAAGGAGGATAAAATTATCCTCCTGGGCGATTTTAAGGCAAGAGTCGGGCGTGAATTTGATTTATGGCCAGAAACTATTGGAAAAGATGGAGTTGGTAATAGCAACCCGAACGGACTCTTACTTTTGTCTATATGTGCAGAGCATAATCTCACTATTACAAACACGCTCTTTCGACAAAAGAATAAAGTTTAAAACATCATGGCAGCACCCACGGTTAAAGCACTGGCATCTTCTGGATTATGTAATTGTCCGTGTTAGAGATTGCCGCGATGTACTTCTTACTAGGGCCATGGTGAGTGCCGACAACTGCTGGACAGACCGCCGACTAATCCGGTGCACTATGGTTATCAACATTGCTCCCCAACATAGGCTTCAAGGAAGGAAACCAAGGCGTAAAATGAACATTCAATCCAAGTCCTTCAAGATCCTATTAAGCAAACTCATCTTCAATCACTTCTTAAGGAACATCTACCTACGGAACCTCCTGATAACATTGAGGACCATTGGTCTAAGCTGAAAACCTCGATTACTGCAACTTGTGAACAAACTATTGGATATGAAACTAAGAAACATCAGGATTGGTTTGATGAAAATGATAATGAGATTAAATATAATTGACCAAAAAAGGAAAGCCTTCCAAATATGGCCAAATGATATTAACTGCACTGCCAAGAAAAAAATCTACGCTAGTGCAAAGGCTGAGGTCCAAAGAAGAACAAGAGAACTTAAGAACGCTTGGTGGGAAAAGGAAGCTGAAGAAATTCAACAACTTGCAGAATCTCATGAAGCATGGGGCTTTTTTAAGGCCACAAGGGCCATTTATGGACCAAAAACCTATGGTACAAACCCTTTACAATCAAAAGGTGGCACCAAAGTCTTAAAAGACAAAGAGTCCATTGCACTGCGTTGGAAAGAGCATTATTATGACCTTTTAAATCGTAAATCTAAGGTGGATAATGAGATTTTTTCGCAAATCCCGCAAAAACAAATTAGAGAGGAACTTGCAATACTCCCCACTTTGAATGAAGTAAAAAAAGCCATTAATCAAATGAAGAATAACAAAGCTAGTGGACCAGATGGGATTCCTGCTGAAATATTTAAAGAAGGGGGGGGGGCAAACTTGTACAACATCTTCATAAACTCATCGAAAAATCTGGATAAGAGAAGAGATCCCAGAAGACTTCAGGGATGCCATAATTATCACCCTCTTTAAGAAGGGTGATAGAACAGACTGTGGAAACTATCGGGGCATTTCTCTCTTAGCTACCGCAGGTAAAATATTTGCTAGGATTCTCGCAAACCGTCTTCTATCTATTTCAGAAGAGATCCTCCCTGAAACTCAATATGGTTTCCGCCCCTCTAGAGGGACAGTAGATATGATTTTTACTGCACGTCAGCTCCAAGAAAAATGCCGGGAGCAAAATCAACCCCTTTATATGGCATTTATTGATCTGGCTAAGGCCTTTGATACTGTAGACCGAACAGCTCTCTGGACTATCCTTATGAAAACTGGATGCCTCAATAAATTTGTGAATATCTTACGACTTCTCCATGACAACATGACAGCAACGGTTATGGACAACAACAGCTCTCATGGTGCCCCATTTAAAGTGGGATCAGGTGTTAAACAGGGATGTGTTATCGCCCCAACATTATTTGCTATTTTCATAGCCATGATTTTACATCTTGTCGAGGGGAAACTTCCCACTGGTGTGGGAATTATATATCGAACAGATGGAAAGCTTTTTAATCTCAGCAGGCTGAAAGCAAAAAGTAAGGTCATTACAACCTCCGTTGTGGAACTTCAGTATGCTGATGATAATGTGGTCTCCGCACATTCAGAGGATGATCTCCAAACTATCCTAAATGCTTTTGCAGAAGCATACGGAAAACTTGGTCTCTCACTTAACATCAAAAAAACCAAAGTGCTTCATCAGCAAATGCAAGCTAACCCTTTGGTGATGCCTTCTATCCAGCTTGGCGGGACAATACTGGAAAATGTTGATCATTGTCTCTATCTTGGCAGCTATCTTTCTGTTACAGCTAAAATCGACAGTGAAATCCAGCATCGTCTGAGCTCCGCAAGTGCCGCGTTTTCTCGAATGAAACATAGAGTGTTCGAGGATCGGGATATTTGTAAGAAGACCAAAACACTGGTTTATGAAGCCATTGTATTACCAACTTTATTGTATGCCTGTGAAACATGGACTATCTATAAACGTCACTTCCACCTCCTTGAAAGATTTAATCAACGTTGCCTCCGGAAAATCCTGCGAATTACTTGGGAAGATAGGCGAACAAATGTCAGTGTACTGGAAGAAGCAAAGACAACTAGCGTTGAAAAAATGATCCTTCAACACCAACTTCAGTGGACCGGTCATGTTGTTCGAATGCCTGACTGCCGTCTCCCAAAGCAGTTACTTTATTCCCAACTCAAGGATGGAAAGCGGAATATCGGTGGTCAATATAAGAGGATTAAAGATGTTCTTAAGGCAAATCTAAAAAAATGCAATATAAACATCGAAAACTGGGAAGCTCTGGCCCATGAATGATCTAACTGGAGGTTGGCCTTTCACAAAGGTTCTATGGACTTTGAAGAAGCTCGAGTGCAAGGTGAAAGGGAGAAACATGCTAGGCGAAAAGCACGTCAAACGAATCCTTTACAGGACCATCTTCCATCTGGTAACCTGTGTCCTCACTGTGGGAAGCTGTGTGGATCTAGAATTGGCCTCCACAGTCACTTACGGACTCATCGCTAGAGTCTACACAATTTTCTTTATAATTTCCTCCTTTTAAAATTTCCTTTTTGTAAATTTTTTTATCCTGGAAGACAATCTTACTCGGCCACGAGTGATCACCTGATGATGATGACAGTTGATCTACCACATAGTCTCCCAAAGCTGTATATTGAACCCATCAAGCCAGAGTCCTTTGATTGAAGCAGAAATTGCACCACATTTCATAGCAGATATATCTATCAATGGACATTACCTATGTTGGCTGTACGGGATCCCGATGTTCAGAGGCAGTACCAGCTGAATGCCACTTGTTGTTGTTGTTGTTGTTGTTGTTGTTGTTATTATTATTATTATTATTATTATTATTATTATTTACATTTCTCAATCGCCCATCTGGCCAGCAACTGGCCACCCTGGGCGATGTACATAGAATAAAAACAATAAAATACATTTAAAACAGTATAAAAATTTTAAAATCTTAACCCACCCCATATTCCCGCCTGAACAGCCACGTTTTTAATGAGCGGTGGAAGCTCAGCAGAGAGGGGGGCATGGCGGAGGTCACTCGGGAGAGAGTTCCACAGTACAGGGGCCACCACAGAAAAGGCCCTCTTCCTTGTCCCCACCAGTCTAGCTGCTCTGGCTGAAGGGACAAGGAGAAGGCCGTCCGTGGCAGATCTTGTTGAGCGGCCCACTGGGTGTTGCTGGAGACGCTCCTTGAGATAGACTGGACCGGAGCCGTATAGGGTTTTAAAGGTCAAAACCAACACCTTGAATTCGGCTCGGCAAGCAACTGGTAGCCAGTGCAACTCCTTCAGCACTGGCATGATGTGGTCCCGCCGGCGGCTTCCTTTAACCAGGCAAGCCGCCGCGTTCTGTACCAGCTGTAGCTTCCGAACCGTCTTCAAGGGTAACCCCACGTAGAGCGCATTACAGTAGTCTAGGCGAGAGGAGACCAAGGCATGAACCACTGATGGGAGCAGATGATTAGGAAGGTAGGGGCGCAGCTGCCATATCAGATGGAGTTGATACAGTGCCGCCCGGCTCACAGCGGACACTTGAGCCTCCATGGACAGCTGGGAGTCAAGGATGACCCCCAAGCTGCGGACCTGGTCCTTCAGGGGCAGATGTACCCCATTCAGCACCAGGTCAACCTCCCCTAACCTCCCCTTGTCCCGCACCAGAAGTACCTCGGTCTTGTCGGGGTTCAACTTGTTGGGGGGGGGAGGTAAAGTGCAGGGGAGGGCTATTGCCTCCATGCCCTGCTTGTGGGCTTCCCAGAGGCCATTGTGGGGAACAAGGTACTGGTCTAGGCAGACTTAATCCTGCAGGACTGCTCTTATGCTTTCTCCTAAACAATTGCCACCCCCACCCCCTTGGAAATAAATTAACATTATATTTGGGATTTACTTCCAGGTAAACAAGGGAGCTAGCTCCAATTGGCTCCTGTTGTATGATCTCTCTGAATCTAAGAGGGCCTTTTCAGTGGTGGCAACCAGTTCTGCAATGCCGTCCCTGGAGAGGCTGGCTGAAAGCCTGTGCTGTGGTGGCTCCAGGCAAAGATCTTTTTAGTCTCTCAGGCTTTTTAGAGACTGATTCTTAAATCTTTTGCACACTGTCACTGGTTTTATTTTGGTTTTATACTGCAGTGTTTTGTTCTGTTTGAGATTCTATGTGTTCTTCTGGTTTAGGCTTTCTAAATTCTAACCTTTGTTGTAAACCACCCAAAAGACTTTGTTATTGAGCTATAGAGTAAATTCAAGTAAAAAAAAAACCTTGAATTAAAGCACTACCTTAACTTTAACACTATTGGAATCATTGGGACTTGCTTCCGAGGAGTTTGTGTGGAAATGGGATTTCCTTTGGTTTAACCCATCCTACAGAAACTTTAAGGATACCATAACCAAATCCTTTGCTCATTTAGGCAGAAATAAGTCCAACTCTATTCACGGACCTCAAGCAGTAGACTGAATGAGGACCCCTGCACTCCAAAATAGGTTTAGATTCCCTCATATACTATGCCTCAGTAATCAGGAGACTGTCCCCTTCAAGATGAACAATCATTCTCTCCAATCCAAATCCTCATTTTTGCACAAAACAGATCAATAAGTGATGAACACAAATGACAATTACAAATAAGGTACTGGAGGTATGAACCTCACAATGAGCTTTGGAACACTGACACCCCAGATGACGCCCCGTATGTGTAGGGAAATGTTCTCTGTGCAATGGCATGGCATCGCATCAAGCCCAATGCATTCTTTGGATGCAATGCACTGTTTGTAATAATATGTGTTTGTATTTGGTTTATGTTGTGGGGGGGATGACTCATTTGAGTGTTACACTGATTAGTATAAAAGGACTCACCTGATATTGTAGGCAGGCATGAATGTTGGTTTGTATTGTGACTCACTCAGTAAAAGCTAGTTTTGGTATCCTGTGTCCTGGAGTGTTCTGTCTATGCCCGAGAACACCCAAAACACTACAGTGTTAAGTATGGAGTGCCAAGCCAAAAATAGCCAAAATATGTAGAAAAGAATAGGGATCTTGGATTGTGCACCCTACAATAAGGTTTCACCCTTCCCCTAATCATACACCCACACATTCAATAGAGTATCTTCTATGGAATGACATTCAATCATGTCTGCCCCAAAGCTTCTGTATGCTCAGGGCACTGTCAGGTGGGTGCACACACTCCAACGAAAGCAAAAATAAGCCGAATATAATAAGGACCTGGGTGTGTGCACCCAACAATAAGGTTTGGGCCACCCCAAATCATCCAGGAGAGTGTCCTTTACCAGATGGCATTGAATTGCATCTGGCTCAAAGCTTTCTTTGGGCTCAGGGCACTGTCAGGCATGACACCACAATGCCAACAATAGCTCAAATATGTAGAAAAGACTGGAGCTCTGTACCCTAAATTAAGGTTTCAGCTAACCTGAATCAAACACCCACATGTCCAGGAAGGTGTCCCCTACCAGATGGCATTGATTCGTGTCCAGCTCAGACCTTTGTTTACACACAAGGCATTGTCAAGTGGGTGCACCCAAGTCAGTTATAGCAAGAAAAGAAATAGGAACAGGGTGTGTGCTCTCTATAATAAGCTTTGGGTCACCCCAAATCCCACATGTCCGGAAGAGTATCCTTTATGAGATTACACTGCATACACTCAGTTCCTTATTCTTTCCTACATATTTTGACTATAATTTCTGTGTAAAAGCTTTGGGACTGATGTGATTCAATACCATCCAGTAGAGGACAATCTCCTGGATATGTGGGTATATGATTTGGGGGTGGCTCAAAGCTTATTAGATTCCTATTTTGTGTTGGGAGCATCTGTGACGACAGTCCTTTCACTCTAGGCCCAGTCGCATAAACCCTTCTCAGGCTAAGCACAAACACCTAAAAACCTGAGGGGAGGGTCAAATGAAACCCTTTCCCTACCTATGAGGGAAAAGAACAATCAGGTTTATCTATTTTAAATGTATTCTACTGTGTGTATAAGGTGTGTGTGTATGTTCAACAGTAATGTAGGTTAATAATGCCAAGCTGACACGTAGCATTTGGGTAGCAAACAAAATAAAAATAAGTTTATTTTTAATTCCCAAAATCTTCATTCTAAGGGAAAAAAAACTTCAAACCTGCCTACCCCAACCACCAACAGACAAGACAAGACTACAATAAGAACTAGCATAATAATAAAAACTGACATCACTCAATCCCCCTTATATACTCCTCCCCCACCCTTTCTAAGACATCACTAACCACACCCACTCTTTCAACATTCTATGCTCACCTTATTGGTAATTGTCATTTGTGTTCATCATGTATTAATCTGTTTTGTGAAAAAATGAGGATTTGGATTGGAGAGAATGATTGTTCATCTTGAATGGGACAGTATCCTGATTACTGAGGTATATGAGGGAATCTAAACCTATTTTGGAGTGCAGAGGCATATACACACTAGATCCTCATTCAGCCTACTGGCTGAGGTCTGTTTTGAACTTTGGTGCAAATAAGGGAGTAGGAACTAAGAACTAGTAATCAACTTCAGAAGTGTGAGACACATGTAGTCAATAGAGAAAGTGGAAGATAAATAAGAGGACAGAACAGCTTGATCTGATGTGCAGACTGTGAAGCTGCTGGGGGGCTGCAGTTACTTTCCATTCTGTCTGTAGAGCAGGGGTGCAGAACTTCAAGCCCATGGGCCAAATCTGGCCCTCCAGGGGTTCCCCAGAAGGCCATACCCCTGGCCCCACCCCTTTCCCCCAACCACAAATTGCTTGCTGGTTTTCTCACTTTTGTGCAGCTTTTTCCTCATTCTTAAACACTGATATGCCTTTCTTAAGGCTCATTTATTGACAGCTATATGCTGGCATTTTTTATTTCTTTGGCCCACTCCTTTTGCCCTCAGTCCCGCTCACAACTGGAATGCAGCCCAGGCAATGGAGGCTGTTGGCTCCAATGTCAGTGGAGTGGTGTATCCACACCTGGTTTTAGTCTGAACTTTTAAGGAGCTATCCATGGTACTGAACCCTATCCTCCCGAACTAGGTTCAGCACCATGAATAGCTCCTTTAAAGTTCAGACTGAAGCCCAGAGTGGATACACTGCCCCACTGCGATTGGAGCCACCAACCACACTGCTGGCAGCCCCTGAGAGCTTCCCTGAAATGTAATTTGACCCTTGGGCTGAAAGAGGTTCTGCGCTCCTGCTCTAAAGGATCTCTTGCAAGAGATAACGAAGGTGGCTACAATTTGGAAAATCTGTCTCCAGGGCCCCAAATTGTTAACCACATTGAAATGGGTAATGAAACCCTCTAGGCTAAGGGCAGTGATGCCGTGGGATTCTAGAGCCAGAGGTGCTGTTGTGGGATTCAGATGAAAGAGATTTTTGTAGTGTGGTGGGAAGGAATCTGTACCTGCAAAATGCAAGTGCAATTTTAAGATCATTTATGG
Source organism: Shinisaurus crocodilurus (assembly GCA_021292165.1). Taxonomy (NCBI): domain Eukaryota; kingdom Metazoa; phylum Chordata; class Lepidosauria; order Squamata; family Shinisauridae; genus Shinisaurus; species Shinisaurus crocodilurus. The sequence continues at coordinate 263,235,222 of CM037876.1, read as the reverse complement.
TGGTTTCTTTTTATATCAGACATTCAGGTGTTCCACATAATCTCATGTGCTCTGGAACATGTGAGGAGATGACTGCCCCACATTGTATGGCAACACTGAGAACCAAGTGCAAAACATACTCCTTCTTTCCCCATCAACACACACACACACACACACACACACACACAGTGGCCTCTGAAAGGACATAAAGCAGGTGTTCTCTCTTCTTCCTTTGGTGGGCCAGTGTCCATCTCTCTTCTGGAAATAACAGAGGAGGCTACTCAGGGCCTGGTTGACCACATGTTGGCCCCTGTACCTGACCCACACAGTGAGCAGATGGACTACAGGACAATGTGAACCAATATGGGCACAGGTTGGCTTAATTAAGCAGCAGCAGCAGCAGCAGCAGCATTAGCAAAGGAATCCAGTCTCTCCCATAACATGTATCCCATTGGGAGGGACTGTAGCTCAGTGGTAGAGCCCATGGTTTGTGTGAAGAAGGTCCCAGGTTCAATCCTCAGCATCTCCAGATAGAGCTGGAAGAACTGTCTGAACCCCCGTAGAACAGTGTTCTCCAACCTTGGGTCCCCAGATGTTTTTGGCCTACAACTCCCAGCATGCCCCAGCCAGCATAGCTGGCTGGGGCATGCTGGGAGTTGTAGGCCAAAAACATCTGGGGACCCAAGGTTGGAGAACACTGCTGTAGAGCCACTGCCAGTCAGTGTCAACAGTACTGGGCTAGATGGACCAATGGTCTGATTCATGTAAGGCAACTTCCTCTGTTCACCAACAGCAGCCTGTTCTGTGGCTGCCTTTCCTCCAAGGTGGCATCCATTTGCAGGTTCCCACCTGCTCATATGCCTGGCTCAAGATTTCCCATGCAGCAGAACAAGCTGGCAAAATCTTGGGGTGTCAGATTGGACACTATACCACCACTCAAGACAGCAGATGGAGAATAACCATTAAAAAACACACACAACTCCAATGTTAAATAATTTTAAAAAGAAAAGAAAAAAACTTCCCACAAATAAAAAATTCCCCATCACAGCCCTATTCTACTTTTTCTACTTGCAAGGAGAGTTTCTCACGGGGAAGCATTAAAATGGGATCTCCCTCCTACAGCCAAAGAAAGTGGAATAGTTTTCAGAAAGATTGTGTAAGGATAGTGGTGCAGTTAGGGAATTTTAGACTCTGGGTTTGATGGTTCTAAGGGCCCCCTCTTTAGATGGCCATGTGTACTGCTTCACTTACTTAAAAATGTGATGAGCAAGCCTTGCTGTATTTGGCGGCCCTCCCACTAATTCTACTGAATGAGCCCCTGGACTTCTTCTGCTCCGAAGTCCAGCCCTGATGGCACCATTGGTGAAGTGTAAATGGGGTGTGTAAATTCAGCAGCAGTGCAGGTAGGTAATTTTAGACTCTGAACTAAATGACCAATAAATGAATGGACTAAATTAGACACAATTGTTTTAATGGGGGGTGGGGGTCTCTTTAGATGGCAATGTGTATTACTTAACTTACTTCAGCCTTGCTGCATTTGGGGCCCCTCCTCTTTATTCTGCTGAGGGGATCCCTGGGCAAATGCCCCAAAATCCAAGCTAGATGGCATCACTGATGAATGAGTGAGATGTACAGACATCCCTGAAGTTTGTTAACCTTTGGTGTGGTCTGAAAATGGGTCACATAAGTATAACATAGGGGTGTTGGACTTCTTTCAGCCCAAGGGGGCAAATTCAATTTTGGAGACAGTCTTGGGTTGCATTCCAGTGATGGTAGGATGGCGGCAAAACTGGGTGGGGCTGAAGGCAAAGGGGGTGGTTGCCAAAATACACAAAACTACCAGCATGTTTTAGCTTAAAGCTCTTGCTGCCAGTCACTAAGCCTTAGGAGAGGCATTTCAACCTTTTAGGATGGTGGGGAGGGAGACATGCAAAAGCCAGAAAACCACCACATTATCAACAGTCAGGGGAAAGTGGGCCATGACCATCTAGGCTAGGGGATCCCATCTGGCCAGACTGAGACCCCAGGAGGGCCAGATTTGGTCCTGAGCCTGAGATTCTGCACCTCTGCTGTAGGGGACAGAGTGTGAGACCTTGACAGAACAGACCCGGTTTCAAATTCCTGGGTGACCTTGGATCAGTTCACCATCTCTCAGCAGCTCTAGCCTATCTCACAAAGTCATTCTGGCTGTAAAAGGGGGGGGTAGTGGAGATGTAGGCTGTCTTGGGCTAAAGGGCAGACGGAGGTAGTGATAAAATAATTAATAAATAAATGGCAGAGTGGCTCTTGTTTTCTTTCCTGCCCTCCATTCCTCTCTTTGCTCTTTCAGCTGCCTTGCAAGAGGATGCTCCCAACACAAAATAGGAATCAGTCCACTGACCCCGCTAAAGCTTTCACTGGAATGCTTAACAATGCTAAATGAAAAGAAATGAACTCCATCCTAAAGACTGAGAAAGACACGTGTTTGTTTGTTTTCAGTGACATTAATTCTCCGCTTCTTCCACCCTGACCCTCAAAGTAGAAGTCTCTGTCTGCTGTGCTTGTGGGTTATTCCCATTGGATGGATGGATGCCCCCCACCCCCACCCCACCCCACTCTCCCATTCAATCCATTTTCCCCCCTCCTAATTACATTCTTTTTCCATCCCGTTTCCTTTTCACAGAACAATCCTCCACCTCGGCTGTCAATCTTTGCTCATCAGCACCATCGCGCCTTCTTCTGGGGTACCTGAAAGGAGTAGAGAACACATCGCAGTAACTAACAAGCACCAGCTCAGCATTCCGTGCTAGCATCCTGTTTCAGGGGTCACGTGAAGGGAGGGGGCGAGCGTCTGCCTGGTCCAGCTTTCTCATTTCACTGGTAACTGACGAGCGTTTTTGTGTTCATGACACATCCAGGGGAGGCCGGTGACTCCTGTTTTGGTGGGGCTCCTAATCCATTGCAGCTCTTATTTGGAGCTTTAACGGAGCTATCCGTGGTGCTGAACTCCCAAAATAGGCTCGCCGCCATGGAGCAACATGGAGAGCTCCAATAAAGCTCCAAATAAGAGCTACAATGGTTTAGGACGGAGCCCCACCGAAAGAAGAGTCGCCAGCCTCCACTGGGCACATCAACATCACCAAGAGCAACAACAGCCAAATCCTCAAGCGGCGCAGTGAAGGCTGGACCTGGGTGCTGAAGGTCACGGCCCTGGAGCCCGGGGAGGGCACCAAGAGACTCCCCTGAGGATGGCAGCTGATGGGAGCCGTGGCAAACCGGCTCAGCATCAGCACCTGGGCCAGTATATACGGGAGGCTGCCCAGTCTGATGGTGCTCTCCTGCAACATCTTTTCTTTCTTCTTACTCTTTAAAAAATTTTGATAACCGCAGGGCAGCCGTCCAGGCATGTACATGATGACAGATGCTCGCTTTAGTGTATATATAGCCCCCCCACCTTTTCTACAACAAAATGGGGCTTATTATTGCAGAGCAAATGTGTTTAGGTTTAGCCTAGGATGAGAGCGATGTTTAGCGGGGGGGGGGAGGAGGGGGGAGGGAAATGTTTTAGTTGTGTGCTTCACAACTAAAGTAATACACCTGTCCTTCTTTCTCAAGATCCCCTTGAAGACCATTATGTCCAGGGTCTGCAATTACCTCGCTGCAATAATAACATCATCATCAACAACAACAGCAGAGGACGATAGAGGAATAAGTTACAAAGGAAGGGAAAGGGTCCCCTCCAGGAAATCCTCCAGCAAAATTCGCCCGCCTCCATCCCTTCAAACAGAAGCCAAGAATCAAACAGCTAGTGAGACTTGGGGCGGGGGGGGGGGATGCAAATATACAGCAAAGGCATTTCGGCAAGCGAAGAACATTTAACGCTGATTGGCAGCGGGAAGTTTAAATCAGAATCACATCACATGCGAGAAATGTACAATCCTATTAGAGCATTTCCACATGGCACTCAGTCAGAGAACCTTTCCATGCCCATGTGCGAACATGCAAGATACACGTTTTCAGGAAGCCGCAGGCATTTCAGGGAGCGTCCACACACACCTCCGCGACACACAACGGCTCCGTTACAACGTATTCCACTCCCGCTATTTCTGCTCAGTTTACATTTGCATTACAGGCGATTTAAGCTAAAATCAATTTAAGCCTCAGATATGAAAATCTTCAGCTTTGAGTCACTGGTGAAGATACCCTGCAAATCCTGTACCCACTTACCTGGCAGTAAGCCCCACTGAATTTGTAGAACTTACTTTTGAGTAGATCTGTACAGATTTGCACTGTGAAAGCCGCTTCCACATATTACAGTGGTAACCACCGATTTACCACCGTGTACTCAGGAGTCTTGCTAGTGTGAAATATTGGTATGATACACGCAGAAGTAAATGTGCATTTGTTGTAGGTGCGCTTTTTTTTTACTTACATATTTACAATGTATGGTTTTGTATAGTATCAAAATATAATCTGTGAGAATATTCTCAAAGTGTAGATGCAAAATACAAGGCCAAATAGCCATTTTAAAATCGAATGTAGTATTGGTCTTAGGGTTTACGCTAGAAATACAGATTCGGAGTTTTTTAAAAAATAATAATAATTAATTTTTAAACAAATCTATTTCCCGAAGTCTCAACAATGAGGATAATCACTTCCCACTTCATCCGCTACAGAAAACATTATAACTTTTCATCCCCCCACCTTTTCCTAACAAACGGCATAATATTCTGCATTCCTACTTAAAAGTAAGACCCACTGAGTTCAATGGGTCTTACTCCCAGATAAAGGATTGTATAGGATTGCAGCCTTAGCCTTGATCACCGAATACCAGCTCAAAACATAGTTCTTAAAACTAAAGATGTGAAGGCTGGTGGGGGGGGGGACTGGTGGGGGGGACTGATTTCCCCAAATGTTCAAAAACTCCCAGGAAAAATATTGGTTTTCACCCAATTTTCAAAGTTTCCCCCATTCTCCCCCCCCCCTGTTCTTTTATCTTTTGTCGTCGTCCCGTTCCCCCAGGCCTTCACATCTCTACAAATGCCACCCAAAGTCGTTCAGGCTTGGGATTTGGCGAGTCCCCAGAGAGAGACAGTTTTATGATATAAATACCCCTTTTTCGAAATAGCATGAAAGGGGAATTTTGGCTAGTATCCATATTCCGTTTCAAAATGGTCATCTTCTGCTTCGTAACCTGCTTTAGCAATATTTTCGATTTCAGCCAATTAACGTGGTTCCTTCCATTCCAGACACCGGAAATAACATACGCCGATTCGCAGCAATCCGATGATCTAGGCGTGTCTAGCCAGAACAAAGTCCGAGTGAGTTCAACGCGACTTCTTATTCCCAGGTAAGTGTGCCTAGGATGGCAGCCTTAATCAGCCTTTAGGAAGACTCAGGAGTTACACATTCAGATGGGTAGGCAACCTGGTGCCCTGCAGATGTTTGGACTACAACTCCCACACTCCCAGACTATTGGCCGTGGTGGCTGGGGATAATGGGAGTTGTAGTCCAAAACATCCGAGAGGAACCACCAGATTGCCTGCTCTACTAGACCGCGGTGAGAACAAGGTCTCTCTCTCTCTCCCTGTGTGTGTGTGTGTGTGTGTGTGTGTGTGTGTCACACCCCGCGCTCTAAGTCAGATCATAGATTTCATAGATAGAGCTGGCCTGGAAGGAGCCTACAAGGCTATGGAGTCCAACCTCCTGCTCAATGCAGGAAACTAGACAAGCGGTCTCCCATCCAAGTAATAACCAGGCTTGACCCTGCTTAGCTTTCCACGCTCAGACAAACTGAGCCAGCGTAAGTCAGATCCACCGTCCTCTCTGAGTCTCGAGCCTTTGTGAATCTGCGATCCAGCAACCACTTCAGATTGTAGCAACTAATTTCAACTCGAGTGAAGGCGCAGTTGTCTTTAGTAGGACTCAATTAGCTTTAAGCGTCTGGTTTAACTGAATTTCTGATTCATGCTGCCCGCCCCACTTCAAGAGGGGAAAGGCTGAAGAGCTAAGAAGATCGCGCCTGTCGCTTTTGCGGGAGGGCGGGAGGGAAGGAGGGAGGAGAGGGATGCTTTCGCTGTCAAGAGGCAAAGAGCTTATGCGCTGAACCTCTGAGGGTTACACTCCTCTGTCGATCTGGACATTCCTTTAAGCACTGTTCCTCAGATGTGTCTCAATCTCAAGCCTAATCTCCCACCTCAAGAAGAGCGGGCCACTTCAGAGGACCTCTTTTCTTGCAGTCATGCTTACCAGGTTCACCCTCCAGAAGGTTCACCCTCCAGAAAGTGTCTATTTACACAATTTACACAGGCGGCGAGATCCGCGTGGAATATCTATTAAAGAACAGAAGAAACCAGGGAGATAATTTTTGTCCTTCCTTCATCATCATCATCATCATCATCATCATGCTTTTGATCCAGTATTTCAGCTAAGAAATAGATACAAGGCTGCGCAACCACGTGGGCGTGTTCGCTTGCTGCAAGAAGATAACAGGTGGGCACATCCGGCGGAAGCTGCGAGCAGATGAGTGGGGTCGCTTGCTTGTTACGAGGATTCTTTCGACGACCTCTTTATATTCCCACACAAGGTGACTAGGGCTGCAGCCCCAACTTGGGAGTAAGTCCCATTGAACTCAGCCACACTTCCTTTTGAATAAAGGTGCGAAAGATTGACTTGTGTGCCAGTTCTTGAAGGAAAGACATAGGGGAGTGGACCAAGGAGTGTGTTTGGTTGTTGTTGTTGTTGTTGTTGTTGTTAATTTTATTTTATTTTAAACACTCCTAACATGGAGAGGTCGTCCCAATCCTGCCCGGCTTCCCCTGAAGCATTTTTATACGGATCACAAATAAGGCAAGTTATACCTCATCAAGCATCTAAACAAGAAAGGTTATTATCCCTTCGTATGCTCCCTTTCCTTATATGGAGGAGGGGGAGAGACAGACACATACACAGAGAGAGAGAGAGAGAGAGAGAGAGAATCCAGATGCAATCTGGAGTATTTACACTGTTGTATTAGGAGGCTGGGGCCCAGTGGGCACCCCTGTGGGGGAAAGTTCTCTTGAAATCCATAGGAGCTCAGTGGAAACGCGCAGGATTGTTGCGAGGGGGAGGAGAAAGACAAAACAAAACAGAAACCTCGAAGGGTTTGCTTTGTTTTGTTTCGCCCTTTTTATAGGAACGGCAGTCTGCAATCAGCTTTTGTTTTGCGGCGCACCTAACGACCTGCTTTCCCACAACATGACCTCAGATAAAATATGTTCGCAGTTAAAAATAAAAATTAAAGCCCCTTTGAGACCTGGCAAAGAACTGCGGAACAGTTGGACACTTTGTACATTGAGGCTGCAACCCTAGACCCACTTCCCTGGGAGTAAGCCCCATTGAAATCAGTGGGACCTACTTCCGAGTAAAATAGGAATGAGCTGTCAGCGTTCTAGATAAATTTCTATTACTTCATTTATATATCTACCCAATCATTTTATTATCATCATCATCATCATTATCCGGGCTCAGGACCTAGAATTGTACAATCTTTTGGTGTGGATGCTTAATTCAGCGTAGCTTTCTCCACCTCACTGCCCTACATGAGTGGTTTTCCGTTTTAATGAGAGCCAGTGTGGCGTAGTGGTGAGAGTGTTGGACTGGGACTCGGGAGATCCGGGTTCTATTCCCCGCTCAGCCATGAAACTCACTGGGTGACTTTGGGCCAGTCACTGACTCTCAGCCTAACCTACCTCACAGGGTTGTTGTGAGGATAAAATGGAGAGGAGGAGGAGGTTTATGTAAGCTGCCTTGGTTCCTTGCAGGAAAAAAGGCGGGGTATAAATATAATAAATAAATAAATGATGTGGCTCCCTTAAAAAAAAAAAAAAAGTCCTTCAATTTCGCTTGGAGCTAAGGTCTCTTCCTTCCATCTACAATCTTCTAAGGTTGAGACTTGGGAAGTTCTGAAAGTTATTGGCGGCGTGGAACAGGGGAGGAGTCTGGAGGGATCCAATTGTGTGGGATTCACTCCCTCCTGAACCTACGAGAGCTGAAGCGTTGGTGCCACCTTCGTTCGCCTTGGTCCCGTTCCAGACTGAAAATTCGCCTTGAGCTTGAGATCCAGCCTCCGACGAGACTTCAGTTAGTCCCGTTGAATTCAGTTGGCCTTTACATGGGAGTGACTTTCTCTGTAGCTAACGGGCCCACAAAGATCTAGCACAGACAGATTATTTCTTTATTATTTTATTCTTTCCTTCAGGGATCTCCGGGTACTTTGCATGGTCCCGCCCATCCCTCCACCCCTCACTCCCAGTTTGTCCCGGTATGGGCTGAATGGTGGTGATTGATTGGCCCAAGATCACCCAAGGACTCAAGGCTGAGGAGGGGGTTGAATCCGGGCCTCCCTGGCTAGCACACCAGCGAGGATCACGCTGGATAAATGGCCCATTAGTTTCCAGGAGACTGTGCCCTGGGTGATGATGGTGATTGGTGGTGATTTATTTATTTAAGAACGTCTATAAACCGCTTCCCGTTTTAAAAAAATATCGAAGAGGTTCATGACATATTACAAAACAATGCATCATTAAAAGTATAACAGCATTTAGATAAGTTAATGGCTGGGGAAACGACACATTAACCTCATTTAGATTTGGGATCTCTTCGGTTCCATGCCGTTTTGGTGAGGACTGGGAGATTAGTAGTACAGTCCTGGATAAAGGCGGGAGGGTTGAAATGGCAGATTTGGAAACAGACAATTTCCTTCCCTGGATCTCTCCGCCTCCCCCCCCCCCGCTCCCCCACCCCCATCCCAGTTGTGCTTGGGATTGGATTCTTCACTTCCAAGAATTATGTTGACGTCCCATTGCAGGACCATCGGCAGCCTTCCTTTTAACTGGGACTGGATCGACCTGTTTTGTTGGGGGTGGGGGGGAGAGGATATTCTCGGTTTACTTTCGTTAACAATTGCAAAGCCTCACGTGGTTCATTATAGACCTCTATCCAACGAGTAAGAAGTGGCATCCCTCTGCCGCTCAAACCCAACGAACCAAAACTTGGGACACAGAAGAGACCGAGAGCTGCTGTGTGATTTCTAGGCCTTCTTCTTACCAGCCTCTCTCGCGCTCTCTCTCTCTTTTAATCACACTTTAGGAACACCCAATTCCTAACTATATTTCCTTTGGAAGAAATTAAGTCTTTCTGACTGTCTCCTTCGGTCCGCAACATCTGAAAAATGCTCATCAATGCACGTTTCGATTCAGCTCAAAACTGACAAGTGATAGATCACACCCATAGAAATTCGAGGTTGGCTTGTTCGTTTAAGCACAAAAGATGTGTGTGTGTGTGTGTGTGTGTGTGTGTGTGTGTGTGTATGGGGGGTGGGGTGGAGGGAGGTAAGCTGTCCTAAATATATGGCGTGAAAGTACATTCAACTGACTCCAAAATAACTTTACTTACAGCGCGATCTATTGACGTTTATTCAGAAATGAGTTCCACTGAGTTGCCTGCGATTTACTCCTATCTATGTACATAAACAGCCTTTTGGTTGCCACTGATCGTGCTTAGAATCATACCCTAAAAGTGTCAAAAATAATGTAACAGTTTTACCGACCCTAGTCACAATAATTTAACTGAAATTACTTTCAAGTACTTTATATATATATATATATATATATATATATCAAGTGAACGTATTTAAGATGAGGTAATTCGGGTTTACTGATACACCTAACATCCCAGTTCCAAACACACTTACTTGGAAAGTCCTTGTGTGATCCAATATGTCTACTCAGAAGTAAGACCAACTGTGTTCAATCTGACTTACTTCCTAGTAAGTGTGTACAGGAGTTCATCGTTACTTGGGAGATAGTCTCCATAAAATTAATGGGAGACAAGAAAATGTGTTCGGGATCGAAGTATTTGTTTAACACACACACGGGGGGGGGGGAAGAATAATATAAATAACGCTTAAGGTACCTGCTTAGCTTGCCATTAGGTACCTTTTTTGTGTGTTCACTAACATTCAAGAAGATCACACTTTCGTTCGGAAAATATTGTTATTTTTCTTTAATGGGGAAAATTGGTCTCCCGCGAGTTAGATCTGTGGTTTTTAGGACCAGGATGAAAATTGGACTGACACCACTTTGCACTTTAACAATCAGATTTCGTCAGGATACAAGTTGTTTGTTTAACCCGACAGCTCCGTGCACCCCGTCGCACGCTTTGCACACTCATTAAAACGATTATTCACGACCTGTCGAGTGTTTTCTAGTTCATTCACAGGAAAGACTTAGCGCTATAGGATCCAAGCAAAGACCGATGCGCTGATATGTCGCTCCTACAACTTCCAAAAGAATTGTTATTTATATTATTATTTATATTTATCATCATCATCTTTAACACATCAATCCTAAATAAAATTATCTAGAAGTAAAATCCACTGATTCCGGGTGAACTTACTTCCAAGAAACTGCACTGGAGAACACAAGCTTAACTTGATCAAGGAAAAAGTGATCCTAAACGCTTAAGTTGCATTCAAAGTAATGGGTTAAGTTTCCATGTAAATTCTTTAACCAGGCTCTAACACTCTGATCCGAAGTTTTACAAGCCCATCCTGAGCAGGCTTATTCAGAAATAAGGCCCATGGATTTCAATAGGATTTACTTAGTACCTGTATTGTCCCAGTGCCACCGATAGAACTGACCTAGGGATCGCAGTCCCTTCTAGAGACAGCTTTTGACAGCTAGGCAGGACCATAAACAGACGCCCCGGAGTGACTTCATTTTTCCTAGCTTTTCCAAGAAGCTGTGGACCTTGAGTTGGAGAAGTTGAAGCACAAAAGTTAGGGGGCTTAGGAGAATGATCTCTAAGACTAAATAAATAAATCCATCAGTCCAGCGGCGTCCACTACTGGGGGGGCCCTGTCCCCTGCCCCATCTTCACTCTCCCAAATATACAGACGAATGAGGATTTATGACTGAAGCAATCCTGACCTCAGAATGTCAGACTATTAATTGTCCAAATGTTGTGAAACGCACAGGAAACGTATCCGTAGATATTTTGAAAGTCGACCATCCTGTATGCACCTTCACAGAGGCATGAGCCTCATTGAATTCGGTGGAAACTACTTCTGAGTAGGATCGGGTTGCACGGCCTGCTAAGGCAAGAGGAAGCGCTCTTCCGTTTCTTCCTGTCCAAAAAGAAAGGAAACCCTTTCAAACAATTTGTTAAAAGCCACGAGGAGTTCCTCATTCTGGGAAACGTGGCCGTTCCACCTCGGGAATGAATTTTAACAGGGAAATGGAAAGGGGGTTTGGGGAGGGGGTAAGAAAGTATCCTCTGTAAGCATAATAAAATAGTTGTGTAGCGATGGGCATATTGCCATCCTGACGGACATTTTACACAGCTATCAATCCGGTTTAAACGCAACGAATCCGCCTGGTGCTGCCATGCTAGATATTGTACTTGAATTCCCAAAATGGGAGTGATGAGCCGCGCTTTTTCTTCGGGAGGGCTGTCTGTCCCTGGGACTAGGAAAGTAATTTGATGCCAGATTCCCAAGCCAAGGAAGATTCGGTTGACAGAACCGAACTCGTCTGGTTGCTGTTTAAGGAAACAGTGGGCTGGGATTCACTTTCTCCAACTTTCCAATTTCTCCAAATATAATTAATAAATTAATAAACGCTAGGAATACAGCTTGGGCAAAACAAACCAGCAAGTAAATAAATAGATAAATATCCTAAGGAACTCGTGGATCCTGTACAATATCTCCCGCTCTCACTTTCACTCGCTCTACACACATACACACACCCCTAGGTAAGATTTTTAAATTTCGCGCAAAAGAATTCATTTGCGCAACATATTAATATTCCTTTAACTAGAGGGGAAAGAAGAAAGGGTGGGATAAGAGATGCGGGGCTTTCCCTCTAAACAGTTTCCTAATTGCTGGAGAGGCAAGCACGCAAGAGTCGATTGTTGGACTCAGAATATTCCAGGATCAGGTGTGGTGTCAAAGAAGGCTCTGCCCACCTTGCTTCCTCCGCGTACCCTCTTTCTTTCACCGCACCAGCCAGCTAAAATAAACTCAAGACAAAAAGCGACCAAAATCCGTACATAAATACTTAAAAGTGGACGCAAATAAACACGCCAATCGATAGGGAGGGAGCCACCACTTGTTCTATTGATGGCAACACGATCGATTTTACCCTGCCAACCGACACTCCAAACTATCTTCTATAGGTAATGATTAGGATTTGAAAGCCATGGTCGTTTTGTTTTGCTGGCTGCTGCTGTTGCGTTTTTCTTTTTTTTAATCAGCAAAAGCAATATTAAAATGCCGTCATTGTCACCTGGATGGAAATCGGGTCTATGAGCAGACGAAAAACAAACCACAAGCATGGGAGGGATCTTTGAGGTTTCCCTCCACCGCCACCCCAATAGAAAAGCAAACCTTTACCGAGCTAAAAACGAGCTGCGAGGGAGGAATGCAAAAAAAAGAGGGACGAATGCAAAAAATCGTTCTTCCGGGGCTATGGTGGGAAATGCATCCTGGAAAAAGACGTCAAGCATTATAGTGGGATCTTTCTTGCTTTCTCAAAACAAAGCAAAACCCGCTAAATTTCCTGCGGTGGGAAATGTCTCCTGGAAATAGATATCGGCCTTGTAATAAACCTCCTTCCAATAATACACATACAAATATTCTCGCTGCTCTGCGTTTAGACATATTGGGATTCCAATTTAATTTTTAAAAAGAAGACAATTCCCTCTCCCTTACATGATCCCCTGTGATTATGTTTGTTTGTTTGTCTCTTTGTTTGTTTTCGTCCTCAAAAACATTCAGGAGCCTTGGTGTGTGTGTAGGGGGGTGGGGGTGGATATGCTTTGCCTACTTTAAACAAAGCTATTGCAAGCAACCTCCTGAGTTCTGCAAAGATCTATGTTTATACACAACACATCTGCAATTTTGAAAACAAAATAATACAAAAAGAAGTTATTTTTTTCTCATTAAAAAGAAAAAAAATCCAGTTTGATAGTGCCTGTTGAAAAACAGCCCCTCCATCCTATATTACCAATCAAACAATCTGAAATCTATTCTGCTTCACCGCCCGGGAAGGGAGCACAACTCTTAAGAAAGGCAAAAAGTATGCGCCGGCTTAGCGGCTTAGCTCCTGCCTACGTCTAGATCTTGATATTAGGAACCTCCCAAAAGCCTGGACACGGTAGCTGGACTCCAAAATGCATAATTCGCAGAAACATGGAAAGAATGAGGGCCCCTTCTCCTGTTCCTAGAACCGATCCAAAACGTTAGAGCGCTGACAAAGCAAAAAATAAATAAATAAAAATAAATAAATAAATAGAACCAACCCTCCCTCCTCGAGAGTTAGGTTTCTTCTTTCTTTGTGCCTGCCAAATTCGTGCTGAGTTCAAGGAATCGGTTTCGGTTGCCTGAGAAACGCCGGATCAATTGACAAATAATATAATATAATATAATATAATATATGCATTTTGAGCATGATATTTGTGGTTTTCTGTAGCTACAGGCTAAATTTTTTTAAAAAAATCAGGAAATGGGGAGAAAACAGTAGAGAACTTTAAATCCACACACGCCATCTTAAACACCTTTGGTGGAGGTAAAGTCAATGAGTTTCAATTTTACTCTCATGCCAATGTGATCGGCATGTTCCTTTGCAACTCAATTCTATGCATGTCGACTCAAAAGTAACCCCCATTGAATCCACTCTTACTCCCAGATAAGAGTGGATACTAGACTGCAGTCTTGGAGTCTCCTGGGTTTCCATGAGAGAGATTTAAATGGTTGACTTTCGCTGGGTGGTGCCTATTGCTCGGCCCTAAAGCCAATTAATTTCCGTGGGACTTACTTTCAAGAAAATATTTGGGGGGGGGGTGTAGAGCGGGAGTGTGTTCCACTGATTGAAATCAACAGGACACCCCAATAAAGAGAAACGGCTTAAGAAAGCGCGTTTCAAGGCTGAGATAGAAGTGTCTCACCTTTCTTTACAAGTAGATAACTACTGACCGATGAGTTGGAAACAGCCTAGGCTAAAAAGCTGAGGAGAATTGATTTTTCTGGAGCATTTTGCATCCCTTATTTATTTATTTTTATTTTCTCTCTCTCTCCACCTCCCGGTGGGTGCTCCTTGCTCCCTCGTGTTTGCCTTAGATTATTGTTACCATTCAGGCCTGTGAGGGGCCCGGAAAGTGGTGGCAGCTGAGTTCGTGTAACCTGTTCTCACGTTGTCGCTATGGAAACACAACACAAACCTCCCACAAAGCTTGAGGTCGCCTTTGCAGTGGGAGGCCACGGAGGCCCAAAGGTTCTTACGGGGTGATCTGCAGTAAAGTCGAAGTGGTTGCAAGCAACCAACAACAACAGCAGCAGCAGCAGCAGCAGCGGATTTAGAAGCATCCGCTTCTAAGTGTATCTGGGCAGTAGGTATTCATCTTGCATTTAGGGCAAAGGGGTTTAAAGCCAGAAGATCGGATTAAAATGGGTTGCGAATTGTGCACCCACTTTAGGCCACTTTAGATAGGAGGTGGAACTCGCCTGTCTTGAGATTTAAGCAATTCTGATGCAGAAGACTGTTCCATTGGCTTTAATCGAGGTTACTTCCAGATGATGAGTTGGATCTAGACGTCGTCATCCTTAGTCATCAATGGGACTGAAGTTAGTCATGACCAACCAAACTGGGCCATAGATTTCAATGAGTCGACTTTAAGCATAACGAAGTCTGGATGAAACCCACTGAGTTTTGGAGTGGGGAGCACATCGCTTCAATTAGATTTTTCCTTTCCTGGCATAACAGGGGAGCAAAGTCTTCGAAAATATCTGTAACTGTTTTTCACCACTGGAAGAGAAGCACTGAGAAATCTGAAACAAGCATGTAAACAGTAAGGAGATACAGATATGGGTGATATAGATACAGACACACACACACGAGAGAGAGAGAGAGAGAAATATTATATATCTATTTCTATATGGTAGTCAATTCTTCTAGCACCTGAAAATCGAGCATGTGTGCTTTTCCTTCCTCTCTATTAGGGAGAGAGAGGAAGGAAAACCGAGCGAACTCTTGATTTTTTGTGCTTGACAATAGCGCCCTCGCCTTGCCGTATTAGGAACAACAGCGACACAAATCTGATCAGCGTAAACACACTTAATAAACCTTCCGTTTCACATACGATGAATTCCACGCGTTCCTCACACCAGATCGACTTCCAGTTCATCTCCCTAAACTTACAGGCTATTTCTGTCAGCCTACTGTAGCAAGCATTGCAGAATATGGACAGAGAGTGGCCGATGCTGCTGTATCTATGGAGAGATGTGAAGCAACCAAACGACCCTTCCTTTGAAGAGATGCCTCTATTAGATCTAAAGGAACCCATTTATCATAAAGGCAGATTTCTCACAAATGTGTGATCAACGGATCCACAGTCTCTCCGCTACTGGTTTCATTGTATATCAATTGCTTCGAGAGAGAAAGCGAGACACGATGCTCGCTCACCCTCTTTCCATTTCCTGCAAGAGGAGATAACCCCCTCAGTACTTCATTACCGCTGGCTCTGATTGCGTACAGCAGGTGTTTTATCTTCCCTGCGTTTGGGTAACTCAAATTGGTGTATTAACAATTAATTATTTGCTTGAGATTACAAATTACAGGAACAGGGGAATTAAAAATAATAATAATTTACAGAATGAAGCACGATGCTTTGTTCGTCTCTCCCCGATCTTCCCCTCCCAGCAACTCAACTTTAACCATTCTGAAGGTTTGTTTTATTTTATTTTAAAGGGGAAAGGGGGGGAGTAGAAGAGGCCAGCCTGGAAAATAACTGTCCAGTCGAGGCGCATAGTATTGGCTTTAAAAAGGAAAGCTGGGAAGGGACCTAAACAAAAGTGGGTGGCACTTATTTCACGATCCACAACGCATTCTGTGGCTACAGGGCGGCTGATGCCCATTTCCCGCAGTACAATCCTAAACAGATTAGCCCGGAAGTTCTGCATCTTTAGGCCCAGTCTCAAATATATCCTATTTGCAAATAATTCTGCTTCGCGAAAACTCGGCCTTAAGCACAGGCACTTCTTTTCAGAAGTAACAGCTCAATCCAACACATGTCTACTCAGAAGTAAGCCCCATTGAGTTAAACGAGGCTTACTCCCAGGTAAGTGGGTATAGGATTGCAGCCCAAGTCTCATATCTGATAGTGGAACTTCCTCGGGAATATACAGACTTGAGCTACACGCTCCATTGAAACCGCAGGGTGTCCTCCTTCAAAGAAAACACGGACTAGGATCCATTCTAGCCCAAATGAAGCTCAACGGAGCAAGCCTATGCATGCCGACTGAGAAATAAGTCCCACCGAGTTGAATGGGATTTACTCCTAGGTAACCGTGTCGAGGATTGCAGCCCAAGACGACTGATTTCGCTGCTAAAGAATCAAAAGCACGTGCTTGCTTGTCTTTCTCTCACACAAAACGCAAAAGGACTTCGGAGCGCTTCGCTTTGGGTGGACTGCGCTTCTCTTTCAGATCGAAGAGTTAACTTTCTGGTGAGCTCCCCACTCACCCACGGGCCACACCCCGAAACGGCATGGAACTTCTTGAAGAGTGAAATTTGAAACTAGAGCCATTTCGAAGGGTTTTTCCTGATAGGACACCGATTAAGTTCTCCTAGCTTGAACACAGTATCTAGAAATAAGAACTTCTGTCTGACTGTCCTTCTTATGATGACTTACGGCATAGAGTTTAAAGATGGTAAAGAGAGACCTTGTAAAGCACTTTGCACAATGAACGCGGGATAGACCAAGAAAGTGTCTTGCACAAGCCTCATTAAAAAAAAACAACCCATAAACATGGAGAAATATGGACGGCTTGCAATACCAAACACACTAGATAGACGGTCCATATAGATGTGTGTGTGTGTGTGTGTGTGTGTGTGTGTATCATAGGACACCCCAACCAAATGTGAACGCTTGATATCCCATTCCTTTTAATGGGAGAGGAGGCATCTCTGCCGGGCAAATCCATGGGCCTAACAAGTGCTTTACTTTAGCTGGATCCTATTCATCTGCATTTGGGAACCCACATTTATTTTGTCACCGGAATCATATTTGACTTTAGAGTAAAACGAGATTGTAAAAAACCGATCCCTTGAATCATACGTCTGTGTTATAGCTTCTTAGACTATGTGGGGGGGGGGGGGAGAGAAAAGCGCATGTGGCAATAGAAAACCCAAAAGGAATATAAAATATTAAACAGCGCGCGGGGTTCGTGAGAACAGAACAGGGCGGGGGCGGGGAGGAGACGGGCACTCACCAGCTCGTAAAAGGCTGAAGGGGTGAGACGACCCAGCAGGTCGGACTCCTCTTGGGCTGCCTTCTCTCTCGGGCGCAGGTAATTCTTCCCACCCACTTCAGAGGAACAACAAAAGATTTCAGCCGCGGGACTATCCTGGTTTTTCGTCACCTCGGCGCTCTCCCGTCTACCTTCTGAGATCACGCAAAGTCTTCATTCTTCTTGAGAGTTGTTAAATAGCTATTTCAACGGGAGAAAACAGCGACATTTTACCCAGATCTTTTTTTTTAAAAAAAAAAATGTGTGTGTGTGTGGGGGGGAGAGAAGTAGAAAGAACATGGGGAAATTATTAATAATAATAATAATAATGAAATATATAGTTATAATTGTAATTATAATAATTGTGGAGGGTAGGCAAAACGTTTCAGTTACTGGCCCATCACATTTCCAGATTGAAGGGATTGTTTTAATTTTTAGTTCTCGCAGGTATGTAGGAAGGCGAATTAACATTTGGTTTGGAAGGGTGTGTGCTGGGGGGCGGGCGTTGGATGTAATGGTAAGGCACAGAGGCACAAGCCATCCATCTATTTTACTTCGCATCCCTCTTGTCTGCCCGTGGGGAGAAACGCGTATTGGGGTGACTGGCTGGAAGAAGTTCACCTACCCTGCTGCAGGGATGGCTTGCTGAGGTCTTCCGGCAGGTTTTGTGTATTATTATTTGTTCCTTTCCTTTCCTTTCCTCTTTCTGGAGGGTCCCATCTGTCTGCGGTGAAGTCGAGGGCAGGTTCTCCGGTGAGGTAGGAAACTGCAGGAACTCCGCCCTCTGGGCACGGTCAGTCACCCAAAAGCCAGCCAAAAGAGCCACCGCCAGCGAGACCTAAAAACCTCTAATGATCTTCACCTTCACCTCTTGCTAACCCAGAGCTCTCCGCGACTTTCTGACGCA